>CM054996.1:6578342-6662702 GCA_029030765.1 Salix suchowensis | reverse complement strand
ATGGAATCCCTACTGCAGTGAGCTTGTATGCCTTCTGTTACTGTGCACATCCAGTCTTCCCCACCCTTTACACTTCCATGAAAAACAAGCACCAGTTCTCTAACGTAAGCAGCCAACATGATCATCGAGTTCTGTAGTATTCTACTTCCATGTTTACGATTTTACATGATTCAGGTTCATTGAAGTTAACGTCTCGTGCTGCTTTAATTGCAGGTCATGATTCTGTGCTTTATTTTATGCTCCATTAGCTACGCATCAATGGCGGTTTTGGGCTACCTAATGTTCGGACCAAACGTGAAGTCACAGATAACCTTAAACCTTCCGACCGACAAGTTAAGCTCAAGACTGACAATTTACACCACACTGGTCAATCCCATAACAAAGTACGCCCTGATGATCATGCCAATAGTAAACGCTGCCAAAAGCTGGCTTCCAGTGAGCTGCGAGAAAAGGCCATTTAGCATCTTCATCGGCACGGCTTTGGTGATCAGCAATGTCATTGTAGCCCTCTCTCTCCCTTTCTTTGGCGATCTCATGTCGCTGGTCGGAGCATTTTTAAGTATGACAGCTTCGATCATACTGCCGTCCTTGTGTTACATGAAGATTTCTGGAACTTATCGGAGATTTGGATTCGAGATGGTGGTCTTATGGACTGTAGTTCTACTTGGTGTTTCTGTCGTGATATTGGGTACTTACACCTCTCTCTCGGAGATAATAAGGCACTTCTAGTAATTAGTAGATGTGCCTGATTATGTTTCATGCATATATATTTTCTGCTGGGAAACTTGTATTGATATCGTAAGTAGATGTACCTGATCATGTTTCATGCATATTTTCTGCTGGCAAACTTGTATTGATATCGTAAGTAGATGTACCTGATCAGCGTATCCTGCATAATGCAACCAGTTTTTCCTCGTCAAATAAAGTAAAAGAAAAGACTCTACATCAACAACAACAAGTGCAAAAGTATATGATATTTAAAAACAATCATTATCTAACAAATTATATAGCTGTTGAAAATTTAAAAATTTATAATTGTTAAGAGTTTTAAAAATAAAAAAATAAATGACTGTAAGATTTTAATTTTCAAGTGTTTGAAATATTGTGATTTTGGTTTAAAAGTCATCGAACAGAAATTACTATTGTAGACAAAAAAAATCACAAAATATAGACATTTTCTTGCGCGTTAGAAGGGCAATAATTTTTTTTCTTCTTCTGAATTTTATGCGTACAAGCCCAATATGTTTTCTTTGTTGGTTATTTTTTTATCTAAATGTTTATTATATAAATACTTGATCAATGTATAATTTTTTTAATATGAGATAGAGAACTCTCTCACTTATTTTTTATACATAAACATTAAGTTGTATTTTCCAATGTGGATGAGAACTCTCTAAATTCTTACAAAAAAATCCCCCCTTAATGAAAGCAAGTTTTATATTTGGAATTCTATGTAGTTCACAAATAGCGGGAGAGTCCGCTATGTTCTTACAGTATGAAAAACCGGTGACTAATCTAATAAATCATGACCAAGTAAACTATTGATTGTAAAATAAATAAATGAATTAATGGTTTAATCTAAAAATTAAATCTCAGTGCCTTTTATTTAAGAAAATAAATCATTTCTTTTGGCTCTCTAGAAATGTCAATCAAGCCTTATATATTTGTTTTATTAGTTCTTAATAACCATCTCTCCATTCTAAAAATTGTAATTTTAAAAATGCATAATCATTCGTCAGGACACATTTTTTAAGCAAATCGATGCATCCTCGTTGAAATATATGTTTTTCTAAGTAAACAATCGTCCTCATCTCCAGCCATAAATTTTTTATTTCAATTTCTCAAAGCTTATCTGATTTTTTATTTCATATTCTCAAAGCTTATCTAATTTTTTATTTTTAGCAACGTGGGCTTGTGTCCACATGCTAAGATCCGTGCGTGATTGTTCTCATAAATTATTAGTAGCACGGCAGGCACGATTTGTCATGTAGCATTTAGCATATGCTTGTTTAGTCTTTGTTTTTTAGTGCTCCCTCTAAAACAATCACGACTGCGACTCCAATAGAAATTGCCTCGGCTCCTTCCTGTCATTTGATTAATTCCACACGTGGAAATTAGGAGCATTGAAAAACAAAATACGAAAGAAATTCCCCTTCCTTTCATTTGCTTTTATTTGTCACGGAAGAAAATAAAAACAATAAATAAATAAATAAATAATATCAATTTTAAAATAATTTTATGATCTTGGTGCTATTATGATTCATCCCTGATCACATGTGACAAATATATATAAAACTTTATAAATCCGACGAAGAAATCATATTTAAAAATAGATTTAACATGTATTTAGGGTTTTTTTTTATTCCTTACAATAAAAATAGATGTTTGTACAGAACGACCAAGATTCAGATTTATGTAAGAAATATATATTTTATTTGACAAATTATTCTTCTCTTATTAATGTAATTTTTGTAGCAGCTTTTTTTTTATTAGTAGCATTTTATTTTCATTGAAACAGAATTGGAATAAATTTTTGATAAAACATTTTGTTAGCAAAAAATATATATTTCATTTAAAGTACATCTTCTTATTAATGATTTTGTTTTTAATAAAAATATATTTTTAAAAAACTCAATAAATAAATAAATATATAAAAAACCCACATGCCTAGACCTCGATGATTGAATTCACATGGCTAACCTAATACAAGGAAGCCTAAGCACAAGAGGGGGCCAGGTCTACTTGTGAAACCCTTTTCTTTTTATTTAGAATGTTCATTCTTTTTTTTTAAAACAAAAAATCTCTATACTCTAGATGGTTTGGTAATATGATTAAAATTCTCTTTTAAAATGATTTTATTTAAAAATATATTAAAATAATATTTTTTATTTTTTTAAAATTATTTTTTACATCAACATATTAAAATAATTTAAAAATACTAAATTTATTTTATTAAAATAATAAATAAATATATTTTTTAAAAAAATATTTTTGAAATGCAGCTATAGCAGCTAAATAATGGCCTGAAATGCGTTGTTTGTTTTTTTTAATGAAAAAAAGAGAATATCATTTTCGTACGTGTAGCTTTTATGCAAATCATAGCCTCTGCTCATCCCGATGGAGCCCACTTACAATGAGCAGATCGAAATCCAATGACCCACAATTAGACTCATGTAACTATTCATTCAATCAATACTATTTGCTGTTTGTTTTGCTTGAATTAAAGCTTGAAAAGTTTACTGCGATGTTGACTTAATTTCAAAGTTTGCACAATTATATGTGCACTATTTATAATAATTAATTTGGCAGCCTCCTTGGCTTTGAAAGGTTGTGGACCTATAATTTAGCTTTCTTCCGACTCTTTTTCCTGGATTGATAGTTTGTTTAGTAATGTTTAAATTATGGCGTGATATACGCATTAAAACTAAATACTATTAAGTTGAAAAATATTATTTAGTTTATTTTTTAAATTTTAATTTATGTGGATTATTATTATAAAATTGAGTTCTCTTCTTTCATTGCTTTGTTCTTTATTCATTAGTATTTTCTATTATTTTTATTTATTCTTCCTATTATATATTTTCTTACACATAATATTTATTTTGGTTTTTATTTTTTTTATTTGCTCTTATGTTAGAGTTTTTTTTTATTCTTCAAAATAATTTTATGGTTTTCATTGTTTATCCAATAATAATGATTAGTTTAGTCATTGTTTTTTTAATTGTTTTCTTGCTTAATCTTTTGTAAAAGTGTTTTGCTTTATTTTTTTTCATGATAATTTAATAATTTTTATTATTTAGAAAGTAATGGTGATTATAATTTTGATTGTTATAGTCATTATAATAATAGTGACATACCAATGCATTTTTAATTATGTTTTCTTCTTTTTATTGGTAGAAAATCAACGGCTTATTTTTTTTGTTTAGTTATTACAGGTTTTTACACAATTTCTATCCTATTATTGTGTTTAATTTAAGTTAAATTATGAAATGATCTAATCTTAATATAACGAATACAATTATTCAGATATCCAAATCTTTTTTTTTACATTGAAAAAAATATGGTTCTAGTTGCATTTATTTTGATTGATGTTTTTTATGCTTCTAATATTTTTTTTTAGATTTTGCCTTCAATCATAATAATAACAATGAAAATAATAATTCAAATAGTTTATCATTAAATGTTGTATTTATTAAGAATTAAGTTTCCGTAACTTCTCTATATATAATGTTTCAGATCTAATATCATGGATTAATAATTTAGAAAAATTATATGAGTCAATATTGTCTTAAACTTTTTGAGAATAATAATTCAACTAATTTTAATGTCAAAAAATAAACATGATACAAATTGAATGATTAGCCAAACAGTTACAACAAGCCCAACAATCAATTAGTTTGTTGCAGAAAGCAAATGATGTATTTTTAATGGATTTTATCAATTGTAGTTTTATTATCTACCGATTGAATAATTAAACAAATAATTAAAATATACCCAACAATCAATCAGTTTGCTGCACAAAATCAAATTAGTCATCTTTATTGGATTTTATCAATTGTAGTTATACTATTGCAATACATTTCATGCATATTCTTTATGTTGTTTGTAAAAAAAAATATACATGATACCAATTGAATGATTAGCCATACAATTAAAACAAGTCCAACAATCAATTAGTTTGCTGCAAAAAAACAAATAACTTATCTGTAATGAATTTTATCAATTGTAATTTTATTATCTGCCAATTGAATATCTGACCATATAGTTAAAGTAGGCCTGACAATTAATCAATTTACTATAGAAAAACAAATAACTTATTTTTAATAAATTTTATCAATTATCTGCACATAAATCTGCTGGTGAAGTGGTCAATAATTTTTCATTTTATTTTTGTAAAATTTTATTACTTCACATTAGTATTAAATAATAAATTTGTTTTATAATTATTTTTTAATATTACTTAACAAAAATTATATAGAGGTTCATTATTTGTATTTTGGCCAAATATATAGAATTATAAATAAAATTCACTCATAATTTTTTTTTATATTTAAAAAGAATTATATGCAATGAAACGCAGAACAATTGGCTTGTATGTGTGTGTATATATATATATAATCTCTTTTTTTACAAGGGGCCGGGGCCGGGCCCCTGCCAGCCTCCCCCAGTCCCCCTATCCCCGATATATTGTGTGTTGATAAATGTTTTTTATGGTTAAAAAGTCATAGTTTAAGTTTTTTTATTTTCACTTCAAAATACCTTAAAAAAACATCTAAGCATCTAAATGAATCATTTTTTGACCTTAAAAACCATTAAATCAATAAAAAGTAAAATTAAATATTTTTTTAATCCCTGATAAGTTTTTTTTTTCGGTGAGATGAAAATTCAAAACCTTTTTTATAACACTTAATAATGCCAGATTTTTTTTTTTTTTATCGGGATGTGACCATCCCATCACTTACTTTTTCCTCCAGCATTCCCCGCAAGTCTTTCTCTATTCTATTTCAAATTCAAGGATTAAAATGTATATAGATAAAGTTTAGGAATAAAATATAAAATCCTAAAACTAAAAGGACTAAAAAGAGTAAATAGAGAATTTATGGATGAAAGCTAGCTTTTTGTGCAAGTTTTAGAAAAACCCCTGTTGGTTGTTCTTGTTTTTTATTTTGCTCCTTATCTTATTTTTTTTTCAATTTTACAAATTTAAAATCCATCTTCTAAATACCTTGAACTATTAATAAAACCCATAAAAAAGAACATCTAAAATATCATAAACATAACATGATGAAATTAAGAAAATAGTATTGATAATTGATTCGTACCATTAACATAGAAGGAAAAGAAGAGACAAATGACCATTAGTGGAACTCTTAACTCTCTTACTTTCTTAGAATTAATAATAAATGTAAATAAAATTTGTAATTTTTAAAAATAAAATATTAAAAGAGTAGCTTAATCACTGCCGCATTTACAAGTTACAACACACTATTCACTAGAATAATATTTTTTTTATTTTTTTTAGTTACCTTTCAATATTTTTTTCATTTTATAAATCAATAATAATTTATTAGAGAATTATATTTTCGTAACTTTTTTTTTTCAATTTATATAATGAATATTTGTTTTTCAATTACAGTCTTCAACATTATATTTTTTTTAGAATATAGTATCGAATATTATGTCATCCAATGTATTATTATATGAATATGTATTATTATATGAATATTTAAAAAAATATTATTTAAGATACACTATAGTTTGAGTGCATAATTTCTTATTATTAAAAAGTACATTAAAAACGTCTGGATAATATTTTTTTATATTAAAAATAAAATAATATGACCAGAGGTCAGACAATAATCGAGTTCGTTGCTATCTTATGTTAATGTTAGTTTGAAGCTCCAATAAGCTTTACATATGACATTTTTTTTCAGACTCGGAATACGGAAGTCGTCATAACATTAATTAATTTATTTATTTTAGAATCTAGCTTTTAAGAAAGTTTCCTATTTTACAACAAAAAATATGTTTGCTCCCTCACGAGCTTTTGATTACTTTTTCCTCGTCCTCGTTTTACATGACTGTAAATTTAACATTAATTCTGTCTTTTATGTGATTTCTCATCTTTTTTCATATCCAGTTGGCTGTAAATATATTGCGAAGGTAGCTAATGTTCTTATTTACAAGGTTGTCAATACTATTTCGGTCGTTGTTCTGATCATCGTTTCAGTAATTTTATTTGGTAACGAATGTTTTGGTTTTGAGGCATTTTGGCATACCGTTTCAGGGTTGTAATGTTTATATATAATTATATATATATATATATGAAAAAAAATTAAAATATTAATTTAACAAGCATGATTAAAATTCAAGATAAATTAACTTTAAATTATACAATATAAATACAAAGTCAAACAAACATAATCTCAAAATAAGAAACACAATCACAAGTTAATCAAAATAAAGAACGGTACCGAGACGTTTTGGCCGGAATTTGGCCGGTATTTCCAGAACAGGGATGGAATTAAAACCAAGACAAAAACAACGTCGTTTTGTCTCGATTTTTTTAATGGCACGGAACGTTCCGGACCGGAACGGAACGGAATTGACAACCCAGCTTTTTTTAAAATGTTTTTTTTTTCAAATATTAGAATAATATTTTTATTTTTTTTAAATTATTTTGATATCATTACATCAAAATAATCTAAAAACACATAATTTTTTTTTAATTATTTTAAAACCTCAGCACTAAACGTATAATATAAGGGAAATGAAAAGGGACAGCTTAACCAAACCTGATCAAAGATTTAGTACCTGTTTGGCATTGTGGTGCGATCTGTGATTGCCAGATCGCACCACAATGTGTTGTTTGGTTAGCAGCCAAACATATTTTTTTCATGTGGGACCCACACGAAATTTTCGTCAAAACGCCGATTCATGCAAAGCACCAATTTGATGCTTTTTTCTCTCCGATCCGTGGTTATTGAAACGGTGATACCAGTTGAATAACCTTTGAAAAAAAATACCCACAATTATCCTCTCGTCTGCATGGCTCTCTCTCTCTTTCTCTCTCTCTCTGCCCAAAACAGAGCAGCCATGGAAGCCAAGAGCTTCCAACGCTGACTCCTGCCACCACAGGCAACTATTTGCGATGAAACCACCACAGGAAGAACCACCTCGACCTCCTCTACCCGTCGATATCCTCCGTTTAAGCTCTCTTCGTGGTCGGTGAACAGTACCGCCACCTTCCAAGGTTGCCTCCGGCCACCACAGGCTACCATTTCAGACGCCACCACCACAGGAAGAACCACCTCGGCCTCCTCTACCCGTAGGTATCCTCCGTTGAAGCTCTCGTCGTGGTCGGTCGGAAGGCACTATTCACGTGAATTATGTGTGCTGCACTGTCACGAAGAAGACGCACAATGCAGTGCACCGTTTTATTAGTTGGGCTTGGGCTGGGCTGCACTCGGCCCAGCCCAAGTCCACCAAAGTTGGGCTGCCCTTGGCCCAACCATTTTTCTAAAAATATATATTTAAAAAAAAATAAAAAAAAATATGTAGATACAAATCAGTTCTAATGGAAGAGAAATATCTGTTCATGATGAAATTGCAAGTAGTTTGATGGGAGAATAAAAAATAATATTTGTTTTTTCATGAATTATTAATTACATTGTATTATTATAATTATTAAATTTATAATATTTAAAAAAATTATATACATATAAATATATACCCTTTAAAGAAATTTCACAAGTTAAAAGCAATATGAAAAACTTGGTAACCAAACACTCAAAACTCTTTTTTTTTTCAACCTCCAACTCAACCACAGTTTTAACCAAACACTTCATTGCTTATTTTGAACCACAGTAAAAATATTTTTTTTAAACTGATTTTTTTCAACCTCACTCGCAAAAGCAAAAGCAATATTAATAAATCACGATAGACTTTTTTTTGTTTTTGCTGTTTTCTAATAAAGGGTTCAACTCTCCTCTCGCTCTCTCTCTCTCTCTAGGTGTGAATATGAGCAGTCCTACAAGCGGCGAGGCACTGAGACTAGCAGAAGGAGAATCTAATTCCTATAGAGACCCGTGCTAGTTGCTCAACATTTCTTGGAAGTTCAAGCTAAGACATCGGAGCTAAAACAGAGCTAAAAAGAAAATAAAACTTTTTATTTTTTATTTTTTATTTTCATAATTTCACAAAATAAATTATATTAAAGAGCCAAAATATCATTTTTAAATTGAAAAAATATTTTTATATATTGATAAAAAAAGCTAAAAAAATGTTTAATATTTTTCTATGTAAAAAGTGGTTTTGATTGTACTTTTATTAATTTTTAATTATTAATAAATAGTTACATCAATGTTATATATATTAAAATAAAATTGGTTTCTCTAAATGATTTTTTTTCCATTTAAGTGCAAATATAAAAAATATTATATTTATATTATTTAAAAAACTATATTACTAATTTGACTAATAATTTTTTTCAATGTTCTAAGCAACTCATAGATTTATAAAAGAAAAAAATAAATTATCTTAGTGACTATGGGCCTGTTTGGGAGAGCGGTAGCGGTTGCGGTTGTGGTTGAAAAAATGAAGTTTTGAAAATGGAGTTTTTAAAATGGAGTTTTTAAAAATGGAAAGTGTTTGGTTAAAACTGTGGTTGAGTTGAAGGTTGAAGAAAAAGGAGTTTTGGTGTTTGGTTTCCAAACTTTCCAAACTGTTTTTAACTTGTGAAATTACTTAAAAGGGTATATATATATATATATGTGAAATTACTTAAAAGGGTATATATATATATATATATATATATATATATATATATATATAATTTTTTTAAATATTCTAAATTTAATAATGATAATAATATTATGAAATTAATAATTCATGAAAAAACAAATATTATTTTTTATTCTCACATCAAACTATTTGCAATTTCATCACGAACATATATTTTCCTTCCATTAAGACTGATCTGTATCTACACATTTTTTAAAAAAAATATATATTTTAAAATTTTTGGTGGGCCGAGGACAGCCCAACCAAATTGGGCCTAAGCCCAACTTTGCTGGACTTGGGCTGGGCCGAGTGCAGCCCAGCCCAAGCCCAGCTTTAATTCTGAAGAAGGCAAAACGGTGCGCTGCACTGTGCGTCTTCTTCACAAAGGCAGCCGCACCCTGTGCACGTGAAAGTGGCTTCCGACCGACCACGACGAGAGCTTCAACGGAGGATACCTACGGGTAGAGGAGTCCGAGGTGGTTCTTCCTGTGGTGATGGCGTCTGAAATGGTGGCCTGTGGTGGCCGGAAACAGCCTTGGAAGGTGGCGGTACTGTTCATCGACCACGACGAGAGCTTAAACGGAGGATACCGACGGGTAGAGGAGGCCGAGGTGGTTCTTCTTGTGGTGGTTTCATCGTAAATGGTGGCCTGTGGTGGCCGGAGTCAGCATTGGAAGCTCCGGCCACCATGCACCCGTTTGTCTGTTTGGGTAGAGAGAGAGAGAGAGCGAGAGAGAGAGCGCGAGAGAGAGAGAGAGAGAGCCCTTGCATGTAATTTTTGCACAGTTTTGCATTGTCAAATTTTTGCATGCAAACGGAGAATGAAAAAAATGAAACGGGATGGAAAAAGCTCTTAATTCCAGCTTCTCGGAAAATGGCGTTTTGATCAATTTTTTGGTGGGCCCCACATGCTTTTAAATGGCATTTTGTTCTTACCAAACACACTAACGGCACTAAACCTTCATTTGGAATGGAGTTTGGCAAACGTGCCGCCCTCCCAAACAGGTGCTATCTCTATGTTTAAAATAGCAACTCTAATAGCAAATTAATAAAATAATATTTTGAATAGTATAAATATATTATTATTATTATATATACTCTAATGGAAAAAAATATTATTTGAAAAAAAACTAATTATATTGGATCGGAAGAAAAAATGTTTTTTAAAAGGAATTTGATATCATTTTTTTTATATATAGAGTCTGGTTGGGAGGACGGTTGCGGTTGTTTTTAAAAGTATATTTCATTTAAAAATACATTAAAATGATATTTTTTTTTAAAAAATTTATTTTTGATATCACCAAATCAAAATAATTTTAAAAAAATAAAAATAAATAAATATTTTGTTTTTCAAATTTTGGAGAAACAACGGTACAATCGACGTCCCAAACAGCATCATAATTGATTTATTTTTTTATTGGCTCCACTGTTTTTTGTTGACCGTGCAATTTGTTTTTTGTTTTTACTTTTAACTTTTGCATTTAACATATTTTGGAGTTGCTATAATTCTCGTATTTTGAGCTCTGCCTCCCCCTCTCTCTCTGCAGTCTGAAACATGGCTCGTGATGAATCATCGTTGACCGTGCCTCTCGTTGTGGAGGAGAAACAAAGGCTCGGACGCAAGCTTGAAGATGTGGAGACAATTTACAGTGATTCAACCGCAGGCACCACCTCTTCCTTCAAGACAGTTTTCCACGGACTGAATGCTCTGTCAGGTTTCCCTCTCAGCAAATGTGCTGTTCCTGATGTAGAATCCAATCTCTTCATTCCACTCTCATTTTTGTTTCTCAAGAGATAAAAAACTGAAGAGAATCTGGGCAGCTAACTTTGTTCTCTGCTTGGTTTTTCAGGGGTGGGAATCCTTTCGATCCCATATGCACTATCGTCTGGAGGTTGGCTGAGTTTGATTCTCCTCTTCGTCATCTCCATTGCAGCCTTTTACTCGGGCTTACTGATCCAAAGATGCATGGATGTGGATCCAAATATCAGGACCTATCCCGATATAGGCGAGCGTGCTTTCGGAAGAAAGGGAAGGCTTCTGGTATCAGTTGTCATGTATGCAGAACTCTACCTGGTCGCAGCAGGATTCCTGATTCTTGAAGGGGATAATCTACAAAGTTTATTTCCTAACATGGGGATTGAAGTGGCAGGGTTTGAAATAGGTGCAAGACAAAGCTTTGTTATAATGGTGGCCCTTATCATTCTGCCCACGGTTTGGCTGGATAACATGAGCATTCTTTCTTACATCTCTGCCAGTGGGGTTTTAGCTTCGGCTATCATTCTGGTCTCAATTTTCTGGACCGGAGCATTCGACGGAGTCGGGTTTAAGGAAAAGGGAACGTTAGTGAACTGGCATGGAATCCCAACTGCAGTAAGCTTGTATGCCTTCTGCTACTGTGCACATCCAGTCTTCCCCACCCTCTACACTTCCATGAAAAACAAGCACCAGTTCTCTAACGTAAGCAGCCATCGTGGCTCGGGAGTTTTTCATTTGAATGTTTGAACAAGTGAGTCAACTCGTTAGAGTTACTGAATTTTACTTGACCACTTGTAATTGCAGGTTTTGATTGTGTGCTTTGTTCTATGCACCTTAAACTACGCATCAATGGCAGCTCTGGGTTACTTGATGTTCGGATCAAACGTCGAGTCGCAGATAACATTAAGCCTTCCAACTCACAAGCTTAGCTCAAGGCTGGCAATTTACACCACCCTGGTCAATCCAATAGCCAAATACGCGCTGATGGTGACACCGATAGTGAAAGTCACCAAAAGTTGGTTTCCACTGAGCTGCAATAACAGGCCACTCAGTCTCTTCATCAGCACCGCTTTTGTGATAAGCAATGTCACGGTGGCCCTCTCCGTCCCTTTCTTCGGCGATCTGATGTCGCTGGTCGGAGCATTCTTGAGTATGACAGCTGCTACTGTCCTCCCATGTTTATGTTACATGAAGATTTCAAAAGCTCACAGAAGATTCGGATTTGAAATGGTGGTCTTAGTGAGCGTGGTCCTACTGGGTATTTCAGTCGTGGTTTTCGGGACTTACACCTCTCTCCTGCAGATAATAGGGCACTTGTAGTAACCTCACCTAGATGAACGTTTCTTCTTGGTAATGAAAATAAATTGTGTTTTGGTATGACTTGCACTTCACATTTACTCTTAGATTAGTGTTGGCACCAGTTCATAATTCTGTCGGGAGAACGAAATAATGGCGCGAACTTTAAGAAATAGGGGCAAGTGGGGTCTTGGCTTAGCGGTTGAAGAGACTTGTTTTCTTCTTCTGCATCAGGATTCAAGTCCCACTATGCACGCCGGTGCCTTACTAATGGATAGCAACCAAGGATATATAATAATCGATTTCATTGTCCGTGTAGTCTTAATAATGCCAATTGCTACTGTTTTTAACTCTTCTTTTCAAGATATTTTTTTGTTTTTTATTTTAAAAGTAGAGGTCATGTTAGAATTGACTCCTCAACTTTGAGATATTTAGCTATTTATTAAGACATCTTTAACGCTATTATCTATTCCATGAAAAGAGTCCTGAATCAACTCGTCTGCCTTGGCAGCCGAAGGCGGCTACGAGGGGATTGAGATTGTCTTCCACATCACCATTGGAGCCAGCAAAGCAACCATATTTTATCTACAAATCTTTATCTGACCAAATTCTATATGCCTAAAAAATGTCCAGCAACATGGAATGCAGGAGTTGCAGACAATTCAAGACTCCGTGATCTATCTATTTGGTAGCGACTCTTATCATTATGGCCATTCAAGAGCCTTGTACTGGTTTCTTGATTTGCTGAATGGACAGTGACTTGGTCATTCAACCAAATAAATAATAATTACACATACCCGACTCTCCTTTGTTGTGGGGTCTGTTATATTCATGTAGGTTTGTGGAAGAACCTGAGTCACTCGTGAATGGACCTGGGTTGCTCATGGAGGAGTCTGCATCCCCAACACTTACATGATAACATGCAGATGCACACACTCATGCAGCTTCATCAAGGTATGTTGTCTAGGTGTCATAGGATAACCACCCTGAAAATCAAACATTTGAGTTAAATTATCAATAAATATCATTCAAATTGTATTAATTAACAAATTTATTTAAAATACTTATCTAACCTTCTCGCTTTAGATATCATCGGCACAGTGTTGATCTTGTATATATATAACACCTGTCACTATTTAAGTAGAGCTCCAACATATTAATCCCATCAATCATAACTTTCTCTATTATGAGTCATATAATTGTCGATATTAACAATGATACCACCTTGGAAGTGTAATAATCCTTAATAATCAATATTCTGTCACAACACTTTACCAAAAAAAAAAATATTCTGTCACAACACAACCAAACACAATTATATATTATTAATATCTTGAGGTTAATCAAAGTGCATCTATAATCAACAAAATATAAATTGATAGGTGAACAACTATATTCATCAAATTAATTGGAATTAATCGGAAAACACCTACATTCATCAAATTTCAATACCATAACAAAATTATCAAACAAATTTATGTATTTTATAGCTAATATTATTATTTTATATAAAATTCGATATAATTTCTAATTTAACCTAAATCAACACTAACTATCTCATTACATAATCTTTTAATTCACAATCAATAATAACAATTTTTTTTTTGATTATTTAACAAAATAATCAAACTATCAACTAAAAATATATCTAATTAACATAATCTATAATTTATTCAAAATCAACACTAACATTTTAAACACATAATTTTGTTAATTCACAATCAACAATAACCTAAAATAATTGATAATTAAACAAAATAACATAATTATATCTAATTAACAGCTTTTATTACATCTAATTAATCCAATTCCTAATCTATGTCCCTAACATTCAGCTGCAAGAGCATGTTTTCAAAGGTGGAGAGAGAGAAATGGTTGGTGGTGGTGGTGGGGGCGGTGGTGGGGGGGTGGGGGGGGAGGAAGGAGAGACAAATCTAGTTCTTAATTCGAAACGAGTCACAAATGGCATCTGCGACTTGCGTGTCGCATATACCATCTACAACTCATTTAAGTGTGCAAATTTCCCAAATATTTTTTCACTTGTGTAGCTTTACCAATTTTGTTATTTTAAGGTGTACTTTTTTATATATATAGATAAACAAAACCCTCTTATTTCTAATGTTTCGCTTTGCCTAGGTCTTTTGGGGAGCCAGCTAATTTTCTAGCTGTATAGAGACATAATCACTGCTTTCCCAGCCACTTCAGTTTTGATGTCATATATCTATATAATGTGTAATGAACAGGTAACTTGACTTGGACTCACAGAAAAATATTCTTTTAAGGTGGTTGGCTATAGTTTATACAAAGAATTTGATGGTGATTAAAAGGTGTTCGACAAATCGTCAACTTCAGATTGTGTTTTACAACCTACTTTCACAAACAAAATCTAAAAGGAAATGGTGAGAAATACAAGTTTCAAACCTTCTCACTCTTAAAAGGTAAAGTTATACAATCAATATGATAATATTAAAGGCCAAAGTTTTTATTAGTCAATTGCTTAAAACGGTGTTTCACAAATCTGCTACTTGAAATATGTTTTACAGCCTTTTTTCACGTAAATATAACATGAAGTTATGACAAATATAATCTAGCTTGTTTTTCAGTCTTCTCTCTAGTGAAAAGGCAGTTCAACTGGAAACCATATTTTACCCAAATCAAAATGTTTGCACTCAATAAGGAAACAAATAAAAATTGCTAAAATATGTAATGATGAAAGAAAATTTCATATGCAAGTGCTAGTCAAGGTCGCAAAATCCTCCAATGGAATAAATGACAGACAAGCAATACTGATTACAGGGAGCTTACCATTTTCATGTGCAAGTTCAGTCCATCTAGAAGCAGTTTGATACTTTCATGATCATCTTTGGAACAGCAGCCAGAAAAGAACGGATAGATTGAGCCCTCTAAAACAATGCAACTCTCGCCACCTATCTTCTTCAAACCACCATCTCTCATAGTCCTCCGAACATTTGTTGCCGTTTCCCACATCCCAGCATCAGCATACATGTTTGCAATTATCACAAAGTTCTCACTCCTCCTGGGTTCTAGTTCAAGCAACTTCTTTCTTACCTTATCTACTAAGCCATCACTGACATTAGCATTGTGAATACTGCATGCAGTGAGCAATGTCCTCCACAAAATTGGGTCAGGCCGGAAAGGTACGTCCATTAAAAAGTTATAGGCCTCTTCAAGATTCCCAGCGCGACCCAATATGTCAACCATGGCACCATAATGTATGGCCATTGGTCTAATGCCATGCCTGTGTTCCATTTCATGAAAGTACCGAAACCCCTCATCAACCAAACCAGCATGACTGCATGCACAGAGAACCCCAAGGAATGTGACGTAATTCGGGAAAACAGAAAAACTCTCTCTCATCTTGAGAAAAAGCTCAAGCCCTTCTTTTCCAAATCCATGTTGAGCTAGTCCCAAAATCATTGCACTCCAAGTCCATACATTCTTCTCCTTTATTCTATCGAAAACTAGCTTAGCATGACCAAGATCACCGCTTTTTGCATACATGTCAACAAGGGCAGTACCCAATTGACAATTCAATGTCATCCCCCTTTCAATCAATTGAGAATGAATCCATTTCCCTAAACCCAAGTTCCCTATTTGTGCGCAGAGGGAAAGCATAATCACCATTGTCGTCTCATTAGGCTGAAACCCAAAATCCTTCATTTTAACAAACTTCCGAATTGCATCTCTTGACCATAAATTCTGAGCACAAGCAGTAATCACCGAATTCCACGAAACAATACTCCTTACAGGCATTTCATCAAACATTTTACATGCATCCAAAACCTTCTTGCAAGACCCATAAAAGTGAATCAAGTTGTTGTTAACATATACATCGCAATCTAAACCAAACTTGAAAATATCCGCATGTGCTTGTTTCCCTTCTTCAAGTGCCAAACAAGTAGCACATGCCTTAAAAACAAAAGGGAAAGTAAAGTTATTGGGTGCAACTCCTTCTTTTCGCATTCTACAAAACACCCGTATGGCATTTTTCGGTGCATCACCCGAGGCGTAGCCTCTAATGAGGAAATTCCATGAGGGGGGAAGTGAGTCAAGTGAATTGTAGAGAAGGGACTGGGCATATCTGAAGTTTCTAGAGGGAGATAACGAGCAGAATCTTATGAGTTCAGTTAAAAGATTGGTGTCTTGTTGAAGACCAGAAACAAGGATCTGGGCATGGATTTGAGAGGCATGTTTGACTGAAGAGGAGAGTTTCAGTAAAGAGAGGCACTGGTTCTTTTTGGACGGGAATTTTGAATTGCTGTTAACGGTTCTTGGGACTGGAAGTCGAACCATGCATACATAGCTTTAAAATCTTGGGTTTTGGGAAATCTCTACATAAATACCAGTGTATGGCTAATGTCTCAAATAGAGAAAAGACAATAACAAAGTTGAATTTCGTAGTGTATTATTGAATATTTATTTTCTCTAATGTTGTAAGTTTATAATTACTTAATTTTGGATCGGATTTGTTATTTAAAAGTAAAAAAAAAAAATAGGAATCCAAAGTTAGATAGAAAACATATTATAAAATTAAAAATTAAGCTAAAAATCTGAAAGAGAAAAAAAAATTCAATTAAAATGTGAAGGACGTTCTTGAGTCACCTAGGATGTGTTAAATTGAAAATACAACATAAAATTAAGCTAAAATCTAAAAATAAAAAGGACAGTAATCCAGCTACAAATGTCGTCAATCCATTCATGTACACTATTACTATATCACTATCATCCTAGTAATTATTTTCATCAACATCATCACACCCTATACTAATATTGTGATCATCTTCAGCATCACACTCTAAACCAGTATTGTCTTAATTTTACCCATAGCATCTTCACTAATTACAATCAACACTTTATTGCCCTAATAAAAACCATCAGCATAAGCATAAAAATACCTAGACCTATGAAGTTTACCACCATTGCATTTACCCACGTAGCATTTAGGCATTCATAAATTCATGAGCTTACTTTAAGAAATTGGATATTTTTTAGAGAATTTGAATGGGATTTTGTTCAGGGTTTTTAAATTATCAACATTTAACAAAAAAAATAATAATATAAGGGTAATAATAATAATAAAAAAAATTAAGACAATCTTATTTTATTCAAATGTCAAGAGGATTAGGGTAATGTTATTTTTCTTTGTTTAATTCTTAACCCTAAAAAATATATAAAAGAGTATTTAAAGATGCTTTTAATTATTCATTATGCTGGAGAGCAAATCACTTTATTGATTTATTATATTTAAAAACTATTTACTTAAACTTAATTCATTAAAGTGACCTTTCTATTTTTATAACAATACACCCATTATTCAAACTTTAATTTAAAACTTTCTTTTTGAGTTTCGAAAATTGTAATTTGATCAATTAATATTTGTACTTATACTCTTATCTAAAAATTATATCTTAATTTATTTTCAATCAAGAAAATCCTATCAAGTTTCATTTATTAAGCAACATAGAAGTTAAAGCCTAAAATTTTTCACTATTAATTTTATTAACCTTTATGAGAAGGGAAAAATATGGACTTCAATTATTTTATAATTGGGTGGTCCCAAGAATACAAGACTTGAAAGAAAAACGAAACCCTGCATGTACACACTGCATCCTGTTATTCTTCTTTATTTCTTGCTTCGAGGACTTGAATTTATTACAATAACATAGTTACCTAGATACATTTGAAATAGGAAATAATTGGTTCAATTTCAGTTTCTATTTTACGAGGAAAAGGAAAAGAGAAACTCATGACAGATATGTACATGGGAACTTATTAGCACATGAAAGGTCAACTCAACTGCCTGCCTTGTTCTCAGCAAAACGGTCGAGCCACAGCGACAGACACTCACCACTGGTACTTGGCAGCGACGAGTACTTCCTCGTATTTCTCAGCCGCATGATCCCAGCTGAGATCCTGAGCCATCCCTCGTCTTTGGAGCCCCTCCCAACTGTTCTTGTATTCTCGGTAAGTCCATAAACAGTTTCCTAGTGCATGTATCAGTTTACTTGCTTCAGCACTGTCAAATGTCCACCCAAGCCCCGACTCATGGAACGGATCAAAAGGTTGCACGGTATCCCTTAGCCCCCCGACAGCATGGACGACTGGGACTGTTCCGTACATCATAGCGTATAGTTGGTTCAGCCCACAAGGCTCGAATCGTGATGGCATGAGCAAGATATCTGAACCAGCAGTTATCCGGTGAGCCATCTTTACAGAGAAGCCAACCCATCCCCTGATTTTGTCATGGTATTGATTTTCAAACTGCCTGAGCATCTTTTCCAGGTCTTGTCTGCCAGTGCCCAACATGACCAGTTGCACATTCTGGTCCATCATCCACGGAACAGCCTCAGCAATGAGGTCAACTCCTTTCTGTTGATCCAGCCTTCCAATGAAACCAATCAGAGGGACATCTGGTTGAACAGGCAAACCAAGCTCCTTCTGTAGGGCTGCCTTGCATTGAGGCTTGCCGGTGTGCAGTGTTTCGAGGGAGTAGTTCGTGTAACCATCTGATGTCAGGTGAACATCAAACAGTGGGTTCCATTCTTTTGTATCAATGCCATTCACAATCCCACTAAATTTCCAATCATTTTCTTTTATGATGTTGTGCAAACCCCAACCACCTTCAGAAGTTTTAAGCTCCCAGGAATATCCATGACTGACAGTAACCACACGGTCTGCTGCCTTCAGACCAGCTGCAAAGATATTGAAGTGTTCACCACCAACAGGATCATGCAATTTGAAAAGGTCAATGTAGTGCCCTGGCAGATCCACATGGAGGAAATCATCCACTGGTCCACGACCCTAGAAGCCAAAGAAATTCCCAAGTCATAAAATGATTGAAGTTTTAATCTTTCTACAAAGATATCTGTGTATTATATCAATAACGATCCAAGTTCAATATTATTGATGTTGTTTCTAACTTTATTAGATATGCTTGAGACAGACAAGCAGAACTTGGAAACAATAGCTGAGGAAGAGAATTTGATGCATCTTTCCTTCTTTCTAAGTAAATCTAAATATGTCTTCCGCAGCATTCCATGCTACGCCGATAAATTATTCAAGTTGAGACACTGGCCAGTCACACTTGGTTGGCTTAGAAGGACATATTGATTCCGCAGCATTCCATGCTACAAAGATTGATCGTTCAATTAAAAAAATTTCTTTTCAGTGATTGATTCAGCTTCTATGTACTCCATTCTCTTGGAAATCTTTTTTCTGTCATGTTATCAAGGTAGCGCTGAAAATATTCAGCTAGACAAAATCAGGGTAGTATGAATGTAGAGATTGGTGCTCTCCAGGAAAATAAAATTAACCTCATCAAGCAGAGAACAAACCTGGTGTGCTATATTATGAATTACAAGAATGGATCTTGTAAATTCCATTAGACCATTGTCCCGATAGTACGCCTTCAGATACACTGGCAACAAAGCAGTATGCCAATCATTTGCAATGAAAACTAAATTTCCATCTCCATAGCAGACACCACCACATGGAACATACCAAGGAACCTGGACATCATCAATTCTTCATTAATTTACATAGATAAGATGAAAGTTGGTTTTAAAAATTCAACCATAAAAACTACATAAAGAAGCTACCTTGACTGTAAAACTGAAAACTCACGAGTTATTTATACTTTGAGATGATCAATTTGCTTTTTGTCATGCATACAACAATCCAATATTTCTTGCTTTTTAATATTACTTCAACTATATACGTAAGGAACTTAGCTTTTAAGACACACAGGAAGGTTAGAATTTAGAACATTGCAAAGGTTCTAATGGTACCAATAAAGTGCCCATGCCTGATTTTAAAATATGTTGGTGGGATAAACCACTACATGAATCCTCCAAAAAATATTAGCAAACTTAAACATAATAATAAATAATTCAAGATATTCATAAAGAAATATTGTTTCTGATGATTGTTTGAAGTCATGCCTGTCCAAAGTCCAAAGGAAAAATATTACAGAATTGAGCCTTTAGAAAACAGTAAAGATACTGATCTACATAAATCTTAAATATAAATTAGTGACATGATTTAATCAACATTAAACAATCTTAAGTTTTATATATCTCACAAAAGCAGAATTTGCAGGGAATGCCTGTAGTAAGAACATACCTCAACAGCTGCTTTGCAAAATAACATCATGCGCTTCAAAATGTCCTGTGCCATGAAAGTCAAGACACATAAGACTCCACGTATAGCGAAGACTAGAGAATCAAAGTAGGATAATTCTGAAATCTTTCACATGTTTCAAACTGATCTGTCATATTCATTTGAGATGATCAAAGCAGGGATATAAGAGTCCCATTTGTTGTCCCTGTAAAAGGTTAAAAAAAAGTATACTCAACATATAATGAGATGAACTCCTGTATGGAGTTCATGCTCTGTCTAGTCTGCCTTGGCATATCATCATTTCTTTTCTCTAGATCACAGCATAGGTTATCCAGTACTAAAAAATACACTTTTTTATGATCAAATAAAATTAGGTTAACTAGAACAAGAATTAAATTTCAAAGGCTCGCATCGTAGCAGGATTTCTTACCAATCGGCTTCCTCCATAGATATCACCCTCTATATGGCGAAATAAATGAGATTCAATGAAAACAAAATCCACACCATCAATGTAGGTTTGGAAGTACGTTACTTCTATGTCCTGAAAAGAGAAATTACCTTGTTATTGCATTTGTCAGTATCTATATCATTAAACAATATGATGTGAGGTCAGTTATGAATAAATGCTGCAGCTGTTGCACACCTGACCATCCACCTTATATCTTTTTCGAACTCCAATATCCTGAGGTTCCGCATAGTTTCCATACCGAGGAGCCACAACCTAAAAGAAAGAACAAAGAGAGGAATGAAAAATGCAAAACATAAAATCAATCTTTATGCCTTATTATACAAATATCAAGCTCCAGGATCCTTGATAGCATTAATGATGTAAATCAAACAGTCAAGTACATCTAAAGAGTGTTCTAATTGAATTCAAGCATGTAAGGGTTCTCAAACTTTGGATTGTTTACTTTGTTGATAGCATATTGAGAAATATATAGGAACTAAATTATGAATCTTTTTACCCCTTCAACTCATTATTACTCAACGCAGAAGAACTTATAGTAAAATCAATTCTCTTTCATTTATTCAAGTACGCTTTAGTCTAATGTTCATTTGATTACAGAATGTAAGAGTTTTGGTACCATAACCCTGTGTCCACGCCGAGCCAAAGCCTTTGGTAAAGACCCAGCAACATCTCCAAGCCCACCTGTATGTATCAGTCTAGAGTGAATAAAGTAAAGGGCACAATTACATGCATACACATGCTGAAGAAGTGATTTCCATTTCAAGCTACATATGGTCAAGATAGAAGACCTGTTTTAGACCACGGAGCACATTCTGCAGCCACCACAATAACATTCATGACATTGGCTCCAGCCAATGGAGGGGGTAAACTGTCTTCAGTTGTAGGATCATTTATGATGTAATTAATCTCTGGCAATATAGGTTCATTGACAATTTCTTGTTTTTCAATAGTAGTTGATATTTCTGAGGTATTTGAAAGAAAAGAAGGCAGCTTGTCTGACCAAACATTCTCTGAGCCAGTGACTTCTAACGGTATGGAAGAATCCTCGTGAGAAGAAGCCTTTTCAGGAGGCAGTTGCTGCTCAAGTTCCCTTTTATCATCATCATGACCTTTACTAATATCTAAAGATGAAGTTTCTGGTACCTCATCTGCAGTTGAGTGGACATAGTTTTTCCAAAGAATGCTGCCATTCTGTTTTTCATGAACACCCTCACCACTACTTGAAGTATGGTCCTGATTTGGAGAAGAGTTCTCGCTCTGCTCAGAAGGAACTTCGTCTACTTCTGAGTCAACAATACTACTTTTTATAGAAGAAACCATTTTCCTTCTCTCAGCAATCTGCAGATAACATGATCCGTCAATAAAAGCATTCACATTTGACTACTCATTGAAAGGGAACAAGTCAGATGGGTGATATTGATTTTGAAAGATACAAATAATATCATGAACTATATTACATAAAACTTTCAGATTTCCAATAGCGGGTTGATGAAATTTGAAATAACATACATTTACCAATAGCATACCAAGTCACTATGCTTTTATGGGGACCAATGGGAGTCAAAGAAACAATCGACCAACAGATCATTAGGCTGTGAGTGACCTACACTAGAGACCAAAAACATTAAAACCAACCAAGCAGTAGTGTTACTCTCGTCCACAGAAAGGGAATCACGACCACAAGGTATTCACAAGCCTGACAGTCTCTAAAATGAATTAAGGAAAAGAAACCAAAAAATCTCTCACTCAACCTATTTATTTGTCACTAAAATTTATCAAATCCTAGACAATAAAGAGGTACGTTCATCACAAGTTCAATGCAGCTGAGGGAGAAATCATCCAACCAAATAATGCAGCGGGTTACAGTTTCTCAATGTATATACTGAGAATCAATACCTGGTAGCCCATGACAGGAAATAATGCGCTTTGCTATAGTATTAAGCCTTTTCACTTGAACACCAGCCTCTTTTCAGTTTTATTTGGATGTGTTCCTTCTCTAATGATAAATAAGCTTCTTCAATAAATCATTCAAAAGGCACCCTTTAAAAAGGGGCTATTGAATATTTTAATAGTCTAGCAAAAGCTTTTGATGACTTGCCACTTGCGATGAGGAAAATTGAAACAAGTGACTCCTAATGCTCTTTTACGGGAGACGCTTAATGATATATTCAATCTGTAATGCTCCCCAAAAGTTCATTTTGGACAACCAAAAAGGGAAAAAAAATACAAGCCATGGCCTTTAGCACCTAATTCAGAGTCTACAGCAGCCATTACATTGTAATTTGTGCTATAAAATCTGAATTTCCAACATTACAAACATTTAAACAAAGAAAAACACAATAGATCACCTGCTGAAGGAGGTCTCTTTGCATAGCAAGAACCTTCTTGCTCTTTTCGATGGTGGCTTGCAGTTTATCTTCTGATTCATCACCACTCGCACCTTCCTCAGCTGTAGCTCTCACAGGCTTAAATCTCAGAGAAAACCCATTATTAAAAACAGCTAAATTATGAGACTTTTTTGTTCTACACGGGAAAAAAGAAAACTTGTGTCGATTTTTGTTTTTCCAAGAAACAAGAACAGGACTTTCTGCTTTGGTTGTTTCAATAATAAAAGGCAGTGATCCAATAGATGACATTGTATTAATCTGATAAATTGACGCTAACAGAACTAACAACAAGACTTCACTAGTTCAGGAAGCTGGGACCGTTTCAGTGAAAACTGGGAGTGACCAAGTTGAGGAAATGAAGAGATGAACAAGCGCAATTGAGGGGCGAGGGATTCTAGGAGAATGGAGTTAGATATGATACAGATTTCATAGGGCAGACAGCAGAAAGGTAACAAAGAAAAGAAAAGAAAAGAAAAATCCTTCTCCGGAGGTCGTTGAGATGGGGAACAGATGAAAGGGAAATCATTGAAATACGATTTGAGGTTCAAATTAGCCAAGGATTTGGAAATTTGCTGGACTGTTTTAAATTAACCACACATGCTTTCTGGTCTACTGTTTTTCAGGACAGATCAAAGTGGGTCTAGGTGTGGGCCTGGGCTACTTTAAAGAGGTGGCCTCAAGAAAATGGATAGAGAAATTTAATAATATCAATGAAGAAGAAGGATTCCATGAATTTAAAACGTGAGTTCTCCAAAGACGATTCGTCAATCGAGAGGGTCCAGTTGACGGGACTGGTAGATTCGTAATTCAGGAAGTGAATTTCATATGGTGAATTTCATATGTGCCTTTTTAGACTTGCATTTGAATTATTATTATTATTTTATTTTATTGTAATTTATTTCTTGACGGAATAAATTAATTCCAAAGAAAAGATATTTAAATTTTAAAAATTCCAACCCCCGCTTTTTTTTTATTAATCCAGATTTTAAATTAAATATTGCATAAGTTGCTATAAAGTCCTCTTATTTAACTTAATAAGTTAAAAGAGAAAAATCAAAGCAGAAAAAGGGGGCCGGGTTGAATTCACCATAATCAACCCCCTAAACTCACAAATTGAGTTATGAAATTTACTAGATTGAATTTATTATTAATTATTACAAGCCAAAAAATACAAAAGATATATAAAAAAAAAGAGGACTTTTATCAATTATTCCTTATCTAAAATGGAATACACACAACTGGCCCAATCATACTGATCATGAGTTTATATGATACAGAGTTGTATTAACTACATAACACAAGCTTTCCTAGCCTACTCACTTTAATATTTAATTACCTATTTATTTTAATTTTGTGGATCATTAAAAGAGAAACCCTAAAATTGGATCTCAGTATTTTCCACAAAAATGTCAAGGAGGAAACAAGGGACCACCAGTGCAAGCTCTCGCAATCTTCCCTTCCGTGAACGCTATGTCGTCTAGTTTTTCTTGGCACCATTTGAGCTGGGAAGTGGAGAGCACAGACATTTGGAGCACCCTTGATACCAGCTTCAAGTCTATCATCGTGAACAGCATCTCCTTCTTCTGTGACTCTTCTAGGGTAGGTTCCACTGCTCGCCTGAGCCACCGCCTGAGCTTCCCCGGTGACTCTTTTCAGCCACAGTTCCTTCTACACAAATTAAGGGCTCGTAGAAAATTACAGGAAAACAAAACATGGTGCTGTGTTTATTTTGTTTTTAGAATTTACCCTTTGGAGCTTTCTGGTGAGGTCAGCTTGTAGCCACAAATCTCTAGGGTTCTCCACAGTCGGCCATGTCCATAATGAACTTCTCATTATCGATTTCCTCCAAGTTTTTCTACCATCTGTTTTAATGAATTCCCAATATGCTAATATGCTCCTCTCTATGGCTTCCATCACCTCCTTAACATGTATGGCTTCACGTTTTATTTCTTCATTTTCTTGCTCATGGAAGCCTTCATGGACCACAATCAACAAGCTTCATGAGATCAGGTAAAACGTCTACGTACATGAAATCTAAGATAAAAAAAAAGAGGATTCATATGCAAATAAAAAAAAATATATATATATATATATATATATATATATATATATATATATATATATATATATATATATTCTGTACGTAGCTGAAAGTAAATATATTTATATCTATATATGTCGATCCAAATTGTGAAATTAATGGAAATCTGGTGAAGGTGATATTGACGTTTGTATATGTACAAACGTTACTCGATTCGGTCTTTAATTATAGAGGAATTACGTGAGTGTATGGAATCTCTCCATAGCTCGGTCAATGGGAGGCAAGGACTTGCAACGTTGAGAAAATAAAATAAAATAAAATAATTGTTATCAGATGGAAGGGCAGATTATGACGTGAATCTTTCAAAACATTCATCTATTGGATCGAATAAAAAATTCGGTCTTCGTTATCCCTTCATGTTCTTGATGATATACAAATGATCTACTGAGAAAAGAGAAGGCACGGTTTTAAAATACCTGAAATCACTGGAACTTGGAGAAGGCTCCTGAGAGAAAATCTTGCCCTAACATAATTCCAGTTCCTCTTCCCTGATTCACACATTTCATCTTCCATAAACCTCTCCAGCAATACTTGAAATTTCTGAAACTCGCCTGCCACATCATCGTAAAACACACCGTTTTGAGAGCTAGAAGATGCAAGAGCTTCGACCTTTCTATACTGATGGTGAAGGGCCTCCCATGACAAGCATGACTGAGCCACATATACCAGCTCAAAATCACTTTCTAGGCTTTTCCAGAGCCTCCTCTCCATTTTCGGCACCCACATATCCGCAGGCAGCTTCATACTCTCAAATATTGAGCCTGGAATATTTCCAGCTTGCCTGTTCAGAATTACACCTAGAATGCCCAAGTTGAACGTCAACAAGAAATAAAGCATTACATATATATAGCAAGTATCATGCTGTTCAATGACAAATTCAAAACTCAAGCCCTCCTTTTTCTTACTCCTTACCAATATTCACTAAAAATTTAAATCTATAATGGCAAATCCGTTGCAATACAGGATTATTTTTTTTCTTTAGAATATGTTTAGCAATGGAAAATCTAAAATATTCCGATGCTAATCCATTTCAATATTTGCAACAGAAATTTTCTGTTGTAGAAATCCGTTGCTAATCACCTCTTTTTTTCTTTTCTTTTTTTTCTTTTTTGTAGTGACACAACGTAAAAGATATATTTTTTTATAACCGGGGATGTTCGGGTCAGCTTACACGCACCACAACTAATCTCCGGACTCACTGAACATCCCTGCAAAGCTCAGTGAGCATGTAAGGCACCGCGGGGGTAACAAACGTAAAAGATATTGTATATATGGCATGAAATATAGTTTAGCTTGAATGATTTAAAATTAAAAACCCTAAGTCAAACATAAATGTCTATAGCTAGATTTAATCACAGAATGTAAAAGATAAGAACGCACTTATCTCACTTGTGCGTTCATGGTTGAGCACGTCGAACCATCTCATTCTTTCAGTGTATTTCCTGTAGAATGGATCTTGACGATCTTCCTCGCTGCTCCTGTCGGTTATAAACTCCCTTTCCACAGCCAGTGGATTGGAGCTATCAATCAATGGTGAATATTGCTTCATGTCTAGATCTCCGGAAGCAGATGAATGGGAGCTACTGACGGATGATCGGTCATCGTTTAAACTTTCATCTGTCATGGAAAACCTGGAACTAAAAGAAATTGTAGATAAATGACCTTTGATCATGCTTTCGTCTTCACCAACGAAAAAATTCTGCTGTTCTGTATTGTCATCCTTACATGGAATTGCATCAACCCCCAGAATCTTTCTCCTCTGTAGACCAAGTTTTATTGAGCTTGAATACTTGGAGCTGGCATGGCAATGGTGCAATACTTGAACTACTAAATGAAATGACAGTATGATTTTTGAAGCTTTTTCAGAGGTTCAGAACTCTCAATCTCTTCTGCATCTTCATTGTTGCTGGGATCTATTGAATGAAAATATATAGATGGCACAATGTTTGAAGAGGATGTAAACACTTAGAACACCATAGGAAAGATAAGAGATAGCTACTAGAAACCATTTTTGAAGCAACTTGAGCCAGAGGTATATCTGGCAAACAAAAAGAAAAATGGGATGGATGTAGAAACTCAAATAAATCCCACTTCAAAAATCCATCAGGGGATGACAAAAGATTCAAGGATTAACCAGCAAGACGCAAGGAGAGCCATTCTCGAATTCACTTCATAACCCTAATCAGTACAAAAATTTATAAAGGCTTTAGTTTCATACCGGAGGAAGGAGTGTTCACTTCATTCTCAGAAACTTCGGGGTCATTTCTCCCTATCTTTGAAAAGAACACAAACACGATCAAGGACCGAGAAATAATTAAGTGCCTTTGTTGAGCATTCATCTTTAATTAATTTAAATAAGTGTCATTAATTACTTGCTAGTGGGGCATGATGCATCGATAATTAGGAATTTTCCTCTTCCTTTTTAAGATAGACAAGACTTGGCCTAGAATATAATTTCTGCCTCCCTTTTTCTATCCATTTTCTTAGATCTCCAAAAAGATATAGTACTTGCTTGTGGATATGGTATTCTGCTTACGTGGATCCTATCTAGCATAACGAAGATATAAAAGAGAAAGCCATTTTTGATCAAATAGATAAAGTAGATGATGTGTTGTTTTTTTATTTTAAAAAATATATTCAAGTCTAGGCATTTGAACCCTTTTTTCTATTGGCCATGCTAATGGGATCCATCTCTTTGGTTAGTTACGTGGCCCCTTTCTAATATTTTGGTATTATCACCTCTCAATATCTTTGTTTGAATTTTCAAAGGAATCTATTATTTTATATATATATATATATATATATATATATAGAGAGAGAGAGAGAGAGTCATGATATTTAATTATTTTGTTTCATTTTTCAATAGCTCATAAATAATATTATAAGTTTTATGAAAATTTTAACAATTATTTTTTATTGCTATGTACCTAATATGCATGAATAAAAAATGAATAAATATTCATGAATATTCGATATGAAAATATTTTATCTCTCTCTAAACTTGTTGGTGGATTTAGTGTGGATTAGCTAGCTTGTTGGTTGCACCCAAGTTGAATGCATCCTATTAAATCAACCCCAACACGATTTGACCAGGAAAATGTCCGTTGAAGACACTCATTATTATTATTGTTGCTGTGATCGTTGTTCGTGGAGAAGAGGTTGAAAAAATTGGAGGCCTCGGACAAGAAAGAACACTAACATGATTTTATGGGTAGATGATTAATTAACGAGTGTTAGAAAGTTAATTAGTGCAGCTAATTGAATCATGGCACATTGTGTAAAGTATTACTTGCGTATGAGATTCAAATGAATCAGATTTTCCCATCATTATATATATATATATATATATAGACACACATAGTTGAAATGAATAATACGAAATCCCCATCAAAATGATCAATATTAAATAAACAAAGAAAACGATGGTTTAACTGTTGTTGACAATTGAACCAATTTGTAAGAATCAAAAACCACGTCCAAGCACAAACCAATGGGATTAAATGCATTAAGCAGATAGTACAGATGCTGTGAAATGATTTATTAAAATAATATATATATATTTTTATTTTTAAAGATTATTTTTTATATTAATATATCAAAATATCTTAAAAATACTAAAATTTTTAATTTAAAAAAAAATCAGTTTCTTAAAATTATTTTTGAAATACAGTGACCAACCAGACATATACAAAATGAGTGGATAATCATGAAATGGAGTCTTACTCCTTGTTTTTCCACAACTAACTACCAAACATATCCCTCTCTGATCATCAATCCTATATTTCACTCACACCAGCAACAACAGTCCATACTACGTCAGATGTCGCCTGCACCAGCAATGTCCATTTACTAGAAATCAACTCTTGATTTAGAAGTCAGTGTTCATATTACAAAACATATAAAAGGCGTAGGTTTTTGCACTGTATACCCTCTCACATTCGACTGTTCTTACAACAGTGCACGCCCGAAAATGGCCCTCGGGCGCGCGGCGAGAAGGGTCTGGCAGGCGGGGATAAAATCGGTTTTTCCTTTTAATTTTCTATTTTTTTTTTAAATATTCATTTGTGAACAGTGTATTGACTATTAAGTCCCCGATAATAAGACAAAAACAGGCATCCGGACGCGGGGCAAACGCGTACTAGTGCATGTGATCGGACCGGCCCTGGTCCCGGTCCCGGTCCCGCACGCAACTTTTTTCATTTTTTATTATTTTCGGAAATGGCTAAAGACGGTTTTAACCCCCCAATAAGACAAAAACAATGAATTGGGTCCAGTGGTTAGAACGGTAATTGACCCTATTTTTTCAAATTTTTTAAATCGGCATTTCGGGGCGTGAGGCGCACGCGCCATACGGCTTTCCCGTCTCACGCCCCTGCTCAGGGCGGCGCGTGCGGCCTCCTCCCGTGGGCGAAAATTGGATCCCTGGCGGACGAACGATGCGCCACCGCGTGGTCGTCCCTCCCGCGGTGGTGCGTGTCACTACCACATGCCCGCATACGCGTCTGGGGCCGGCTCAAGCCGCCGGCAACGTTTCTCTCTCCCGAATGGCAAAGTTCACTTCGGTCCTTCTACTTTCAATTTCCGGGTTGGTCAGTATATAACTCAATCAATTCGGTACAAAAGTTCCGATTGTTGCAATTGTGTCCTCTCGATTTCAATTTAGAATAAATGTAATTTGCATTTCAAACCCTTTGACTTTTAATTTTTTAATTTCAGCCCTTTATATTTGATTTTCATTTAAGTCCTTATACTTTTATTTTTTTTATATTTCTAAAATAATCCCTACTTTTGTCCATGTATATATAAAAGTGTATTTAACACAATAATAATAATAATAATAATAATAATAATAATAATAATAATAATAATAATAATAATAATAATAATAATAATAATAGTAATAGTAATAGTAGTAGTAGTAGTAGTAATAATAATAATAATAATAATAATAATAATAATAATAATAATAATGACTGAATTATTTTTTTGTTCTTACGCTTCTCGTTTTTTTTCCTTTCTCCCGATAATTTGATAATAAGTTTTTTGTTTTTTTTGCCGGTTATAGCAATAATAATAATTTTTTTTTATCTTTGTTAAAATTTCTTGCATGTTTTTAGTCTTTCATTGTTTTTTTTTCCTTTCATAATAATAATAATAATAATAATAATAATAATAATAATAATAATTAAATTGTTTTTGCGTGCTTACTCTTTCTTTAATGTTCTTTTTCCCTTCGGATAATTTTTTTTTACAGTAATAGCAATAATTTTTTTTTAAATCTTTTGTTAAAGTTTATAGGATGTTTTTTAGTCTTTCATTTATTTTTTGTTTCTTTCATTATTAACATAATAATAATGATTATAATAATAATAATAGTAGTGATTATTATTAATATTATAATAATAGTTATTATGTATTCTATTATTATAATAATAGTGATTATTTATTCTTTCATAATAATAATAATAATAATAATAATAATAATAATTTTTTAATTGGTTTTTTCTTGCTTGCTGTTTTGTTCATGCTTTTTATTTTTTTTCCCTCGGTATAATTTAATAATTTTTGTTGTTTTTTATTCTAGCGGAAATAATAATTTTAAATTTTAAGACTCGATGTTTCTATTGTTATAATATTTTAAATTAATATTGCTTCCTTTTCCCTTTTGTTTTCTTTTTTTTTGCTCTTTCTATTAATTGATTTTTTATACTTTTATTATCTCGCACAATAATGATTTAAGTAAGTTTGTTTTTTTTCTTATTCAAATATTTTACTTTTTTTTTCTAATGTTAGTGTGCGCTCTTTTTGTTATCGTTTATGACGCAATACCTATATTATAAAAAATGTAATCTATGCTTACGTTACAAACTCAACTCAAAATTGTCAATTATATACAAAAAAACCCGTGGGACGCGTGGGCAAATTTGCTAGTATATATATATATTAAGTGGGGTGTGGGTGTGGGTGTGGGTGGGGGTGGGGGGGTCTGCAAGGAAATTTGTGACTTCCATGGTAGGCAGGCATGCATGGGGTTAAGACGTGTGACTTTTCTCGAGGGTCGTTTTTCAATTAAAAAACTTGAATTAGTCGAATTTCTTCGGTATGCCATTTTTTTCTTCTACGTTCCTTTCCCCTCCTTTTTCGAGTTTAATTATGATTTTAGCTCGTTAAATTGATTTATTTGGAAGTGTAGTTGAGACTATTTTTTTTAAAATAGTTTTTAATTTACAAAAAATATTAAAATGATATTCTTTTTATTTATTTAAAAAGTATTTTTTTAATATCAACACATGAAAATAATCTAAGAGCATCAAAAAAAAATTAATTTAAAATTAAAAAATATTTTTTTAAAAAACACTTTTAAAATGCAATTACAAACACTCATAAAGGTTGGTGGTGCTTGATCTACGCAGGTCTTTTTTTTCCTTTTTTGATCTTCTATTTATGATGATATTGCCCATCCATTCTTTAGGCTTATCATCCTCTCAAGGGAATAATAATTAATTAACCCATAACATTTTCTTAGGTTAATAGTTGGTAGTTGGTTCGATGACATATTTTATTCTTAAATTATTAAAGTTGTATTAAAACAAGACATGAACTATTAATTTTGTCTATTACATCATCAAAATTTATTTATTAGATAAATTAAGGGTTTGCTGTGAAATTTGACAATTAGTCTAAATGCTCAAGACCATATTATTTTGAAACAACTTGATTTTCTTACAAATAAAACAATTAGAAAACAATTGAAAATAGATAGACAATGCATCATTCCTCTTTTGAATATTCGAATCGGGGTTGTGTCTCTGGTCAAATTCATTAAGGGATAAATTAAATAGTCATAAATTAGTTTTTTTTTCTCTCTCTTTTTTTTGAATTGTTTTAAAACAAAATCTTTTATATAATATAACATTTTCAAGTTTGATGATAGCCTCTGCAACGTTTTATTACAATCTCGACAATTTAAACGAAAAACATTTCATTAAACCTTAGTAGTTAAGTAGACATTTTAGAACCTACTAAATTATTACTCGGATATGCTATGGGTCAGAGCTATTTTTTATATATATTAATATGCTTTTAATAGGATTTTATTAACTGTTTGAGAAATTAAAAAAATCAACTAAAGAAATGACAATATAAAAAAAATTATCTTGTCTAACCTGCAAAACTTGTTACATGGATCATGAAATTGTGATGACCTCAAATAAAGAAATTAAAAAAAAAGAATTCATATTCTCAATCAGTTTAATATTGAAGGATAAAATTGAGAGAATTCGTTATAATGCATTAAGAAAAGGATAAAAACTTATTCAAGTCAACACGATTAATCCACAAAACTCATGATCTGAGTTAGGAAATCATGATAACTCCATAGAAAGTAAATCAACTAAAAGTTATAAAGTCCAATTATGGATGAAATGTAAAAAAATCAATGAAGAAAGTAACAAAAAAAAATCTGAGTCAACTTTGTTCATAAGAAAAAACTTGTGACTTGAATCCAGAGATTAGAAACAACTATGAAGCTCAATTATTAATCAACCCAATGTTAAAGTATGAAGTTGAGATAAAAATAAATGTAAAAATAAAACAAGAAATAACCCAAGTCAACATAGCTAATTCGCAAAATTATGATTCATGTTAAAAGACCAAGATAACTCCATTAAAAAAATATAAAGTACAACTATCAATAAACTCAATGTTGGAGAATGAAGTAAGAAAAGAAAACATAATTCGATTAAAAAAATGACAAAACAAAAATTAAGTCAAGATGTCTAATGCATAAAACTCACAATCTGGATCATGACAACCTGAATCAACACGACTAATTTGCAAAACTTGTGATCCAAACAAGAAGAAGAGGAAAACTTTGTAGAGAGAAAAATAAAATTTAATTCTCAATCAACTCAATATTGCAGGATGATATTAAAAAACAAATATTCAATTAAAAAATGAAAAAAATGAGTCAATTAAAAATAATATATTAAATTCTCAATCATATTGATTTTTTTTTATCAAAACTATTTTTTAATTTTAAAATTTTAAAATATGTTTTTAATAATAATGAAAATAACTAAATGAGGAAATTTTTTTAGTTTTTATAAAATAATATTTTATTAAAATACATTGCAACAAGACGAGAGTTTGAATTCTTCCAAGAGTGACATCATTTTAATCTTGAAAAACATGTGTTGTTCATATTGTCAATTTTCTTATTTTTTATTGTAACAATAAATAATAAGAAATTATTATTTTTTATTTTAGTCCTTAAATTTTGAGATTTATTCGTTATTTTCTTTAATTTCAAACTTTGTTTTTCAATTTCATTATTTATTATTGAACTTACTGAAAATTAAATATTATAATTTATTTCAATTTGATTTCTATGGAATTATTATTATCTCATGACCCAGATAATAAACTTGAGAAATTAACTAGATTGACTCAGATAATTTTATTACTTTTTTTGTTTTTTTTTTCTTTTTAATTTTCATCTCAACTTCATAACATTTACTAAAAGTGCTTGTAATAAACAATGAAAAGACAAAACCCGCCAAATAATGTATTTTAATAAAATATTATTTTGTAAAAACTAAAACAATTTCCTCATTTAGTTCTTATCATTATTTTTAAATAAATATTTTGAAATTACAACAAAAAGATAATTTTGATAAAAAAAAATCATATTGATTTTTCAAATTATAATATTTTTATTGTTAATATTTTTTATCATAGAAACTTTATGATAATTTACTTGCGTCAAGAGGTATTAATTTTTCAAAAGCCTTTCGGTAGATTTAGGACAAATATTCATAATACAAAGGTTTTCTTTTATTATTATTATCTACATTTTATTGATTAGGAGGGACATTTTCCTCGAAGAAAACAATATCCGTAAGTTCAGGTGGTCAAATTAGAAAACAGGGAATCAAACAATCTTTTATTGTGTTTGTTCTTTGCCCTTACTCAATTCTAAATCAACTTGATAATGTAGTTGATATTATATTTGAAGGTATATTTTATTTAAAAATATATTTAAATAATATTTTTTTAAAATTATTTTTAAAATCAATATATGAAAATAATTTAAATATATCAAAAAAATTAATTTAAAAAAAAATCACTTTTTTTTCAAAAATATTTTTAAAATACAATATTAAATAAGCCTAAGTTGTCTTTTCAAGGATTAGTTTTTCTATCATTCTTATCCTTAATCCTTGCGTGGAACCTTATCATCTTATGTCATTTTTTTAAGGGTTAATTATGTCCTTTTGTGATTTAATTATTGAATTCAAATAAAATAATAAAAAAATAATGAATTTTCTCTCAAACTATTAATGCATGTTCCGATGGGGGCTCATAACAGTCGATTGTTCCAATTGATTGATATTTTCGTCAATCGATTCCTATTATTATCTCAGGTGAAATCTAACTATTAATTTTACACTCAACACGTAAACATATTGGGTCTGTTTGACACAACTATTATTATTGTGGTTGAGATTGAAAAAAACAGTTTCATAAAAAGTACTTTTTATCTGCGTTTCAAAACTGAAATTGAAGTGTTTGGTTAAAACTGTGATTGAATTTGAGGTTTGTCATAACCCAATTTTTGGGTTACTCCCTAAGAAAAATAAAATAACAAAAATAAAATAAAAGGGTTTTGGTCGGTGGAAAATCACGGTGAAAATTTTGAATATTTCTTGAGCTGAAATCATATCTCTTTTGTGCCCCAAAAATGAGAGAAAATACAAATTCAAGGTAAAAATTAAGTCAAAAATTATAATTATATTTTTTTAGGCCAATTTGATTTAATCATGGCCTAATTTAAAATATTATTATGTTTGGGAATTAATTTAGGATCCAATGGAAGAATTTAATTAAGTGCAAGGACTTAATTATGCTTTAAATTGGTCAAATTAATTTTATTAAGGGCTTAATTGATAAAAAAAAATCAAATTCTTGAGTTTAATTCGGGCTCAATTGAGAAGATTGGAATTTTTTGAGACCCAATTGAATCTTTCCAAGCTAATTGTGCGAAATTAGGGGTCAAATTGAAGATAATTAAGAGTTTAATGATCAATTGAGGGTCAAATTGCATAAATCTAAAAGCCAGGGACCAAAATAAAACAAGCACGCACATTTAAGGCTAACATTGAACTTCAGACACAGGGTACAATTGCACAAAATTAAAAGTTCAAAACTAATTGGGGGTGCAATTAGAACAATTACAAATTGAATGACCAAATTGTATTTTGCATTTTCCCTCCAAAAAACAGCCCGTCGTTGCCTTTATCTGCACGCCTACCGACCAGCCACCACGCTGCCGACAGTCCAGCACCGACCAGCCACAATTGCAGACACGCCGTTTCTGACAGCCACCACGCCGCCGACAATCAGCCACCGTAGCAGGCCAGTTTCTTCTATAAAAGGCAGCCATGAACGCTACATGAGAGGACAGGAAAAGGAGAAGGAAAGGAGGGAATTACGTGACAGAGGAGGAGAGAAAAAATCTAAAAACGATCGTAGTTTCACGTAAGAAGGGAGAGTTTTACGCAAAGAAGAGGGGAGGAATCAACAAATAGAGGAATTAAACAAAGAAAAACTACGAGGACGAATGGAGAGGAAAAAACGCAGAAGAAAAAAAAAGAAATAGAAAAGGAGGAGAAGTTTTACGTAACAGAGGAGTAAAAACGCAGAAAAAAAAACCAGAGAAGAAAGGAGGGAAAGTACTGGAGATTCAAGGAGATTTTTAGCAAAAAAAAACAAGAAAAACAAAGGGAAATCACACGAAATAACACCATCATCGCCGTCTTGTTCAACCCCGTTGAGCTCTCTCTCTCTCAGTTTCACAGTCCCTCCTCTTTCTAAAATTGGCCCCGTTGCACTCTCTCTCTCCCTCCACCATTAGAGCCCATTACCACCCTTATCATCACCGTAAAACTCCCCCACATACCAGAAATCGAACCCCACTCTCCGGAGCGATAGCCACAATTGCAGCAGTTGTGACATAATTCGACGACTTTGGAAGCTTCCTTCAGCCACCAAAGGCCACCGTTGACGATGCCACAACCACTAGGACAACCACCTCGACCTCATCTACCCGACCATAACAATAGGTGCGCCTTTCGCCACATTTGAAATTCTTACTATTCACCATCTTCAACCTCCCGTCCCTGCATGCAGTGGGATGTAATTCACGTCCCACTGGTTCATGCAGGGCCGGACGTAAGTGGATTGGGCCAGGCTTTGTGTCCCGGCCCAAACGTGCAAGAAGATGGGCCGTCATTTCGGCCCATCAGGGCTGACAAGTCTGTCCAAACCTAAATAAATTGGGCTTCCAGCTCATGAGGACTGGAAGCCCAGACCAAACCCGTTTGGGATTCCATTCCCGTGAGGACTGGAAGCCCAGCCTCTCAAGGCAGGTTGTCAACCCACTTTGGCTGACAACCCAGTCTAAAAATAAAATAAAAGAAAATAAATAAAAAATAAAAAAATACAAATTGTCATAAGAAAATTTTTTTTATGTATTTGTTTTTTTTACTACTATTATTATCACAAAAAGTTTCAAAAATATAAAACATGTTGTTTTCATGCATACGGCCAAATTCCAAAAAAAAATTTTATCATCTTATTTTCATAAAAATATATATATATATTTTGCATCTTTCTCATGTTTTAAAACGAAAATTGAATATCGTAACCGGTTTATGATTATCCATTGAAATTTGACCAAAATGTCAAAAATAATTATAATTATTTTTGTTTTATCTATTAGGGTGTAAATTTACATTGTAAAATACATTCATGGATATAAAAGGGGTTTTTAACTACGGTGTAAATTTATATTGTAAAGTACATCCGTAGTTAACAAAAAAAAAGTAGTTTTTAACTACGATGTGAATTTACATTGTAAAGTACATCCGTAGTTAACAAAAAAAAAGGTTTTTAACTACTGTGTAAATTTACATTGTAAAGTACATCCATAGTTAACAAAAAAGGTTTTTTAACTGCGGTGTAAAATTACATGATAAAGTATATCCGCCGATAATTTTGGTTAGTATTTTCAACCTGTAATGAGGTAGAGATTCTTTCACGGAGAGAAAATCTATGTCAAACTTTATAAAAAGACAAAAAAATAACTTAGAAAAAAAACAATCAAATAATGATGCAGCTTACCATAGGTAGGGTGCACTGGGGGTGATGCGTCTTCCCCTTGCACAACAAGTCTCCTTACCCAAACTCTCGTAGACCAATAGGTTCCTAGTGCCTTAATACTAGGTGGCGACTCCTGAAATTTATAGCCATAAATTTTACGGCTATAAAGCACACTCCATTTTAACCGCGCACCGTTGTCTCTCCAGAGAGGGATGGTGAGGGCGCGAAGCGCGTAAAAATCGTCGTCGCGACAAGGTTAATGAAAAAGCAGTTTCGAGTGTTTGGTTACCATGTTTTTCATATTGATGTCAACTTATGAAATTACTTTAAAGGACACACCCATATATTTTTTTAAATATTGTAGATTTAATTATCATAATAATAAAATATAATTAATAATTCAAGTAAATTACACAATTTTTAAATTTTTTTAAATATGATTTTTATATTTTTTTAAAAAAAATTGGACTGGGCCTAACCCAAATAAATGGGCTAACCCAGCCAAGTTAGGCCAAAAGGCCCAACCCTACCGGACTTGGGTTGGGCCAAGAGCAGCCCAACCAAGAGTTAAGACTAAGCGCAAAACGGTGCGTTTGGTTTTAAAGAAAAAAACACAACGCATTGTTTTGCCTTTCGTTTTCATTTTGCATTATTCGACATGTTACTGTGCATTTTCACTGTTCACCAACTGTGACAAGAGGGTCAACGGCCGGTACCGACGGGTATAGGAGACCGAGGTGGTTATCCCTGTCGTGATGGCGTCAAAATAGTGTTGTGTGGTGGTCGGTATGAGTCTCGGAAGGTTGCAATTGTTGCAACTCTACAACTACTGCAACTTTACTCTCTCTGTTGACGATCATATTCTCGATACATGATCGAGTAGTGTTGCAAACGATGGAAGAAACAGGATCCTAGATCTTGTGAGGCCTTGAATAACCAGAAACTTTTGGTTTCTATAGAGCATTACCTATAAAATCAGCAGCAGACAAGACAATAGTCGTCGTCGCCCTCATTATTTGTTTGTTCGTGTTCTTGAGAAGCATTTTCCAGCCTCCAAAGTAGAAAAAAAAAGGGCTTGTTCTTATTGCTCCTTTTTACATTTCAGATGAAGATAGCTTGAGGTTACGGCGATCCAATCCAATTCGCAGATGGGAATTTAAACCTCGGTTAAATCTGTGTGAAAATGCGGAGACTATTGCATGGCTCGATGTCTGTGTTTGTTGTGACAAAGCATAAAAAAGATGCTTTTCAAAATGCGTTGCAACCGTAGGTATTTAGGTGGGACCCACCGGGAAGAAAAAGCTACTCGTTTGGTAATACCTGCGATTGGGAGCTGCGGTTCAACACAACCGCATGTTGAACCGCCGCCTTAAACACCCACCTTATATTTTAGCTTGATTTTAATTTATATCAGATTAGGTGGCTATAATATGTTGCGGGCTAGATTAAATTTTATTTGATGTAAAATAAGATGTTCACATGCTATTAATGTATTTTAAAAGAGAAAAATATTGGACTTAACATTATAAAAAGAAATTGAAAAAAGTAGTGAATGATAATCCCAAAAAATCCAAACATATAAAGATGAAATCACTAAATAAAAAAAAAGTTCATAAACCAAAACACCAACAAATCCAAATGAATTGTCAAAACTCAACAGCATGATCATGTGAATGAAATAAATCAATAACAAACAAAACAATGGATTGACTTGTGATCAGGATATAGGGAGGGTCACATTTCAAAGGAGATTTAGAAAGAATTGACATGGTGTGAAACGAGCAAAAGACATGGTGTGAGGATCTTGTCAACCCGTGAAAAACCTAATCAAGACCATATGAATAAATATTGATTTAGTTTTGTTTTTTTTTAAATTATATCATTCTTATATTTTATAAAATAAAAACATTCATATGACTCAATTTAACTTGAGCCAACTTACCTGAACACGTGATCCAACACTTGATTAGATTTATTCCCGAACTAACACCTAAAATCTTATATTAAATGAAAAAATATAAATAAAATCAAGATAGTAAGGATCAAATTTGAAAAAAAAAACAAAAAAAAAACCAAGATAATGGATCCAAGGATTTTGTAAATAATAATAATAATAATAATAATAATAATAATAATAATAATAATATAAGGGTTGCAAATCAAAATTTAAAATCAAAACATTTAAGGGCTTAACCATTAAGAATTTAACCTTAAATGTCATCAAAATTTGAAGGATAAGATTGAAAAGAAAAGTGAGATTCACAAAAGAATTCAAATTCAAAATAAAAATCAAGAGAATTAGGACCAAATTTCAAGAAAATAAAAATTAAGATTATAGATCCATTGATAAAATTGAAAACAAATTGAAATTTCATAAAAGGGATAAGAATCAAACATAAAAATCAAAACATTGAGACCCACGTATGAAATATCAAAACATAAAAGGACAAAGTTGTTTTTTTCAATGTGTAACACTATATTCAATATGGAGGAGAGAGAGAAGAGGAAAATAAAAAGAAGAAAAACTCGCCTCAAACCATCATTGAAAACACCTTACGCTCTACTCCATGTCAAAAAATGTATCATGGAGCTTCGAGCTTTATGGCGAAAGCAGGTGTTATTCCATCAAATAGTGGCTCATTTGTCACTCAAAAAGGAGTTTCCCCATATGTAGGTGTGTGCTATCTGTTTCCCTTAAAATAATTAATAGAAATGAAGAACACACTAAATCACCCCTAACCTAACTTAATAAAAACACAAAACTTAAAGGAAATGCTAAAAACACATCTTCATGCCAAACTAAGAAAAATTGATGTTAGGGTTAATTTAGTCATTCTAGTGTTTTAAAAATACTGAAAACCAAAAATCCCTTTTGAAATAATTAAATAAAAAATATATTTTAAGGTTATTGTACTATGAAAAATTTATTATACTATAAAAATTCAAGATTAATATAGGAACCCTTATGAAGGCAATCAAATTTGATCCCTCGTGAAATTACCAAAATACACACTCTTATTAAAAAAGCATATGTTAAACGGGTAAAATAGTAATTTAAAGTTCAAAATGCCTAGGAAAACAATAAGCTCTTTTAGCTTTATATATAATGTAACTTAGGCTTCATGAAATATTTTGGCTCTTCCATTATACATTTATATGCACTTAATGAGTTCAAAAATCTATTAACTATTAGATTCACACTCCAAAATATTTGTTGCAGGACATAAAATAAATATATATGTTTTTTTAATGTGTTGTTGGATATGAAAAAAATCTCATCCGTGAATCAAAATGATTGTGCACATATCTAATGACATAAATCAACATTAGATAAAGAGATTGCTAAAATTAAGATATTTGATTTCACAACACTTGTTATATATTCACTTGTGTTTAATAACTTTATTTATTATAATAGTTTTTTATTTAATCAAAAAACTAGTCATTCTCATAAAAGGTAAAAGAAAATAACAAAAACAAACAATCATCAAACAACACAATGATTAATGGAAAATTACACTACACACATTAAAATGCAAAAGATAAAAAACAAAAAAAAAAAGATTTTGATCAATCTCAGTTAACCCACTAACTTTATTACCATGAGCATTTGATATAGATAGCTACATAAAAAAAATGATTCAATGCCTGTAGATAGAGGAGGAGGAGGATGCAAACGGGAAGGGTCAAAGGCGGAGGAGGAGGTTGGTGGCTTTGCTTGTAATTGAGTGTGATGGACTTGGTTCGGGTCGTGAGTTCTAGGAGTAAATTGGGTGGGCTAATTACTATCTAGTAAGTAGTTAAGTGGTAAGAGTATGAAATTAACAATTTGCTCTTCTTTTAATCTCAAATTCGAGCTTGTGGTTAATAATATGATAGTGTAACAGTTCGGCCAAACCCTAGCTCAAGAGGAAATGAGAGAGGGAACTGAAAGGAGAAGAAGGCGCGGGATTGAAGAGAGAGAGGGGAGCTGAGGGAAGAAGGTTAAAGAAGACTGGCACGAGAAATGAGAGAAGAGACATGAAATGAAGGAAGAGACGTGCACTGGCAGGTAACCTGCAAAAGCAAAGAAAAAGTTGAGTGTTAGTGTAGTGTCAGGATTAAGTAGTACAACTTACGTGGACAGTGGGAGATGTGGAGAGCGACGAGTCGACAGCTAGCCATTGAAAGTAAAAGCAAAGTAAAACGACGCCATCCAGGAGAGGACAGCTGACAAGCTAGCAAGGCAGGAAACAATGCCATTAAAGATAGGACAGTTGTCAAACAAATCAGTTCAGCCTAAACAAGTTTAATTAAAATACAAGTACGAGATTACCGGGGGGACAGACTACTGTAAAAAGACAGGCCTGGGGTCAGATCAAGATAGCCAGAGAGAAATTGCTTTAAGGCAAATCATTTGTTTCTAGAAGGCCCGGGCTACCTCGAATCTTCCTAGAAAATTCCACAACTTCAAAGTTCTTAATTCAGCTTTAGTTTCAGTTTGATTATTGTTTTAAGCGTTGATAAAATAGACCAAAAATATTGTTTTCCCTATTACAAAAATTCAATAAAAAACCCGAGAGAAGGTTCTTTCACCCAAAAAGAGTTCTTTAAAGTTGAAGTTTGTTGTAGATAGTCACTAGTGACTTACACTTCGAGGCCCGTGGAATAATAGAAATACACGCAAGTTGACCTGAACATCTATGCTAATAAAAAATAAAGATGGCTAGGAAGATATAGTTGATTTTGTTAAATTGGTAGATATTATTTTTCTTCAAACAATTTTTTTTTATAGTATTTTTACCGTAGTTTTATTATTGCCCCCAGTATTCTTCATCCACAATTCCTACTAACAAACATAAATCTATATGCCAAGGAGCCAAAACGTTTTAGTTGCTACCTATTACCTAATATATAATAGGCGTGCAGTATTCACTGTGTTGCACTGTAGATTGTGAGTGTAGACACTGTGGATTGTAATAGTGTATTTTTGGGTCGGGTCAGTTCTCGGTTTGTTTGGTTCGGTTGGTTTGCTAGTTTTCCTATTTTTTTATCACTATTTGCACAGTGAAATAGCGCTTTTAGGCCTCGAAAAAGACAAAAAACAGGTTATGGGTGAAGGGGCTCCGCGTAATTGCACAATTTCGGACCGGACCGGTCCGATCTGGTCCGCCTACCTTTTGATTATTTTATATTTTTTTAGAAATGGCTAATTACAAAGATAAGCCCCCAATAAGACAAAATTGTTGACTTAGACACAGGGGTACACCGGTAATTGACCATATATTTTTTTATTTTTTTCTTTATATTGTCGGCGCGTGTGTCACACGCAGCCGACAGTATTCCGCCTCACGCCCTCTTTCAAGTGGCGCGTGAGTGGTGATGGAGTCGCCGGAGATGGTCTTCCGGCGTCTCAGTTGATGCGCCTCCGCTTAGTCTTCCTCCCGGTGCGGCGTGTTTTGTCCTCCGATGTCCGTTGACACGGTGGTGGCCGGTTAAAGCCGCTACAGTCGTTTCTCTCTCTCCTTCACGTCAAAGTGCAGGAGAGTCCCCCGGTGATAATGTTTTTTTTCATTTTGGTCCATGTACTTTTAATTTTGTTTATGGTCCTGATTTTTGTTATATAAATTTTTGATTTAGTTCGATTAGGTCCTTTCGATTGAAATTAATTGAATGTGCAATTTTCACTTCGATCCTCCTTCTTTTAATTTCTGGATTGGGTTTAAATAACTCAATAAATTCGGTATAACAGTTTCAATTTTTCCAATTTTGTCCTTTGATTGAAATTGATAATAAATTTAATTTTCATTTCGGCCCTTATACTTTTAAATTTTGGATTTTAATATCTTTATATATGATTTTCCTTTTGGACCTTTTACTTTTAATGTTTGTTTTTATAATCCCTTGATTTCTTTTTATGATTTTAATTTTCTTAAAGTTTTTATGGTTTTTTTAGTCTTTCAATTATTTTATTTTTTTTATTATTAACACAATAATAATAATAATAATAATAATAATAATTTAATTGTTTTTCTTGCTTACTCTTTTGTTAATGTTTTTTAGTTTTTTCTTCCTCAGAATAATTTGATAATTTTTATTGTTTTGGCAGTGATAGCAACAATAATTTTTATTTTTATTTTATTCTTTTGTTTGATCTTTTGTTTAAGATTTTTAGGATTTTTTTTCTTCCATTTTTTCCCTTTCATTATTAACACAAAAATAAAATAAATGAATGAAAATAATAATAATAATAATAATAATAATAATAATAATAATAATAATAATAATAATAATAATAATAATAATAATAATAATAATAATAATTTAATTGTTTTTCTTGCTTACTCTTTTGTTAATGTTTTTGAGGGGTTTTTTTCCCTCAGAAATAATTTGATAATTTTTATTGTGTTGACAGTGATAACAATGATAATTTTTAGTTTTTATTGTATTTTTTTGTTTGATCTTTTTTTGTAGTTTTTACAAATTTTTTTAATATTTCATTCATTTATTTATTCTTTCATAATAATAATAATAATAATAATAATAATAATAATAATAATAATTTAATTATTTTTCTTGCTTGTTATTTTGTTTATGCTTGTTATTTTTTTCCCTCGGTATAATTTGATAATTTTTATTATTTTGATAGTAACAACAATAATAATTTTAGATGTTAAGACTCCGATGTTGCTATTGTTATAATATTTTAAATTAATATTTTCATTTATTTATTCTTTCATAATAATAATAATAATAATAATAATAATAATAATTTAATTATTTTTCTTGCTTGTTATTTTGTTTATGCTTGTTATTTTTTTCCCTCGGTATAATTTGATAATTTTTATTATTTTGATAGTAACAACAATAATAATTTTAGATGTTAAGACTCCGATGTTGCTATTGTTATAATATTTTAAATTAATATTGCTTTCTTTTCTCCCTTTATTTTTTTTTTAATTTTTATTTGCTCTTTGTATTAAATTGATTTTTATAATTTTACTATCTGCACAATAATAATGATGATTTTAGTGATTACTTTTTTATTTTTTTCTTATAAAAATATTTTGCACTTTTTTTTTAATGTGAGTTCGTGCTCTTTTGTGATCTTTTATGACGCAATACCTACATTCTAAAAGATGTTATCTATATTTGCGCAACAAACTCTACTTAAAAATTTATACATTTTATCTCTTAATCTATAATTTTTATTTAATTTATCATATAAATTTATCGTTATACATTTAATTATATTAAATTATATACATAAAAATATTCACAGCAACACACGAGCAATATAGCTAGTATCTCACATAAATCTGAACCTACAGAAGTGCTTTTCGGTTCCAACCTACCAAGATAACGTGATGTGGCTCGCATATGGCAGGGCTTCCTAACACCCACCATCAATCTCTTTGTTGTCAAAAAGAGTAGGCCTCTCATTTTTGGCAAAAATGTGTGGCCAAAACTGTTTGGATATGGTGGCCAGGGAAAACTAGGTGGGCTGCTTGTTTTTGTTGGATGACTTCTCTGTATTGGATATGGTTATTTTAATATCAAAATTAAAAATATTTCTAAAAATTATATATTATTTAGTTCATCACATCTATAGGTAAACATGAATCAAGTTGTAGCAAAACTAATGTATTGTTGACTGTGATTATGTTCTGTTCTCTGAACCAGATTATGAAAGAGTGCTTATCGATCTGCACTCTTTTATGTCGGCTATCTATTATATTCTTCAGATAAAAACAAGAAAGATGATTGATCCTCAAAAAGCCAACAGCACTTGTGTCTGGATGTTTTTCACAATTGGCCGAAGATTTCTAAAACACAATAAACAGTCCATCTTTATCCAGCTGCACATCACAACATGAGATATACGACTTACTACCAAAAGGCATAGAACAAAACAGCATATGCTTCAGAATTGTGGTTTGTAGAGTAGGTTTCTTCTTTGGAATCATCTAGCCCTGGAATATTTGAGTTGCAGTCATCAATAAATATGTTCAAGTAAAATATATCTAACCATCTGATCCAGAAGATCTCGCAAAACATGGTAATCAGAAAACTGAGTAGCAAACGTGAAGTCAAAGAGGCCAGAAACACATCTCATCATACTCAGGGAGAAAAAATTTATGCTTTCCTCACATAAATAAACTCGAATAGCTAATTCTTTGTTCTTTGGAGGTAATCACAGGCAATCCTCTTTTGGCTTCATTTCTACAGCAAAGTGATTATCACTTCAGCTTGATAAAAAAATAAAAAAAAAGGAACCCCATTTTTGGTAATGATAAGAAAATAACTAAATCAATAATAATAATTGAGCAGTCTCCTAAAGAACTCTCATTGATTATCACTAGTTGGTGCTTAATGAAAAAAAATTCACATGGAGCATACACTTGAGAAGTTGATACATGCAAAACAAGTGAATCAATCACTCAAAATCTGAGGGTGCAGTCTTCAGCTGTAAGTGGCTCATCCGGAATAAATGAGAGGAAATTTAAAACCTTTCCTTCAGCCTAAAAGAAAACGGTGTTCTTGAAGTTATAGCAATGATAAAATATAGATTTGATAAAAGGTAATTTTGGATCCATAAATAGGAGCTTCTTTCCGTTACCAACCAAAAACAAATAGTCATATGGACTTGCCACTGTCATCTAGGTAAACACTTTACCATCATAATATTGCAGAAGAGCAAACTTCTTAGTGTTAGCAAGGACGTACAGCTTATTTAGGCACACAAAATTGCCTGGACAAGGCAGCTGAAAACATTTCTATGAAAAAATTGTAAATTCTTTCTTTCCTATTGTGATGCCAAATTTGAAAATCATGTCAAACCAAATACAGAAAATGGAGCTATAACATGCAACTTATTGAAGAGAGCCTTCCATCTATACCCCCAAACTTTTTGAGCTGCAAATTTTGCTTCTCACCTATTATATATGCAGAACTATTTGCAATCACTCATTAAGAATTTTGAAGTTTTTGAATATTAGAGTTAAATAACCATTGCTCAATATCATGCATAATTTATGCTTTAGTTCAGTGTGTAGAGCAGAAGTCTCGTCACTTTAAAGACACTTTAACATTTAGAAAGCTCCATGTTATGCAATCACTGCCCAAATATTCACGCTTTGCCATTACATAATCATTTATGAATACCAAAGCACATCCATACAGAGTATCGATCATAAAAAAAAACTTATAGATGCCAAAGCACATCTATGAAGAACTATCAATCATCCAACTGAAAAGGATAGCATATAACTCCGTACTTTACTTTCATCAGAACTAACTCCAATTGCTACCCGTCTAATCAAAAACTGCTAGTTTATGATAGGATCAAACCAATTATGATAGTTCAACAAGAACAATCAACATTATAGATTTCAAAGAGATTCGATAAACTGCAACAATGAGTATATCAAAACAAAATATGGAGAAGCAAAGGCAGGAATAAAGAAACAGATTATTATTATATAATACCAAATAAAGTAAATGAAAGGAAGGATTCTTATATTCTCCACTATAACCAAATAGATATATAAAATCCCTTACAACTTATTTCCATGAGCTTATTTAAGGACAAGATAGCTCTGAGAAGATCCATTGGAGAAGGAAGGCACTCTTCTCTCCCTTATGACTACTCCTGTATGGGGTTGTATCGTCCCTATAAAATTAACAATAAAAGTAAAATACTACTTCTTGATCTTCTTTGGCTTCTTAGTTCCCGGAACCTCCAATCTTCCAACAGAGCATCCACACCTTGCTCGAAACACAAGAACAGCTCTTCCATTAGTCGGTGCCATCTTCTTCAATTCAGCCTCCAATTCACGGTGGTGATCACGAGGCAATTCAAAAAGGCCCCGTTTCAGTCCATCTTTCACCAAAGTACCATTAGAATTCTTCACACACTCCTCGGTCTCCAACTGAATATCGAATTCTGCCGCCTTCCTTAATCCCTTACAGTTTGGATTCCCACATTTCCTAGTAGTACACAAAATCACTATCCAGGCAACTATAGCGACACAAAAAGTACTAATCCCTATAGATCCAAATATCACTGGGTTTCTCATAACCTCTTCTTTGACCACATAATGAATAGCAGCGACAAATTCAATCAAACCAAGAGTTACAAGCTTGATATAAGGAAATAACAAGAATCCACAGGCACCAATAACAGCAACCAAGATCACAACATCAATAACAGCTGATCGAGATCGATCACAGACAGGTATAGTTTTAGAACTTGAACCATTCACTGTCTTCTTATTCTTGTGCACATGATTAATGTTGTGCCTTGATTTTGGATTAAACTCACTGGAATTCACAGAATTTGCCATGGAAGTTGTCGATGATTGGTCAACTGAGTTGCAGACCGAGATCGAGCTATGGATATAGACCATTTCAGATCAAACCCAATAATTTTTAAGAGAAATAAAAAGAAAAGCTCAAACCCACCGATCTTTACCAATCCAAATCACAAGAGCAATTGAAACCCACCAATCTAGAGCAAAAAATAAGATCGACCCACCTCGAAAGATATCGAAAAGATCAAGAATCTCACGTGTTGTTGAAGATCAAAAGATAGTAGTATTCTTGTCAGTGCCCAGAGAAGACCGTACTATTCAATCAAGATTGGACTGCTTCCACCAAGAGGAAAGGAGAAGAAAAAGAAGCGATCTTTAGACGCGTTGAGCTTTTAACTTTAACAGGCCTGGCCGGCTATGAAGTTGGCCAGCCGAAGAAGAAAGTAGAGAAGCCAAGGAAAGGTCATTTTTAATCTATCGCTATCCCTTGCTGTTTTTTCTCTTTTTAATTTATGATTTGCTTTACAAGTTTATCAATCAATAAATAAATAAATTCAAATAAATAAATAAATAAATAAATAAAGAGAAGGTCTTTTCTTACACGTTAAAGGCACAGACGAGGGGTGATATTAGGTGGGCTTTCAACAATTATATGTGAATGATTTGGTGGGGTACATGATATGGGCCTGGCCTACTTCTTCTTCTTCTTCTTCTTCTTCTTTATTATTATTATTATTCTCATAATTAAACATATCAATTGGTAACTTTATTTTGGTATAAAAGAAGTAATTAAGTGGAAATGATTCGATGGTAGGCTGAGGTCGGTATATGAACTCAATTGAGTTTTGATGTGCTCAAACTTAATTTGACTAAGTTTATTTAGTTTTAGTGATTGTTTGACTGATAGTTTTTGCTGCTGTAATTTAAAAAATATTTTTAGTTATAGTTTAAATAATATATATGTGATTAAAATTACAATCAGATAAATTATTTTCATTTAAAATAAATAAATAAATAACCAAACTAAGATTTGAAATTCGATTATGTACAAAAAAACAAAAGTTATTTGTTACCCAAACAACCTTTTCTCTATGTGGTTGGGAAAAAATAAAACCTAACATTTAATATATTTAAAATATGAGGTTAAAGCTTTAGCTAATTAAAAAATCCAATAATAAAAAAAAATATCAAACTTGATGAATAATACTTTTAACAAATTAATATTGGGATTCACAAATGTCCTCTTATTTTAATTACGCCATTTGAGGGAGAATAATGATTTTATTTAGCCTCACATAATTACATCTTATACTCGTATTTCCTTTAATAAATAAATATAAATTTGAAATACTAGTTAATATTCATTCATGTTTGGAAAATAGATATTACTAAAACATGGATCGATTTAACTATCTATATGAATATTAAAACAGATTAATATATTATTTTAAATTTGTGTCACAACTTACTTTGTGTAAAACATGTAGGGCAAGCCTAAGGTCACGTGTTTGAGCTTATTGTTAAAACGTTTTTAACAAAAAGCATAATATTAATTATATATGAAATGATTTTATATTATGAAATCTTCTTATATTTAAATTTAATATGTTACTTTGTGAAAACACAATTCCTTTAAAAAACGCTCAGTCCCTCTCGGTCACAAGTCTATCTATTTAAAGTTGTTTTTTAAAGTGTTATTTATTGACAAATATATCAAAATAATTTTTTATTTATTTTTTTAAATTATTTTTAACATCATTACATGAAAATGATCTTAAAATATTTCAAAAAAATATTATTTCAAAAAATTAAATAAAAAAATTTCAAAAACAATTTTAAAAGTCAATGGCGAAATACCTCTAAAACGAAGTCTGAACCAGCACCCAATCCACCGTCCCCCGTCTTTCCACCGCCATCGAAGATCAACTGCCATGCCCCAAAAAATGGCTCGGTGTTGGTTGTCAATAGAAATTTCCGAGATAACTCATTCATTAGCTATGATATCGACGTGGCATGTTGATAACAACTGATGTGCTACCTGCTGGTTGGCCCTAACATATCATCATCATCATTATTATTATTATTATTATTATTTCAATAATGCGAGTTTTAGTCTTCGAGTTTCACTCAACTAAAAAAGACTAATAAAAATAAACCTCAAATTGCATTATTGCCATTGAAACACTCAAAACTAAACATTGCGTCAATTCACTCCGCGGAAAGGTTCCACGCGCCACATAAATTGATGTTACGCGTTTGGTCTCTTTTTTCAAACTTTCCATCAACCACATTGAAAGAGAAGTGATGGTATTGTCATCCTCGTCCATAGGAAGATAATTAGTCCGATATTTTATATTGTTGTTATTTTTAAAAATATTTTTTTTATTTTTTTAAAAAAATTGAAATCATTTTTAAAAAATTTAAAAAAAAATATTTTTTTTAGATGTGCCGAAGAGGGTAGATCACGGTGGAAAAGCACCACATTAGTCAACAACTCAAGTTTGAAATTCTCCTTGGAAACAACATTTGCCAAACAACAAACTACACGTTATCTTTAAATTTTATTGACTGAATTGCTGCGGGCCGCTAGTTTTCATCAGTTTCATCATTGTAATGACTCGTTCTCACATATTATTCTTTTTTCAGCTTTTTTTAATCCTTTAAATGTGATAAGTTGGCGTCTTATGTATCAAGATTCAAATGGACAAAAAAGAAGATGATGATTTTGAAACTCCCAATCTTTGTTCATACACAAGATAAATCGATGCTAAGGATGAAATACTGTTTAATAATGACAAAGATGATGCATGAGCATATGGAACAAGGCGTATTTATGGAGTTTTTAAATGATAGAAGGAGGAAAAAAAACATCCAATAGACAAAGGATAAGGAAAAGGATTAAAGAAAAAAAAACTAAATAAAAATAATTAATTTGATAAAAATAAATCCATACTAAAAAATAATTATAGAATCAAAGTTACATGTATGATGAGACTATCAGAATAATTGCAGTACTGAAGCTATAATCGAACTATTTATGTCTGGCTAATTGTATGAACTTAGAATTCAAAAACATATTATTTCAAAGAACCAAAGTTACTAGATGAATATTATCAGATTTGTCAAACTAGATATTCATGGATTGTTTGGACACATTTGGAGCTACAAATGAAATTTTGTTGCGATTCTAGATGGGAGGAATACTATAAATCTCAATATTTTTAAATATATATGATAAACTCAGTAATTTATTCATACGAGAGAGAAGCTATGTGTTTGAAATCATGACTGAAATTTACCGGGAATTTGTGAAAAATAGAGATCCGAACTACATGGAAAAAATTTAGAATGAAGACTTTGTTTTTATTATCATGTTTTATTTATTTATTTATTTCATGCTTAAAAAACTATTTCTAATTTAATTTTTTTCTAGCACATTAAACATTGTTTAATAGTTTATTTTAATTATTAGACTCATGTTAGTTAATTACTAATTTATACTCATTAACTTGCAACCTAAAAGATGTTCATTATGACTTGTTATGATGAGAACAACCAAGTTGTTACAAAGTTTTTGTGAACTTACTACCATTTAGTAATTTGTCTATATTGGAAAACTTTATTTTGAAATATTTTATTTTTTCATTTCATTGAGTTCTTGATTTATACTATCTATATTTCTTATTTATTTAAATTACTAATTGATTATAATATTGTTGACTCTTTTTATTATATTTTAATGTGATTTAATTTATTGGCTGAAATTATCAATATATAGTTAAAAAAATATACTTACGATTTTATGATTTGATTACATTATATTTTTCACACCGTGTCAAAAAAGTGATTTTATAAGTTATAATTATTGTCTACATCCAATTCACTCTTAGACAAGTCAGATTAGAGGAAGGGCATTTCTATTCATAAAATATTTAGTCGAAATGTCTCTTGATTTTTAAGAAAAAAAAACTAAATTTTATGTAGCATATCATATAATCACATTTGAATAAATTAGTGAGAAGTATCTCATTTATCCAATAATTGTTTTTTTCTTAATCACACTTAAATATTAATATCATATAAAGTTTAAAAAATGGAAGTACATCAATAATCTTTATCAGCAATTCATTTTAATTAGTACATTGTTACAATAAGAAGTGTATAATTCATTATATATATACACACACACACACACTTCTTATTGTAAAATTCTTCTATATTATGTATACAAAAACGAATACATAGATTATCTAAGTTACATCAAGTATCATTAAGTATTTGATAGAGAAATGTTTTTTTATTTAATACCAAATGACATTAACATAATAATTTTACATGATCTTAGTTAATAATCATTTGGGTGTTAAGAAGTGTCAAACAAAAATACACAACAAGCATTACCACTACCTAACAAAAAAGTGATCCAAACACACCTTTCAGTACAGCTATCTTATTACGATTTCACTAAAATTACTAGGCCCTTGATGAAATCTCCTATTTTTAAACATTGACTTAATTTTTTATGAGCCTTTAATTTTTAAGGACATATGTCATTTTTGGATGGGTCTTTTATTTTGACAGACTGAATAAATTATGAATAAGTTTTGAATATTATAGCATAAAACAAATTTAGGAAAACACTACAAACATTAAACTTTCATCTAAAAGAATATGGTAAGGATGATATCTACTTTCCCTTAAGCATAACAAACTCGATACTTGAATCTCTAAAAAAATAAATTTTCAGTCAATTTTAGGATTTTTAGTTTTATTTAATTACTAAGTGGTGATTATAATTATTTCATTTTCTTACCTAGTTTTTCAATGAAGTCCGGCAACATCCACCATCGTATGACACAAATAATACTTATACATAAAAGTCCTTCCATTAAATAGGAATAAGAAAATTTGTCTAACAAGAAAAATGATAAGTATTATCTTGTGGGTGGTGTCTTATATTGAAGGTTAGTAATGGATCCACTCTTAAAGTGTTTGTCTTTAGAGAAAAAAAAATTGCATACTAAAAGAGAGATATAAATATAGGTGTGAATGTCCTTTTCCATCCAAACAACGAAATATGAATTTTTAACATTTAGATTAAAAAAATATTTTGATCTCAATGTTACCTAGGTGTAGTGTGATTTCTTAAACCCTCGTCGCAATAATATTGTTAGATTATCTTATTTAGTTTTTTCCTTGCCATTAAAATTTATAAAAGAAAATTTTCATTAATATTTATAATTAACATAGTAAAAAAATATTATTTTAGTTAATACTAACCTTAAACCTCAAAAACCATGCATCCACCTATGGTTTCCATTCAGGATGTTTGGAAACCTCGTTCCATTGAAACAATGGAGTTTTCATCGATGATTTGATCATCAATGTTATTGTATGGAAGCCTCAATGTTTGTAAACCTTAAATTAATTATATTTGTTAATTGAAATTATTGTTTTAAAAATCATTAACATCTCAATGTGAAAGGAAAACAAATTTATATTGAAAGGTCATTATTCCAATGGTCATCAACATTGTTGCTAGAATAACTAGTATAGTTCCTGTCCATATGACATGCGATAGATCTTTCCCTACACATTTATACAAGTTAAAGGATTAAGGTACTGTAAATTATTTTTATTTTAAAAAATATCAACACCACCACCTTTATACAAGGGACTACCCCAAAATTTTAAACTTGCAAATATACAACATATTCCTATTTGGATTGCTATAAAACAATTCAAATTTTCCTTCACACTTTTCCTTCAACTATTAACAATTGAGTTGCTAAACCAAAACTCTATTTAAAACTCTATTTAACTATACACCTTAATTTCTCTATTTAATCATCCATCCAACAAAAAAGATATCAATTAATAATATTATAAAAAATACCAATACAACCATAAGCACTCTATAATGTTAACAAAAAGTAATTCAAAAAAGACTAAAAAATACACAAATTTTTTTATTAAGAACAGAAAAATTATCAAGTAATGATCCATTAATAACAGAAAAATGAATTGGAAAAATAAAGGAAAAAAATACATTAATAATAGAAAAAAATATCAATTAATAATTTATTAATAATACAAAAGTTAATTAAAGAAATAATGCAAAAAATACAGAGAGAATATTTCAACGAAATATTTACGGACAAACCTTACCAACAAGTTAATTTTGTTAGTAACTATGTATATAAAAATTACATGTCCTTGTATTTTTTGTTTTTTTATTATATTTTTCACTTTAATTTTCTCAATATATACCGAGAAAATTTATTCATTGGTGTTTACTAATGTTGCTGTCAGTTTTCTTCCCTTTTGATTTCATCAATTCAAATGCTTCAAAAGTCTTTGATTGCCCATAATAAAACGTAATGCATTGACTTCATTCGCGAAAATGGTCGACTTATTTCTCAAAACGAAAGGTTCTTGAGTTGATTTAAATTTCTTAGCGTGTAGAGAAATATTCCTTCTTTTGACTCACTGTTTATAGGGGACTGGTGGCTGAAAATAGTGTTTGACTCTTAAAGAGATATCGTTATTATTTCAATAAAATAAAATTGATATCAAATATATTTTCATAATGTAAATTGTTATATTCATAATTTGTTGCTTCTTTAACGTAGTGATGTTATTCAGTTCATGTAAATACGTTTACATAATAAAAAAAAATATAAAAACTCAAAGATTTTTGTAATAAATCTCACGTTAACTTATTTTGTTTCTTAAAAAATAGTAAGTGAAACAAAATATTTTCAACCTAACGTGTAAAGTTAAATATAGAGGGATTTTTATAGTAACTTTGATATAGAATTTTGTTTTAGAGCTTGGTTGAAGTTGTTTTTAAAAGTATTTTTTGTTCATAAATACATCAAAATAATATTTTATTTTAAAAAAAAAATTATTTTTGACATCAATAACTTTGACAATAATATTTCATTGCATAAAACCATAAAAAAAATCATATCCGGTCTTATAGTGGACACAAAAACCATAACTGGTTTTTTTTTATCAGGAAGCACAATACCGTGTTGTTTTTTGGACAGCTATCTTTTCTTGAATGAAGCTTCTTCCACGTTAGCTCAAGAAGGTGGTAAAGTTGAGATTTTATTCAATCTCTTTTTGACATTGATGATTTGGAGATTGGTTTCCGCAAGAACTTTGGGGCATGTATTTTTAAACTACTACATTAAAAAATAGTTTTTTCAGATGTCATATTTTAGGGTTTCGTTTTGAAGAGGTGGGGACTGCATTGGACGACCTTTTCAAGCGCAAGGACTAGTTGGAGGGCTACAGGGAAATGCAACCAAGCGTGGAAATGGAGGATTAAATCACGTGGTTGTTAATATAATGATTATTTAAAATTTATATAGTTATTAATTTTAAAATTTATGAAATTAATTAAGGTATATAAATTGTTTATGAAAATAATATAAAAATAATTTTGGATATGAAAAGCAATATTTTTTGTCAACCTTACCTTCGAATCGTGGCACTTCCACTTATTTTCCATGACCGTTGTTGGCATTAGCCGTGACCCTTCCACTACTTTTTTTAATTTCATTTCAAATATCTGATTTCCAATTCCAATCACTCTCACCGTAGCAAAGGGGATATACGCTAATTTTACTCTAAACTAAAATTCATTTTATTTACTGTTAATATCAATAATAAAAGCTAGTTTTTAGCTCCCTCCCTTTTTCTCTTTTTTTTTTCCTTTCAATTTTATCTTTATATTTTTGTAATTGTAGTCCGGGTTGTTTTAAGGCCTACCAAGTCAACTAAATCATATCAAAACAATTTTTATATTATTTAATTCTAAACTCGAACTAGATAAAAGCTAGATTAAAAGTGTTTTGTTAATTTTAAACTCAAGCTATTTTTTTTTATCAAAAAAAAATCTCAATTTTATCCTTAAAACTTATTTACAGATTGGTTCATATTACAACAATTGTCACATGATTTTATTTTTAAATTCAAGCTAGGCAATGAATATCTTTCCTAATTGCAAACTTATCCTCAAATCCAATTGCAATTTTTCTCAGGGAACGAGCATCCAAATTGTAAGATCTAGCAACAACCTTAGCATTTAGTAATCATTCCAAACGATCAAGCTTCATATACATGCATTTCTTTTTATTAATTTCCAAGGAGAAGAAAGTTTTGAGAGAAATAAACCTTAACCTCTTAGTATGTTACAGAATTTAGAATATTGTATGTACAAAGACTTCCACTGCCAAAAACACACAATACCTGAAGTCCTTGACAACTCGAAAATCTTAGTCAAGTCCATGAATTGGGTGTAACATAAGATAGTTTGATGTCATTGATTGATTTTAACATTTTTTATTGAATTCAGTTGTTGTTTATTTACTAAATATTTTGATTAAGGTAAGGCTCAATGAATTTTGGGTGACATATTATGATAATTGTCGAAGGAAAGAAGTCAAGATTGATTCCTGCATTATTTTCCATGGGAGTGAAGCTCCTATAGTATTGCAACTAGCTAAGGAAAATTTCAGTAAATCCTATATTGTCCCATATATTCTTGCTTTTGATTACAACTATCATAACTTATTTCTGGGTTATTCCCGGGGGAAAAAGAAATAGACATGGTAAGAAAAATCAAGTTGAAAATCTTTGACAGATTTGAGAGCCCGATTGTATCTCTATTGTACCCAAAACTATAAGAAAATACAGATTCAAACTAAAATAATTAATATTAAATGATAAATCTGCATAAAAATTAAGTCAAAAGACATGATTATATTTTTAATAGGCCAATTTGATGTAATCATGGGCCAAAATAAAAGTTTAATCATATTTAGGAATTAATTTAGGATCCAATTGAAGGATTTAATTAAGTGCAAGGACTTAATTATACTTTAAATGGGTCAGATGAATTTTATTAGGGGTTTAATTAGTGGAAAATTAAGTTTGGGAGCTTAATTTGGGTTAAATTGAGAATATTGAAGTTTTCGGAGATGAAATTTAATTTTTACCAAATCAATTTGTTGAAATTAGGGGTAAATTGCAATAATATCAAAGTTTTGGGTCAATTAGGAGCAAAATTGAAGAAATCCAAGACAATGACCAAAGTGAAAAGATGTGAAAATTTAGGGGCTCTATTAAAGTTTGATTGGGGATAAAATCATAACAATCATAAGATAAAAAAATCAAATTGAACTTTGTCTGATCATTATTCATTTTCTTCCCCAAAATTCAGTTGACAATCATGTTTTGGTACCAGCTTTGAATGTGCATTTAATACCTTTATCCTTCATTAAATTTGACAAAAACGTACACAAACCTCTCGATTCTTGACTATATCAAGGTATGGTTAGTTATGACTTATTCACACCACACATGCAATGATTCAGTCTCAAAGTTGATAACTCATGCAGCCTACTATAGCTATCAAATTTGACAGTTCATAACATCTATTTTGAACCAACGATTTGGATAGTTCTGCGTTGAATCAATGGCTGAAATTCAACCCCGGTATAGACAAGGTTATCCTCTTTGACCATTTATATATAGAGATAAAATATGTGGCTTGAGGGGAAGGAAATTAGAAGCTAAAATTCAGGAAAGAAAAAAAAAACAACCCCTTCCCCAGTTTTAATTGTTTCGTCAGTTGTCCCTTTTACTTTTTTCGGCCACCACTCCCACAATCTTCATCACCAACACATCCTATAGCCACTAGAAAAAGTGTCCTCTATATTGAGGAGCAATCTAAGACCGGTAATCTTCTCCCTTTTCTCTCTTTTTTTCCTTCCCTATGACTACAACTATCACGATTTCTTGGATTTTACATCTATATTATTATTTTAATAGTGGTGGCAGTGAAATGACAATGGTGATGAAAGATAGGATCATGTTAATGGTGAAAATAAGGTGATGGTTATAGAGGAGATGGTAGCAACACTAGAGAAGTGGTGGTGAGATGGTGTTGGTGGAGAAAGGAGATAGTAATGGTGATGGTGAGATGAAGATGATTAAAATAATTTGATGATATTATAAATGAATTATTATTTATAAAATATTTTAATGAATTTTATAAGTTGAAAATATTTTCTAGCAAATTATTTAAATTCAAAAATTGACTATAAAATATTTTATGTTGATCATTTTTTTCCTTTAAAATATTTTACTAAAAACAAACATAAAAAATATATTTTACTGGTTAACTTTTAAATATAATTTTATTTTTTAAAATCAAAAATTTAAAAAAAATCAAAAATTTAAAAAAAAACAAACAATAAAAAAAATCAAATACTGTACGTAAAGCAAAACCTTGGATGGATAAAAACAGTCCAATTTATTGGGCATTTTAATATTAACAATAAAAAGGCAATAAAGTATAATGAGCTCTGGATTTTCCATAGTAGAACAAACTGGGCCAGGCCTATTATGGGTCAAAATCAAGATACAAGTAAATTTGGGCCTAAGATTCTTGTCATCTCAAGATATTTGCTTCTTCTTTGAGCTTTCACACGTGGGTTTATAAAATATTAAAGTAAATATAATTATAAATGCAAAAGTCTTGCAAGTTGCAGAAAATTACACGAAGAGTGACTCGCCTCATCTCAAGATTTTCCTTGCCCTCTCGAGTTTTGAATGGACAAGTAAATAAGGACGAAGCCACGGCTACAAGTGGAGAAGGATAAAGAAAAATTAAAAAAAAAATAGATATATTAATAAAATTAATATAAAATCACAGGAAAATATCTCCATAAAAATGTGTCTTGAATTCGATTTTCATGTGGAAAAATTAGTCATTTACATGTCTCCATTGGCAATAAAGATACCATGTGACGACTATAAAACCTCCATGAAATAAGAAATATTGTCGGTACCGCTGTTCTATGTCTTATAGATTTATGTGGATTGGATAAAAAAAATAAACATTTAGATATTGAAATTGTATTTTAAAGAGTAAAAAGCAATAACTCGAGTTATAGAATTCAGTGCATTTAATAATGTATTTTTATTCAATTATATGTTAAAAAAGTAATTCTCGTAAATGGACTAATTTTTATATAAAAAGAGTGGTCACAACAACCCCGTGCAAAACAAATGTTTTTTGTAAAAAAAAAAACATGAAATTCAATCATTTCCAGTGAATATAGAAACTGGAAAAAAATTATAGTGATAAAATTAAAAAAAAAGTCACAAGAAAAAAAAACATCAGCAAACTCAGGCAAGTTTGTTAAATCGCGGTAGTTAGATCATGCGAGCATGATAACCAAATAAAAAATATGTGAAACCCAATTTTCAAACCAACCAAGTGTTACAAGGACAAGACTGGAAAAAAAAACTTTAAATCGATATAAAAAATTAAATGAGTTAACTTTGACCAGACCATAACTTAGATTATGAGATCGGGTTAACCTTGAAAATCACAATTCTTAATTTCCAACAAACTCAACATCAAATGTTAAAATAAAAAATTAATCAAATAATGAATCTGAAAAAAAAATTGATGTCAACCCAAAAGAAACTTTCAAACTTGTGATAGGGTTATAAGGTCAAGATCACTCCACATACAAAAAATACCATGATGTTAATTTATCAAGCTGAGCATCACTCAAAAACTATGATTTTCTTGAGACATTGACTGAACCTGAAACCTATGCACACTAAATAAAGTGGTTATAAAGTCAATGTGAATGGATCAATTGAAAAGAAATAAGTTGAGTGACGAAGAAAAACATACTCTCCCTTGCCTAAGCCTCAAATTCGGTCCCCTAAACTTTAATTATTTTTATTTTATGAAATGAAATTTATCCTTTTTTCAAAATGAGCTTCAATCGAGGAACAAAATATTTTTTGAAACCCCGACATACCCATACCAAGGCTTGCAAAACAATTCTCCAGGACCAATTCGAAAGTCAAACGCAATTTTAAAAGATCAAATAAGAAAAAAAAACAAATAGAGGGATCAAAGTGTAAAGGAATCCTGGGGACCAAAAAAACAGTGTTTCGTTTATATGTTATTGTGAAACATTGAGAACATGCACTAGTTTTATTCCTATTTTTTTATCCATTTTTTTTTAATTTATCGACTTTTTTTATAAAAAAAAACTTTTAAAATTAAAAACCTAATAGAATTAACACTGGCCTTGCAACGAATCAACACTAAATTAAGCTAAACAAATATGGAAATGTTTTTTTTTGTTAATAAAGGTAGGACAAAAACATCTTTCAAGGCATGAAAAAACCACAAAAAAAAATAATAGATAATAACTAAAGACTCGTTGGATAACTGTTTTTATAGGAAAACTTCTACAACCTATTTGGAACAAATCATATCTGAGATTGAATTCAATTTCATTTGTGATTTGAATTCAATTCATAATATATTACAATTTTCTTATATTTATTTTAACTTTTTAATTATATCTTTTAATATTGAGTTAATTGGGAGTCATGTATTTGGTATATTAACCTAAGTTAACTTGGGTCGTTTTTACATTTTTCTCTCTATGAGTTTAGCTTATCCTGATCTCATGATTAGTATTATGGGTTTAGCTTATTAACTCAGGTTATTTTGTTATTAATTGCATCCTCCAATATTGAGTTGATTAAAATTTGAGTTTCGAGGGGTTTTTTTATTTGTTTTTTATGAGTTTATCTCAACCTCGTAACCTGAGTTGCAAGTTAATCTAGATTGACTCAAATTATTTTATTAGATTTTTTTTTTAATTTTATCATTCAACATTGAATTGATAAGAAAATTAAGTTTCATTTTTTTTTGTGTGTTGTTATTTTGATTTCATGACTAGCCAAAATGACCCAATATGTTATTGTTTTAATATTTAAAAAATAGTTATTATCTTGAATTTTTTAATCAATTTATTTCAGGGGTTGTTCAGGATATCTTTTGAACTCACTAAGTTGACAATGTCACATTTAAATCAATTCTCACATGATTAATAATATATGATAAGTTGGTTTTAATTTTGTTTTTAGATTTATCATGATTTTAAAATCTAGATTATGAATTTAACAAATTAGTTAGAACTAATCTGAATCAATTCAATTCAACACTTTATGAAATTATGTTTTTAAATTCAAACTCTTGATTTTTCTTAGAAAAATATCAATCTAACCCATATTAACAAAAGAGCTAAAACAGCTCGGGGTCGGCACTGTAGCACCAGAGCCAATGGCACTGTGGACTGGCCATTTCTCGGCCGTGCGTCGCGGCTGTTCGTCTTCCTTTTTTTTTTTTTTTCTTCCATGAACAGTGTACCGACGCTTTTAGCCCTGGTAATAAGACAAAATAGCGCGGGGCTGAGTGTAAAACACGCTGAGGATCAGGGACATGCATGTCATTGCACGCGTACGGACCGGACCGGTACGGTCCGGTCCGCCGCATGTTTTGTTTTTTTATTATTTATTGAAAATGGCTAATTACGGTTATGGGCCCGTATAAGACAAAAAACAAGGATTTCGGTCGAGGGACATTCCGATGAATTGACCACATTTGTTTATTTATTTCCCGGGTATTGTCGGTGCGTGTGCATCACGCGCCTACTGTTTCACGCCCCACGCCCTGTTATGGTGGCGCGTGCGGGAGTCATACGGTGGCCCGGGAGACGAGCTTCAGACGAGACGGAGCGGTTCGCTCGGGAGTCTTCTTCCTCCCTAGGTGGCGCGTTTAACCTACAAAATTCCGTGTACGCGCAGGGGACCCTGTTAAGCCGCCGGCCACGTTCTCTCTCTCTCCTGCACGTAAAAGTGCAGGAGAGTCCCCCAATTTGTGCACCTTTTTACTTCGGTCCCTTGACTTTTGATTTTTGTTTTTCTCCTGATTTTGGTTGCATAAGTTTTGATTTAGTTCGATTGGGTCCTCCGATTGCAATTGATTGGATGTCAATGTTTCAGTTCGGTCCTCCTTCTTTTAATTTTCGGATTCGGTTGAAATTATGCAATAAATACAGTACATAAGTTTCGATTTCTTCAATTGGATCCTTTGATTGAAATTGATAATATATTGAATTTTCATTTTGGCCCTTATAGTTTTAATTTTTAATTTTCATCCCTTGATAAATTGATATTTGTGTTTTATTTTCCATTATTAACATAATAATAATAATAATAATAATAATAATAATAATAATAATAATAATAATATGTGTTTTATTTTCCATTATTAACATAATAATAATAATAATAATAATAATAATAATAGTAATAATAATAATAATAATAATAATAATAATAATAATAATAATAATAATAATAATAATAATAATAATAATAATAATAATAATAATAATAATAATAATAATAATAATAATATATTATTTTTCTTGCTTACTCTTTTGTTAATGTTTATGAGTGTTTTTTTTTCGGGATAATTTAATAATTTTAATTATTTTTGCAATAATAGCAACAGTCATTTTATATCTAATATTACTGGAGATAAAAGACAACTCAAGAACAACAAATAAACAAATTTACCTAGGTTATCTACAATTAAAAAACGATACAAGTCACTTTTGTCTCGATTACATTGTTCCTTTTAAACGGCAAACAAGTCATTATTATATGTTTTAATATTTATTGCATATTATCGCCTAAAAGTATATAAAAAGATAAAAAAAATGATCTCGGATTTTTTGTGATTAACAAAATTAATATTAGCATTCTTAAATAAATTTAATATAATAATATGATGAAAAAAATCTTATAAAAAAAAATGGCTTTGAATTTTAATTTTGTGCTCTTTTGTTAAAGTTTATTTCTTAAAAAAAAACAAAAAAGTTGGATTTTTTAATATTTAACATCTAATATTACCCGAGAAAAAAATACAACTCAATAAAACAAAAGGTAAACAAATTTGCCTAGATTATCTACAATTAAAAAAATATATAAGGCACTTTCCGTTTCAACTACACTATTCTTTTTTACCGGCAAATAAGTAATTATAGCACGCAAAAAAAATTATATTTTTTTTTGAAAATAAATTTCAATATTTTTTATTTATAATGTGTAAGATCTAATATTATTAGGGAAAAAAATGCAACTCAATTTTTTTTGTCAAATTTACCTACATCATCTACAATAAAAAAATATACAAACCACTTTCCATTTCGATTAAACTATTCATTTTAGGCGGGGGGGAAAATTATATGTTACATATTTTATCTATTATAGTGTTACTAATTAAATATTTAAATAACTAATTACAGTATTTTTAAAAAATCAATTAGTTTTCTACATAAAAAAAACCTAACGCAATGCGCCGACAAGCATACTAATTATACGAAGCAAAAAAACTCATTTCTAACATATTTTATCTATTGCAATTTCAGTTATTAAACATTAAAATAACTAATTATAGGACGAAAAAAATAATTACAATATTTTTATTTATAATGTGTCAGATCTAATGTTACTAAAGAAAAAATGCAACTCATAAAAAAAATTACCTGCATTATCTGCAATCACAAAATATACGAACCATTTTCCATTTTGATTATACAGATTTTATCAATTATAATTTTACTAATTAAATATTATAATAATAAAATACAATACGTATAAAAATAATCAATTTTTTACATAGATAAAAAAACCCCGCCACATCGCGCGGGCATATCGCTCGTTATAGCTATAAATAAACCTTAATACGTGTACACAAGAAATTAAATCTTTTTGGCTCTATTGTCTTAACCAAATTTGCTTTTACATGTTCTGATTGCATAGAAAGTCCAATCTCCTGGTATCCCCCCAAAACACTTTAAATAGTTCTTACTTCCCTAACACTAATTGATTACTTTATCTAATTAATCCTCGTATCAAATCTACGAATAAAGGAAAGATGGCCAGGTTGCCGAGAAAAAAATAAAAAAATTTGTATGATATTAAAAATTTTAATATAAACTTGAATAATTTTAATGAAATAGTAAATGATAGTACAATATAATAAAAATAAAAACTATTGATCAAATAAACCTTTTCAGGATTTACGCATTCTAATATATATATATTTTTAAATAATATTTATTTTTTAAAATATATATATGTACACTTAATTACAAGTGCACTATTATAGCTTCTGGAAGGAAAGTTTGGGAGTATATATATATATATATATATATAACTTGCAAGAGCATAAAATTTTAGCAACAATGGCAACTAGCTTTTGGCAAATGCTACACGTGTCAGCCCCTTATAAACTTTCCATTGCACCAGGAAAAAGCTGAGCCACTAGAAGTAGATTCTTTTTGAAATCTTTGGTCACCATGTCTTTTTTATTTATACCTTTTCAAATAAGCCAAAGTTTGGTGGGTGCTTTACACGCGTGATACTTGGGAACACGTGTGGCGAAACCGAGGGATTTTAATGGGGATTAGGGAAAATGAAGTGTGCCTTTTCACTTTACCTTTTTGTGGTGGGGCCAACTCGGCATATGGTCCTGACGTGGCAGAAAGCTTTTTCTTTTAAAATGGTTTCTAATAGCTTCGTGGGGGTCCCACTCACACACGGGATTCTTGACATCAGCAAGTTGAGGTGGATTTCGACTCGGAACGTATCTTTGGTTTTCTCCGCACCTGCACCTGGGATGTGAATGAGATGAAACGAGTCACTTGCCTGCGCTCGATAACGCCAATTTTTTTAAAATGTAACAATTAAAAGAATTTAATTGCTCTTTCATTTATTTTTTTATTTTGATTTTAATCCTCTTTCTTTTAATTATTGTTTTTTTAGATTTTTTTATATAATTAATTCGTTTTCCCCGTTGTTCTTTCATGTTTGTTGATAATATATCATTCTATTTTGTAATTTGTACTCCTATCGTTATATTTTTTTTTCGTTTAATTTATAATTAATATCATTGTCTTTTATTTTACTATTTAATTAAAATAAAATCAACTTATTAATTTCATTTGGTGTTATAACTCAAATTGTTAATATATCTTATCTATTTAAAACACATTTGCATTTTTTAATTAGTTGAAAAAAAATTCAAAAGAATAAGGACCAAAATGAAACATAACAATTGAAATTTTTTAATTAGTTGTGGTGTTTGTAGAGTCCATAAATAGAGTACATAAATGATCTAGAGATAACAGCATAGACCTTTTTGCGGGGAAATATTTTATTTAAAAGACCTATCAAAATTTCAAGACTAAACTGAACATAAATAAAAAAAAATTACCAAAAAGAACAAAATTAAAAATATACACACACAAACATGGGCAAAAAATAAAGATAGTCCAAAAAGAATTGAAAACAAAATTAAAGGAATTAAAAAGAAATTAAAAATTAAAATAATAAGGACCGAAATAAAAAAAATAAAATATATAATCAATTTGAGTCGGATGACAAAACTATAACAAATCAAAACCTTGAGATCAAAAAAATTAAATAGATTTAACAAAAATAGAAATCAAAATAATAAGGATAGAAATGAAAAAAAACATATATGACCAATTGTAATTGGAGGACAAAATCAAAATAAATCAAAACATGTAGACTGAAAAATTAAAGGAATCAAAACCAAACAAAGAAATCAAATGAATAAGGCCCAAAAATGAAAAATAATATATATGATTAATTTCAATTGAAAGGTATTATTGCAAAAAATAAAATCAAAAGTACAGGGACTACAATGAACAACACATAAACTAAGAGAGCCAAGATGTTTTTTGGTGTTGTAGGAGAGAGAAATGAGGTGAAAAAGGAAAATCGACCACCGACAACCACCCACTAGTCTTTTGTTGACACATACACCACCTAGTGGAAAAGGACATGACGACGCATCTGACGACATATTGGCCGAGTATTTTCACCATCCATAGGACACGAAACGAGTCACCTACAAGGCATGTACTGGGTCAAAACAGCTGGCGCGTCAAGAAGACGTGGCTACAATAAGACCAATTCTTTTTAATAAACAAATATGAAATCACTTAAACAACCCCCAACCTGGTGATAATAACGAAAAAACCTACCATCAAACTACCATTATGCCCCCAGGTTCTAGTCGTCTGTGTTTGTTGTTTGTGAGGTGTTTTAGTAATTGTATTGTTCATCCAATCATGAAAAACCAAAAATGCCCTCCCTTTCATCCCACTGTTTTTGTCCCATTTGAGGATAAAGACATTAATTCACTATGCACGGCCAGTTGAAAAAACCAAAAACACCCTTGACATTTCACTTTTGTTTTTGTTGCTTTCAGAGGCAAATCCATATATTTACCAAACAATATGATAACGTCAACAAGGGAGGTGAAAAAAAAATCTAAAATACCCCCAAAATCAAGTGTTAAATTTTATGTATCGAAAAGCAAAACAATAAATATACTATTACAATCCATAGTAATTTGTGTAAAGTGCTACATTATTTTCTCCATTGGGTTTGACTTTTTAGTTAATAATAACTTACGAGCTAATACTAAGATGATGTGATATTCAAGTTCTAATTATTAATATTTATTTAATAATGACAGAATTGATATAAAATATTATTATTCATTAAGAAAAATTATTGGTTAATTTTTTCTTTTGTTCTTCTTTTTTTTTGTGTGTCTACTTCTCTCATAATAAATAAGTATTGATAATTATAGTTTAAACATAATAAGTTTTATTGGGGTTAATGTATTAAAAATCATTTAGAAAACATGTTAATTAAGTAAAAACTGATGTCAAAAACCAAAATTCATCTCTTTATTTATTTTAATTTTTTTTATCATGGGAAATAGAATAAGATAATTCCTATCTATTTAAACCTTTTACTCAAATTCAACTTGTATTTTTAGCATGTTCATCCTCCATTCCGTAGTCCACAAGTTCGCACTCTTATTAATACAACCCTTGATTAATTACCAAGTTAATCCATTTATTTAATTATTACTTTAATTGAAATAAGGCCCATTGAATTTTCAGGAGTTTCACCAAATTCAATTTTATGAAAAAAAAATAAAATTGTTGATATTGAATAATAATTATGCTGACCTAAAAGTATCCTTTAGTCGCACCATTGGTAACAAGGAAATAAAAAAAAAAAAAAGATTTTATTCCAGCCCGACACCATCACTCGGATTGACTAAAAATAAAACAAAAAAGAGAGTCAAATAAAGCCTAAATATAGAAAATAAAGAAGAGGAAAAAAGTGAGCAAAAGAAGGAGAAAAGTGGCTGTGATTTCTTCGAAATTCCGATTTAGATCCATCAACGAAGTAGGCTAGTAATTAATTAATAATAATAATTAATAATTAATAATTAATAATTAATAATTAAATTATAAAGAGAGGACACAATATTTACTTTCCAGGTGTTCTTGTCCTGGTAAAGGTCAAATCAGGAAAGACTTTGATATGTTCATGGCCATTGAAACACTAACCAATTAAAATATTTTTTATTATATTTTTCAGAAACTCTACCAACATCTCGTATCGGATTATGAGATATCGCCAAATACAATCCCTCGTGACAAGAGAGAAAGAAATACGACTACATAGAAAGCCTTCAAAGTGGAGCAATAGGCCAACATGCGATCTCATCCACAAAATTGCTCCACTCAAGAAAAATATCATGGTTGAGCAACACCGAGAAGTTTTTTATTTTTTTTTCTCAAAAAATAATTCCCCTCAAATTAATAAATTTTTTAATATTTCATGAAAAAAAAAAAACACGAATTAGATGAATGGTGTCATGTTGGAAGCCATGGTACTTGAAAGAGAAGAATAAATGTATATTGAAGTAGATGTTTTGTACGTTTACACGCTTTAAATTACTATTAAGAAAATCAACTAGTAAATGTCTTTTCTTTTTTTTGTTATGTGATAATGAAAATGATCTAAAAATATATATATTTTTTAATTTAAAATAAAAAATAAAAAATAGATATTTTTTTTATTTTTTTAAATATATTTTTTGAAACGCAGTATCAAACATTTTTTTGTTTGTACTACCAAACTCAACTAGTAAAGTAAAGGGTTTGTTTGACTTTTTGTTTTAAAAATATTTAATAAAATTTAATTTAATTTTAATTTTTTTTGATGTTTTTAAATTATATTAATGTTAAATATAATTTCAAAAATAAAAAAAATATATTATTTTGATATATTTTTGAATACCAAAATACACTTTGAAAAGCAATCTCAACCAACCTTCTAAACCAATAGAATTTGAAATTTATCAAATAAAGTTTAATTTAAATCCCACTCACATAAAAAGGAAAGATAAGTCAAGAAAAAGGTTTAAAATTCAATAAATCTCTTAATCAACAAGAACACTTTCATGCCTTTTTTTCCTTTCTAAATAAGACAAGAAAAAGGTTTCCAAATTAGCTTAATTTCTACCTTCCCTCCTTAGAATATCTTATATTCTAAGTCATTTTTATAACAAATCACAACATACCTATAGGACTACTTACGATACATACCTTTTATTTTATATTATTTATTTTGATACGAGCTTATGACACACAGCTTATTTATTGATTGGATCAAAGATTCAAAACCAATAATAATTTATTCATACAATAATCCATCAATATAAAAACTAGAGGGCAATATTTGTAAATTATTTTAAATGTTGAATAGCAAAGAAAAAGGAGCATGGAAGGTAATATTTACTATTTAGAGCGAATTGTTTGATAATAATAATAATAATAATAATAATAATTTGATAATAATAATAATAATAATAATAATAATAATAATAATAATAATAATCGCTACTCAGAGAGGATAAGAAAGCGTTGAAAGAAAGAAAGGGATGGATGTCTAGGATTGAAAAAGGAAAAGAGTGCTGCTACAATTACGAGGAATAAGAATATTCATAATAATAAAATATATATTTATACTATTTAAAATGTTATTTTATTAATTTAACTCCTTAAAATAGCATATGATGCTATAAGAGATTAAAGGGGTGTTTAAATTTATGTTTGTAAAGCGTTTTAAAAAAAATATTTTTTTTTGTTTTTTATTTTAAATTAAATTATTTTAATGTACTGATATTAAAAATAATTTTTAAAAAAATAAAAAATATTATTTTAATATATTTTTAAAATTAAAAATATTTTAAAAAATAACCTCAATTATACTCTCGACAAACACAAAAGATAAGAGATAGGAGAGAAAAAAAAAGAGAGAGAAAATCTTTCCTTCAAGGCCACATACATACTTGTGGTTCAGAATAACTCTACCTGCCGACGTGGCACCACCCACCTGCCTAAACTGATCAAAAACACCTCGACACAACTTCAGAAACACAACACATATAGTCTATTGTTTACACATGGTGCTAAGTGTCTGATCTCTTTGCACGCTTTTCTCTCTCTAAAAATAGCAGTGTTCCCCTCTCTTTCTCTCTCTACAGGATTACAGTTTTTTTAGCTGTCCAATAAAAGAGAAGCAGGCAAAAATGTCGGAGCCAAAAGACCAGGCATTTAAGTTGTTTGGGAAGACTATTCAAGTGCCAGAGATCTCTGATACCACTACAACCACCACCACTGCAGAGGATGATGATGGTGATGATGATAGTCAAGATCAAGACCGTCCATCTTGTGCAAACTCTTCTCTTGATGAGACCAATACTACTGATGATTATAATAACAATGATAAAAGAGATGATGGAGATGAAGATGCAGAAACTGATGATAAGGTAAAATGACTGTTATTACTTATCTTGATTGTTTTTTTTTTGGATTTTGAGAGCGACCCATTTCTTAAAAAATCAAAAGAATTAATGGTTCCCCCCCTACTGTTTTGCTTTGGTTTGGAAAAGTCATTGATTTGGGATTCTTTGTTTATGCTTATGATTGATTTGGTTCAGGCTCCTTTGGAGATTGCAGGCCTATGTATCCAACAAGTGTGTCAAGTAACTAGTTAGATGATTCACAGAAGAATCATATTTGATGTTTTTTTTTTTTATTTATAATGGGAAAATTAGATTTGTTGCCATTTTTTTTAGGTACTTTTTATGTTTTTTAATTTAAGCGAAGCCAGTAATCTCTTTGACCATCTGGATTTTGGGTGCTGAATTGTTAGATATAATTGGTGTTCGTTCTTCCATAAGTATATCATTGAAAACCAATTGTCCCCTCAAAAATCCTTTTTGTTATCTGAAAAGTAGATGGTATTTTGAATTACGCCTTAAAATACTTTCTGCTATATGTTTTTTGCATTGAATTTCCAGGTTCTTTTTTATAATTTGTCTAACAAAAATCCTTGACGCTTATAGTTGAAATTTCATACCACCATCCATGCCTCCTTGTAGGGGTTTCTGTCAATTTCCCTTTCCTTTAAGCTAGAGGAGCTTGGATCAATATATGTCTGCCCTTATATTCTCATAATAGTGATCAGCAAAATCTTTTTTCATCTCCTGGTTTATCATTTTGTTTTTCTGCTCTATTCAGATTTGCATAAATTGGATTCTTTTACCATTCTGGCTTGTCCAGTGTGTCAAAACACAAATGCTTCTCATTTCTTGGTTTTGTTATTTTGAATAAGAAATGCTTCAACCTTGTTCTGCAAAATTATCTTCTCTTGCCTTTTTGTGATGATTCGAAAATAAATATATAGTCCATGTGAGCGAATGAGTTGGCTATGGGCATAGCATCTAGTTTAAGCTTAATGGTTCTAGGGAAAAAAATGTCACTGAACCCAAACCACTATCATTTGGAGAGATTGAGATGGGAGAAACCTCATTTTAATTTCCTATATATATACAAGTTCATAAGTACTCTACCTATCTTGTGTCTTTCATCTGTTTCACTTCTTGTTCAACTTAAATGAAGTAATATATATATATATATATATTTGCTGTTAAAATTCTGTCAGTTATAATTTTTTTCTTTGCTTAAATTGAACTGGTTTCTCCATTCAAAGTATGTTCTCTTTTTTGTTTCTCAAGAATCTAGTGTTGGTATTTATATTTATTAACTGTATCGTAATGAATTCAGGATTCGACGGAAAAAACACCAATCGAGAAACATGAAGACGGAGCTTCACCTGTAGCTACCAAAGAGTCTTCAAATCCAGATGCAACTTCAGGGACAAGTGAAAACCGGAAAACACCTTCTGTTGAGAAAGAGAGCACGGCGTTGAAAACTTCAAAGACCGAAGAGGAACAGAGTGACACAAGTAATTCACAAGAGAAAACCCTGAAGAAACCAGACAAGATCATTCCATGCCCACGCTGTAATAGCATGGATACAAAGTTTTGTTACTACAACAATTACAACGTGAACCAACCCCGACACTTCTGCAAGAATTGTCAGAGATATTGGACAGCTGGCGGTACCATGAGGAATGTGCCCGTGGGTGCTGGTCGTCGCAAAAACAAGAACTCAGCCTCTCATTACCGTCACATAACCATTCCTGAAGCTCTTCAGAATGTTCGAACTGATGTTCCAAATGGAGTCCACCATCCTTCACTGCAAACTAATGGAACAGTGCTAACCTTCGCCTCTGATACACGCCTTCATGAATCAATGGCTTCTGTATTGAATCTTGGTGATGAAACAATGCGGAACTGCACAATGAATGTGTTTCATAAACCTGAAGCATTAAGGATTCCAGTTTCATATGGAGGTGGTGAAAACGGTGATGACCATTCTAATGGATCTTCTGTCATGGTGTCAAATTCAAGCGATGAAGCAGGCAAAAGTGTGTCAAAAGAATCAGCTATGCAGAGTTGTCAGGGCTATCCCCCTCAGATACCATGTTTTTCTGGAGTTCCCTGGCCTTACCCTTGGAATTCAGCTCAATGGAGCTCACCAGTACCCCCGCCTGCCTTTTGCCCTTCCAGTTTTCCCATGCCATTCTATCCCGCACCAGCTTATTGGGGAGCTGCACCAGGTGCTTGGAATATCCCTTGGCTTCCTCAACCATCTTCTCCAAAACAAACCTCCTTGCCCTCCGACCCAAACCCTCCGACCCTAGGGAAACATTCAAGAGATGAAAACACGCTCAAACCTAGCAACTCCAACGAAGAGCTGGTGAAAGAAAATAACACTGAAAGATGCCACCTCTGGATTCCAAAAACGCTGAGGATTGATGACCCAGGAGAAGCTGCAAAAAGCTCTATATGGACGACACTTGGGATTAAGAATGATAAGCCTGGCTCATTTGGTGGGCGAGGACTCTTTAAGGCCTTCGATTCAAAGGTTGAAAAGAACCGTGCAGCCGAAACCTCTCCAGTCCTACACGCTAATCCTGCAGCATTGTCCAGATCGCTCAAATTTCATGAGAACTCATGATTTGGGTAGCCTTTAACTTCATATTTGTTCCGAGCAGTGGAAACAAGTTCTGGTGTTTCAACTTAACAGCCTTGTAAACTGAAGGTTTGCCGTTCAGTCACTGGCATCATTTGTTAATGGTGTCTCTGCTGTCGATCTATTAGAGGAAAGAGCATAGGAGAAGAGAAAGAGCATAGGAGAGGAGAACTATCCTAGTTAGCCGCTGTAGCCATTGTTAGGTGTTTATCTTTTTGTTGGAAGCAGTCCAGGACGGTGCTTTCGGTGTCCAGCAACATGGTTTGTCAAGCTAATGTACATATTTATATATGAAATAGTGAGAAACTGAGCTTAGGAAAGAATTGAGTTCGTGTAGCATAAGAATCCCTTTTGTACTAAAATAAATTTGGGAATGAAAATCCAACCTTTTCCTTTTTATTGGGACCTCAAATATATGGAGAGTACTCACATGTTTAGCTCATCACTGGATTGCCCGATGCATGCATGCTCTTTGCTAGCTCATTTTTGAAGCTCAATGAATCACTAACGCACCGTTTCTACCTGCTGGATATCCAATCAATAATGTCAACTGTCATCAACTATCACACAGTTGCCTGATAAAATAATGCAGCTTTTTGGCCCAGTTGGGCAGCAAACTCAGGCGATAGGTTGGAAGATTACCTCTCTGTCCATTTCCATTGGAAAAGGAAAAAAGAGAAAAATCCAAGGACACAGTTAAAGCGACAGGGAAGCTAATATTATTCCACACCTCTGAATATGGAGTGCGGATAAGGGCTGCTAAATTGAAAGACAAAAAGGTTGATGTAGGCCCTTCCCATTTGCAGATAGACTTGAATTCTTATCAAGAGAGGGCCGACACCTGTCCTTTTCCTTACACGAAAGAATCGACCGAAACAACTGGCACCAAAACGTGGAAAGGTAACACCCTTCTTCCCATATTCTTTCAGCACCCCTTATTTTCGGTGTGCGCGAATTTTGATATCAAACTCATCTCAAAGCGTGACTTTTTTAAATTACTGAAAAACATTTAGTATACATTTGCCAAGTAATTAGCTGATATGTCGACTGATTATCGTATTATTGGTGGAAGGTGGAAAGAGAAAAGGCCTATCAAAATCAAGCCAACGGGTGTCAGATGGGGTAGTGGAAAACGTTTGAGATATTTTGTGTTTAATATTCGGCAAGGCTGGCCACGATACTTGGGTGCCATGAGCTGTTAAAGGGTCCCAATATATATATATATATATTTTATAACAGGAAAACTTATTTTTCAGGTTCGCTTGAGTAAAATTTTAATTGTTTCTAATTTTTATAAAAGAATATATATTTTGACTCGAATATAAGTCTTGTAGTCCAAATTACATTTTTTTTTTCCATCACTCCACACTCCTTAAAGATGTTAGTAGTAATATTCGTGATGCCATTAAACTTCTTGCCTTCCTTCCTTCTACCTCCCCTCTCTTTCTCTGTCTTGGATGAAGTTTCTCTCCTAATTTCTTATGCTCAAAGTTTTCGTTTCTTTTGGTGCTGCATTTGTTAGGTTATGGACCCTTGATTTGCTGCACCTGGTTTCTCATTTTACGTAGGATGATTGTGACACTAAATGCAAATATCATACTCTTGAGAATTTTGTGGCTCTCCTTTCCCTCGATGAATTCGATCCCACCTCTCAATGGTCCTGGGTGCGTGGCCCAACCTGTAGAATCCATTATCCTTGCAGAAAAAAAAACCCTAATATTTTAAACATATTCCTCTTTTATACTCTCCAAAATTTCTGTCCCTGAAAGAATTTTCTATAGGGTCAGAAGCCCTTTGCTTTGGTTTTTGTATCTAGCTCAAATACTTTAGCTTTTATCATTGCTCTTTTTATTAGAAAGGGGGTGCAACCTCTTTTATGCAGATAATAATATTCTTTTCTGCTAAAAAAGAGCCGAGACAATCACAAGAGAGTGCAATGGTGATTAGCTAGCTAGTCTACTCACCCATTCGACTCACGATGGGTAAAACCAACACGAACCCACCACTCATGCTCTGCAAGATAAGGAGAATAGAATAAAATGGCTGGGAATTAGGACCTGAGGGGATCAGAGTCCGTACGAATCACGAGTCTACCTCTACTTATACATTGCAGAATCACTCCTCCTTCCATGCCTAAATAAGACGTGAGAGTCCTCCAAATCTTAGCCATTAACAGTGAACAAACACCAGTGTTGTAAGCAAAAACTCCTAGCCACGCTCCTGCATCATGCTGAAAGCAAACCGCTAGCTGAAGTCATCAAGGGAAGATCCCACGATCGAATTTGGATCTGGGATTTACTCGGTTGAGGCGACAAATCGTCGATCGTTTGTTCAGTTTTAGGAAAGTAAAGTAATGAAATTCTTGTATTGGCATATTTAAAGACTAATTATAAATGTAGGGATGGTGATGATCGGGTCGGAGTGAGTTTTGTATGTTCTTATGCTCGACTTGATACACCTATAATCATTAGTCGTGATTAGGATGTAGATCGAGTAAATGATCTTTTCATCATTTGGGTATATCATTATCCAAACAGTTCTGAGATTTTTTTTAACTTTTTTTTTAAAATATTCTTTGTAATGTTAATGTTAATCCTGTAATATTTTTAACTAGAGTTTTGATTCTTTGCACTTTTCTTTTTCATGGTAGCGTTGGATTTTTTTAGTGTTTTTTTGATTAAAAGGTTAATTTGAAATTCCACATCTCATAGATTTTCTTAATACCGAAATTTTATGTTATTACTCGGTTAACTTGAAATCTTAATTTAGTGATTTCCCTATAATCAAAACAAAAATCTTTATAAATAACTTTGAGAACTTAGAGATTCCATTTGACAATCCTCTTTAATCATAACCCAAATATGAAAAACAACTCGACTAATTGAAATTTCAATCTAACTATTTTCTTTAATTAGAACCAAAACAATTCGGTTAATCCAATATCCCACCTAACTATCCTTTTTAACTATAACTGAAATCATTGTTTTCAATTGGTCTGAAATTTCAACCTTAAGACCCTATTTAATAAGAATCTTGTTTTTTTGTCTTCAGCTTAGTCAACTTTAAATCCTATTTGGTGATCCCTTTTAACCAAGACCAAAATATTTGATTTTGGTTATGTCAAAATACAATCTCAATACAGAGACCCCCTTTAATTCATTTTTTTCTCTCTTCAGCTAGATTAACCTAAGATCTCATCTGGCGATCCCCTCTGACTAGAATCAAATTTTCTGTTTTTGATTAGGTTAACCTAAAATCTTAATCTAGAAATCCTTTTAACAAAAACCTTGGTTTTGTTTTTGCCGGATTAACCTGGGATCCTATACGATAATCTCCTTTCACTAGAGTTAAAATTTGAGAAACAACTTGACTAACTTGAAATACGAATATGATGATTTTATTTAATCAAAACCAAAACAAATTGGCAACTAAAGGGTTTCACCAAATTAATTGACATATTTAAAGGATGGTCATATTATTGATTGACATCTATAAAGGATAACAAGATTATTGGAGATTAAAAGGGTTCACCTAATTGATTGACATACATAAAAAATAACTAGATTATTGGCAACCAGATCCATTGGTATCCATAGGGATAAATGGATTAATGGCAATCAAAAGAGTTCACTGGAATGATTGACATATATAAGGGATAACAAAGTTATTCGCAACCAAATTATATTTGTAGAGTTATTGACAACTAAAAAGGGTTTGTTGGTGTTATTGAAAATTGAAAAAGATGCATTTAGGAACTGTTAAAGTGGCTTCATTGTGTTGCTGAAGGAAGCTTAATTAAAAACCTTAAAGTAATAGGTTATGAGTGAATTAAGAAACTAAAGATGCTAAAAGAATTAAGATTATGCGAAACCATTATTTGGCAAGAATATGAACACTTTGACTAAAAAACATGTAACTATCTAATAGGTTTGTTATATAAAAGATCAATGAGTATTGAAGATGTAAATAGACAAGTTTACATATTATTTTGATAAATATGAAATATTATATTATAACTAATTGATTATAACATTTAGAAGAGAGGTTTAACTATTAATTATTATAGTTGGAAATTGGCAAGAAGTTACCTATTATGGTGATCCAATTTTTAAAAGTATCCATTATGAAAATTTAGAAGGGGTTAACCTGGTTTCTTAGTTTCATATATAGGGTGGTACCATGAGATAGATTTACATCAAAATTTGAGCATATTGTCAAGAAGGGAAAGTTTCTAAGATGAAGGTTAGACAAGAAATTACCTCTAGATTTAGAATGAGAAATTGAGTAAAGAGTTTTCAAATAATAGGAGTAAATATCAAAGAGAGAATATAAAGGAAGATGTGTTTGTCAAGGCATGGAATGAAATGTGAGGCTATTGGGCTTACATGTAATGTATGATAATTCGGTAAAGTTTTTATTTAGTAAAGTTTATAAATTTCTTAATCTGCCTTGTACATTTTTTAGATATTTATTTATATATATATATATATATATATATATATATATATATATATATATATATTGAGATGGAGGATGTAATAAATAATTGATTAGGTTGTAAAGTAGTTTAATAAAAGCTAGCAAACATGTCTTTGTAAAATTTTCTCTTGTAAAATTAATTATTTGGCAATTTAAGAAGTGTTAGCTTAATTTGTGTAATACATGTTGTCATAAGATTATTTTTGAGTTTGTTTCCTTGAGTTATTGAAGGCTTGTTGTAAAAATGAATTATTGTATAAGTGGGAATTAGAACTTTCTTGATTTGCTATACAATTTTTTAAGAAAAGAGAACAACTATTAGTGATCTGGATAGAAACAATCCTACTAAAATTTTAATAGAATTATTTATAACAAGTTAAGGGTTGAAAATATGATAACAAAGAACAATGATGATCTTATAAGAGTAATTTCTTAAACATATTACCTTGTTTTTCTCATGAGTTCAAGGCTCAAAAGTTATTAGAATTATAGCTTATCACACTACCATTTCAAAAGAATAAAAAAACAGTGAAAGTTATTAGGCATCTAAGATAAAATTCAAGTCAAATGTCTACATTGATAAACAAGGAAAAACTTATCACACAAGGTTTCACTCAAACATATAGCATAAACTATAAGGAAACCGTTACACTAGTTGAAAAAATGAACATCATTCAAACCTTTTCATTGATTTTTATAAGTTATGGTTGGTCTTTATTTCAAATGGATAGGAAATTTTTTTTTTTTTACTTCATTATCTCCAAAATGAAAGGTATATTAAGTTACCACCTGTCTATCCTCAAAGTAGTGATCCAAAATTGGCCTATAAATTGGATAAATTCATCTATAAATTGAAACAATCTTCATTTGCTTGGTATGCTAAGTTGAGTATTGTACTTAATGAACTTGTTTTTTTAAAAAGTAATGTTGGCCACTCATTAAGTTACCACCTGTCTATCCTCAAAATAGTGATCCAAAATTGGCCTATAAATTGGATAAATTCATCTATAAATTGAAACAATCTTTCATTTGTTTGGTATGCTAAGTTGAGTATTGTACTTAATGAACTTGTTTTTTTAAAAAGTAATGTTGGCCACTCATTATGTATTCATACCAAGTCTATAAAGTCTATAAAAAGGTTGGTGGTTTAAATTTATATTTATGATCCAATAGTCATTGGTGATAATAATATATTCATTACCGTTTTAAGAGGTTTTTTCATCAGAAATCTAATATTAATGATTTTAGAGCTCTCGCATACAAATATCTCTTTAGTATAAAAATGATTACATCTCACAAGAGGCTATTTTTTAATCAATGAAAATATATGTTGGATTGTTATGTGAAGCTAATATGGTTGAATGCAAACCAATAAAACAATGGATAACAAACTCTAGTTAATGCTGGATATATAGAGATTGGTATTATCAACCTCATCTTTATAAACAAAATGATAAGAAATCTTGTTTATCTTACAATTACATGACCTAATATAAGTCATGTAATTAGTATTGTGAGTCAATTTACACATTCATCTATTAAAACCAATATGATAATTTTTAGAAGGATACTTTATTATCTTAAAGGAACTATTATATATGGACTTATCATGCAAGTTATTGTCACATAAAGAGATCTGGTTACACTAATAAGGATTGGACTAAAAATGCTCTTAGGACAAAATCTACAACCACATATTGTATATTTGTTGGAGGAAATCTAGTTTTGTGATAAAAGTAAAAAATAATTTGGTCATTACTTGTTCCAACATAAAAGTCGAATATCGCATAATTTCCTTTATATCTTCTAAACTTATATGGTTGAAAACATTACTTGACGATTTAGGTTTTTCTTACCCTCAACCTATATCTTTTTTTTTTTTTTTTATGATAATGAAGTTGTAATGCATATTGCTTGTAATTCTGTATTTTATGAATTATTCAATCACATTAAAATTGATGGTCATTACATCCAAGAACAAGTTAGGATTAGAATTTTCAAAAAGAAAGTTAAACTAGTTTTTTACCCGATGTTGACTTGGGTTTTTAATCGAATCAGGTCAGGTCAATTTTTTCTCTAATCTTTTTAAATTTATATCGGTCCATGTCTTGTGTTGGTCGGGTCCTGAATCAACTTGTCAATCCAATCTAGGTTTTATAATTATGGTTATTATAATATTATTTATTTCAACACTTGATATAAACTGAAAAATAAAAAATAGTAATGTCTAATTATTTTTAAAATACATAAATTTGATGGTAATATATATTAAAAATCAGATAATGTTTTTATAATTTTGTTTTTGTCTTGTATAGTATAAACAAATAGAATACACAAAAAAAATCCCTTTTTAGATAATACCACTACCAAAAACATTTTTGGTTTTTTATTTTTATTTTATCTTATTTTCTTCTTCTTTTTTGTTATCATTGTTTTTTCTGTCCCAAGCAATAATCAACTACCTAAAACATGGTTTGTTTAAATAAAGATTAATATAGTTGGTAGAGAAATATAAAAATAAAAAGTGATCAACCTCCTTAATAATTGATCTAGTGTTTACGTACCTTCCCTTTGCTGATTTTTCGAATTAAACCTAAAAAATATCTTTTCAAAATAAACCAAGTGTCATAGAAATACACTTTTAAAATAAAACTTTATTTCAATTCGAAGATATCTATTTATCATCCAATCAAATAAAATGATTAATTAACAAATTGACGTGGGACAAATTAAATCCAGCATATGTCCCTAACTTTAAGAGTTTGGGCATTGACTTGCACAGGCTGTAAATTGAATAAATTAATTGATTATACCCATTTTCCCTCCTAGTATTTATGCTATGTAATTATTAAATATAGTTTGGTTTTTGAACTATAAAGTGTACAATGAAACTCTTTAAATTTTTCAAACTAGAAAAAAACAAGCATATACATCATAAAATTGTTAACTTTTTTGCATTAACTACTACCAATTTTATTAGCCCTTACACAAGATAATGGGATGGTTTTTTAGAATCAATAAAATAATTTTGGACTTCTTTTTATTATTTAAATTAATTCTTAGGATTTTTTCATATGGAGTAAACAATAGTTTAATCATTGTAGTTTATGTAAACATATTAATTAATCCCCGGGGTATAAAAATAATTAAGTAGTTATTTGATTAGAGTTGACAATGCTTAATTTAATATTATTTTGTTCCAAGAAATGCTTTCCTTTTCTCCTGATACTTAATTTAAAGATTAAGTAATTATGGGGCAAAGGATCATGCTCTGTGAAGTGAGAGAAGGCTAAACCATGGGAAAGTCAACCATCCAGCCTATTGTATTTCTCGTGCTTCTAATTTTCTAATGTCATCAAGCTCCTAATTAAGTTGTTAAGAGGAGGGCATAATGAGTTTTATATATAGTTTGAATGATGCCTAGCAAGTGACAAATAAAGAATCAAGAATATTATAACATCTAACAAGCGGTACAATGATAAAAGCTTGAGATTAAATAGTTTGTTTTTTCTATGATATTCAGATTTGAACCATATAATTACTAATATGATAATCACTAGAGATTTATATGACCATTAATTTCAAAACCCATAAAATTAATTGAGCTGTATTCAAATTTGAGCCATATAATTGCTAATATGATAATCACCAGAGATTTATATGACCATTAATTTCAGAATCCATAAAATTAATTGAGCTGTATTCAAATTTGAGCCATATAATTGCTAATATGATAATCACCAGAGATTTATATGATCATTAATTTCAGAACCCATAAAATTAATTGAGCTGTATTCAGATTTGAGCCATATAATTATTAATATGATAATCACCAGAAATTTATATAATCATTAATTTCAGAACCCATAAAATTAATTAAACTGTATATAAAATAGCTTAAACATCCAAATTAATAAAAAAAACAGTATCATTGATAAGTTTGTGATAACCATTTAAGTAAGGAATAAGCGGGTGCATCGTAGCGAGCTTAGCCCATAAATAATTCTTTTTATTAAAAAGACTTCCATTCCAACCTGGCTTCAATGCTTGTGCATGAAGAAATAATTATTTTACTAAAATGCTTTTGCTTCTTGCCGACCAGTAAAAAATAAAGCTTTAATAATTCTTTCTTTTTTTTATTTCTTAGAATTAATTTGATTGAGAATTAAGATTTATATTAGATTTTTTTTTATTTTTTATATGGTTATTAAAATTTTATGGACTGGATTACAAGGTTGAACCAGATATTTTTTTTGTTATTGTTTTGGTTGATTTGTTTTAATTTTATCTTTTAATGTTAAGCAAATTGGTAATTATGTTTCATAATTTATTTTGATTTACATTCTATAAGGTTATTATTATGATCTTATAACTTAGGTCACAGGTTGGGTCAATTGACTCAGGTGGTTTTTATATTCTTTTTAATTAAATTTTTTTTTAAATTTACCGTTAGATATTAGATTGATAGAGAATTAAGTTTTATAATTTATTTTGATTTATTTTTACGATATTATCCCAGTCATATAATTCATGTTTGACATGTTAATACAAGTTAGCTTAGACTTATTTTTTTTAACTGAATTTTATTTTAAATTATATCAATCTTCAAACTATATGTTAATTTACCATTAAAAAGAAAACAAATCCAAAAATGTGGAAGGCAAAAGTTTTTGTCGGCCTTTATCCTAAAATCATTCAGTTTTATATGGCTCAACACTCCTTCCCATGTAGAGGCACACACTCTAGACTTTAATCATGCACGCATGCATAAGCATCTAAATGTTATATATTAATAACAAATAAAATCATTAATAATCCGCATGAGCAGGACATCACTTCTTGTAATAATCAAACCAAGTCAACTATTAACATGTATTTATAAGAGAAAAGTGGAGAGTTCAACAGCCAGCAGGGTCTTGGCTTCTCAAGAAAGGTTTTTCTCTTCCTTTCACTCCAGGTTTAATTTTTATCAGGTACGCCTGTCATCCTTATGGTGACTTACATGCTCATTGGGCTTGCAGGATGTTCAGTGGGACTGGAGATTAGTTGTAGTGCGCGCAAGTTGGCCTGAACACCCCGGTTATAAAGCCATTAATATTTTTTTATTATTTTAATCAATATTTTTTTTTTTATTAAAAGACTTGATTTCCTCTGAGGTGATTTTAAAAGTAACAAGAATTCTTTCTTTTCTTTATTTTTTTTTGGTGAAAATGACAAAAACAAAACCCATTATAGACCAGTTTTAATTTATTTGCTCTTAAAGATATTTGAATTATTCAACTATGTTTTATTTTATTTATTTTCTAATTTGATTAATGATATTCGTATCAACTTCAAAAGGTTAGGCATGAAAGAAAGATACTCCTTTCTGTAACCCACCATGACAAAGCTGCAAATCACCTAATGAATTATAATAATGATTATTTAAAATAGATCGAAGGTCAACTGCATCCAATAAAGCATCAAATTTGATGCTCTTAACTACCTAAAACATTTAAGAGCTAGTATAAAAAAATGTGTACAAAATAAAGTCACAGGATTGGACCTAACCAGAACTAGGATTCTTTCCCATTGACATCATCGAAGCAGTTTCCATTAGCTAAAAAATATTAATAAAAAAAAATAAATAAAAAAACTCAAACCACCTTAGCAATGTGCATGTACATGTCTATTACACAGCTAATATATGTGGAAAATAACAATATATATTTTAATTGTAATGGCTTTATTATCTTTCATTTTCAAATTTTGTTTTGTTTTCAATTGCATCCTCCTTGGATTTTTTTAGTCTATTAAATTTGATCCTCATTCTTTTGATTTGTTTTTTATTTTAAGACATTTTTTGGATTGGTTTCTTTTCAATCTGAAAAAAATATTATTTAAACAGTCTATTAAATTTGATCCTCATTCTTTTATTTTTTTTCTTTGTTTAGTTTTTTAATTTGGGTTTTTTTTTTGAATGTCATAGTTTAGCATTAAATTAGTTGACAATTAAAATTCTTAATTCAACTAGGGTTTTTAATTCCATGAGTTGTGAGTTTAAAATATTAACTTAAGTTTAAGAGATTGTATTGGATCAATTAATATGGGTTGAAATATTAAAATTATTATTTTTTCTCTTGTGGATTAAGTATTTCATAATTAATTCAAGTTATTGTTGTGTTTTACCATTTTTGCTTCATTTTTGCAAAGTTAAGTTACTATAATGCCTATAGATGTAAGACAATACTTAACTTGGATCTGAGATCTTATTTTTACATAAAGACATTCTTGATTTCAAAATTATAACCATCATTTTAGGTTCAATTTGATCTTTTACTTAATGTTTATAATAGTTTTTTTTTTTCTGATTTCATTAGTTGATTTTGAAATGGTTAGAAAATAAAGTTCATGAATGCTTATTTTTCTTGTGTTTTTTTTTATGATTATCATACTATCAAATAAATATTTATTTTAAAACTAATGCTTGAAATGGAGAGCATCTAATTTTTATTATATAATTAAGTAAAAGTTATTTTTCAAAAGAAATTATTAAACTCAAGTAAGTTCATGCATGACCATGGTTATCTAATATGCTATTGTCTCAAAACTTAAAAAATAGGTTGCACTTTTGTTTTTCTATAAGTTTATCCATGTTTTTTTTAATTATTCAGATTAATTTTGAACCTATAAAATCAATTAATTATATTGAACAAGCCTTTAAATAATTTAATTGAAAATTCACGGTAGACAACGAGCGAGTTCAAGGGATTTTACAATATACCTAGTTGCCGGAGTTAAATGACATTACTAAATACCCGTACACTCTCAATTTGTGTTTTATTTTAATTATTATTTATTTAAGAAATTAATGCAGCTCGTAGACCGCGGGGCAATCCTGTGTGTATAGCCAAGACCAAGATGTAACCTCCACTAGGGTCTACGCCTTAATAAAAGTCTTATCGTACCTCGCATTCTTTACACAGAAAAAGAGAGCGATTTCTTCCAGGTATTATTTACACACCCAAGAACGCGTTAAAAACTCTCTTTCTTGGATCTGTAGCCTGGGCGGTTTCACAGTTACCCAAAAAGTATACATATAAGATGAAGTCTAAGGCACACCCATTTCCCAGCACTGCGCAAAAAATGATGGGCTGGTCCTGTTTTTTCAGGGTGGTTCTTGTTTTAGCTCTTCTGGTTCTCCCCAGCTTCTCTCATGGACATGGTATGGTAGTTCAAGTTCTTGACGGGTTGTTTTGACTACATTTTATCTGGATTCATTTTTCTTTTCTTTTGCTCTGTTTGATTCCTCCTTTTTGTGGTTTTTCACACTCTTTTTCTGGTGTTGATTGAAGGAATCAGTCGGAAAGTGATTGAGACATACGGGTATGGAGATTCTTCAGTTAAATTAGAGGTGGGTTTTCTTTCCTCTGTATTTTGATGTTCTCCTTTATAATAACAATTATAATTTTAAAATACATCCCTGTTTGTTTCCCAGGAAACTGCAGGGAATTCAAGGGGAATGTATGAATTGGACTATGAATTGGATCCGAAGCCTAACACCAACCCCAAAACTGGCTTTATATACAGCCCTCCTCCACAAGGTTGATTGATAGTTGTGTCTTTCCTCTGAAAACAGAGTGGTTTCCAGAATTATTCTGGCTGTGTTTTTCTGTATTTGTTGTTTTGGAAAATTGTAATTTGTGAGTAAGATGCTTCAATGTTGATTCTCTTGTTGTAACGATCCTTTCTTTCTCAATTCTCTTA
>CM054996.1:5758359-5895959 GCA_029030765.1 Salix suchowensis | reverse complement strand
GTAAGTTTTATCAATACCTGGAAAAGAAGAACAATCCACTCATGAAAGAGATGAGCTAATTGGTCTCGTCTCTGTATATTTGAAACTCTGCTTGCTTTTTCCTTTTACTGATAGGGATGTTATATACATACATCCGGTGTTGAATAACAAACAAGAGAGAGATGGAAAAGCAGAAAACTAATTCTTCTAGCTAAAACTGGAGGCTAGAAGAAACAAAAAGAAAATAACAGAAAGTGAGAATGTACAAAACATGTGTTATCTGTCATCTGGTGTATGTGAGAGAGCTGAATGACTAGTCGTTTGTCCTTCTTGATTATTAATACTTGCATCCCGTAATACCCCCCACAAGATGGGGAATGGAGGTTGACAATTCCCAGCTTGAGTAAATGAGACTGCATAAGAGAGGAGGGAAGTGCCTTTGTAAGGAGGTCAGCTCGTTGAAGAGGAGTGGGAACATGCATGGTAGCAATGAATCCTTCCAAAATTTATCTCTGATTAGATGACAATCTAGCTCAATGTGTTTCATACGTTCATGGAAAACTGGATTTGAGGCAATATGAAGTGCAGCCTGATTGTCACAGTAAAGGGTGGCTGCATGAGGGTGCTCGACATGTAGATCAGTGAGGAGAAACCTAAGCCAAGTGAGCTTAGAGACTGTGGCAGCCATGGCTCGATATTCTGCCTCTGTAGAAGATCGAGATACGATGCTCTGCTTCTTTAATTTCCATGAAATAAGAGACTGTCCTAGTAGAACACAATATCCTGTAATTGAGCAACGAGTATCAGGACATGAAGCCCAATCAGAATCACAATAAGCAATCAATTCTAAGCTTGAAGAAGTGGACAACAACAATCCTTGGCCAGGCACAGACTTGATGTAGCGGAAGACTTTGTGAGCAGCTGTCAAATGAGATTGTGAAGGTTTGTCCATAAACTGACTCAGAACTTGCACTAGATAGCTAATGTCAGGCCTTGTAATGGTTAGATAAAGTAATCTGCCAATGAGTCTTCGATATGTTGAGGGATCAACCAGACAACCACCTGCGTCCTTGCTTAGTTTTGTATTCTGTTCCATAGGAATCTTGACTGGTTTGCAACCCAGAATCCCTGAATCAGCTAAAATGTCAAGATCATATTTTCTTTGGCAGATGTGTATGCCCATGGGTGATCTTGCCACTTCTATGCCGAGGAAAAATCGCAAGATACCTAAGTCCTTGATCTTAAACTTGTCATGCAAGCAATCCTTGACTGCAGCAATGCTTGTCATAGAACTGCTGACAATAATTATGTCATCGACATATACAAGGAGGGCTGTAAAAGAGGTGCTAGTGGACATGGTGAACAAGCTGTAATCAACCTTCGATTGAGTGAAACCAAAATCCAACAAGCATGAAGTCAGTTTGGCATACCACTGTCTGCTAGCCTGCTTCAAACCATACAAGCTTTTGAGGAGTTTACACACTTGCCCAACTGTTCCTTTGTTGTATCCTGGTGGTTTCCTCATGTAAGTCTCTTCTAGATCACCATGCAAGAAAGCATTATTTACATCAAATTGATGCAAATGCCAACCACGAATAGCAACAATAGATAGAAGGCATCGCACCGTGACCATTTTTTCCACAGGAAAGAAAGTCTCGTGATAATTGATGCCTTCTTGCTGAGTATACCCCTTTGCGACCAATCTGGCCTTCAATCTTTCCACATTGCCATCTGAATGTCTCTTGATTTTGTAGACATATTTACAGTCCACAACATCTTTTCCAGGAGGTAGATCAGTGAGAATCCAAGTCTGATTCTCTTCCAAGGCTTGCTGAGGAATAAAAGGTTGGCTCAACCATGATAGAAAGACTAGAAGAAAAGGCTTGGAACTTGGGTGAAAAACGATCATAAGAAAGATAATTTGACAAAGGAAAAGAACAATTTGTAGGAGGAGAGGATACCTGTGCCATGGATTGAAGATCTGAAGTGAGTGTAGCTTGTTGACAGTGAAAATCCTGGAAGTAGGTAGGGGCAGTTATGTTCCTAGTTAATTTTCGAAGGGTTATTTAAGGAGAAGGAAAGGGAGTATTATGGTCAGTAGGAGTGTGAGCGTCATGTGAGTATTCAAGATTAACATCATTAGAAGTGGAAATATGATTATTGGACGTAGATGGAGGTTCTGGTGAAGGAGGGGTATCATCCACATTTGGTGAATAACAAGGAGAGTCAGATGGAAGACTGGGGTAAGAAAATTCTTGCATGTCTAGTATGGAATGGGAAGGTGAGCATTCTTCACCGATAGGAGGGGATGACTTGAAAAGAAAATGTGTTTCATGAAAAAGGACATCCCTAGAAAGAAAAATTATCCTACTACTCAAACCCATCAGCTTATATCCCTTGACTCCAAAAGGATAACCCAGAAAAACACACTTTCTACCTCTCGGATCAAATTTCCTTCTCCCACTTGATATGGTTGTAGCAAAATAAAGACATCCAAAAATTTTCAAATGGGAATAATGTGGTTTAACATTAAAAAGGACTTCATAGGGAGTTTGATTGTTAAGCACAAGAGTAGGTATTCTGTTTATAAGGTAGATTGCAGTTAAGATATAATCATTCCAAAAAGATAGAGGTAGGTTAGATTGGAAAAACAATGCACGAGTGACATTTAATAAGTGTTGATGTTTTCTCTCAACTATCCCATTTTGTTGGGGTGTCTCGACACGGGTTCGTTGGTGAATAATCCCCTTCTCATTGTAAAAATCACTCATTTTGAACTCAACACCATTATCACTACGTATGTTTTTGATTTTACAGTTGAATTGTGTCTCTACAAGGTGATAGAAAGATTCAATACATTTTCTTGTTTCAAATTTGGTTTGAAGTAAATAAACCCAAGTTGTTCTAGACAAATCATCTACTAAGGTCAAAAAATATCTTGATCCATCATAAACATTGGTGGAACATGGCCCCCAAATATCACAATGAACTAATTCAAAAATACTAGAAGATTTGTGTGAACTGATAGGAAAAGGAAGTCTGCTGTTTAGCAAGAGGACAAATGCAACAAAGAGAAGTTTCATTAATAGTTAAGTTGTCTCTTACAACAAGATCATCAATTAATTTCATTCGTGAATCAAAAATATGACCAAGGCAACAATGTCAAAGACCATTCACATCCATACTACTTTTAACAGAAATTGCAACTGAAGAAAAGTTTGGAGACAAACATGATAGAAGATCGGTCAAGGATGAAGGAGAGACTGCCTTTGGAAGGAGATGATACAAGTCACTTCTCACTTCAGCAATGCCTATCGTGGTCCAGGTGGAAAGGTCCTGTATAAAACATGTATCATTTATGAAAACTAAATAAGTCAAAATTTCAGTGAGCTTTTTACAGAGATGAGATTGAAGGAAAAGGAAGGAATGCACAAAACATCATTAAGAACAATATTATTAGTGAATTGAATGTCACCTAGATGTGTGGCTGATACGAAAGTGTCATTAGGTAAACTTACTTTATAAGATACCTTTGTAATATCGGAGGTAAAAAAGGAAGGACTACACACCATATGGTCTGTAGCCCCAGAGTCAATGATCCAAGAAACATTATTTGACTTTAAAAAATTAGAAGAAATGTCACTACAAAACATAATTTTACCAGACATTTTTGAAGGTGTAGCACTGGTATTGGAATTGGATGAAATGGGATTAGCCGAGGGGATTGTAGTCAACAAACCTTTGGGTTGGATAAGACTAATGAGATGATGATATTGCTCCTTGGTTAAAACCATTTTCTCCTCACTCACCTTCTCCTTGTTAGGACTTGTGGACAAAATAGCTTGATTAGCAAATGAATTTGTGACTCTTCCCTCGTACAGTTTGTGACCCGGGGATACCCATGAAGCTTGTAACATTTCTCGGCCATGTGACCACTTGCATTATAGTGGGAACACACTGGAGACTCAACATTTCCAGCCTTATAACAATTTTCAAATGTGTGTCCTTGTGTGCGACAATGTTGACAATATGGTCTCTTTTTTCTTGCAAAACCTCTATTAACTGGTTTGAATGGAATGCCGACAAACTTACTAGCTAAGGCCATAGATTCGCAAGAATGAGTGTTAATGGTAAGTTGATGGTATTGTTCTTGTTGTTGAATCAAGGAAAACACCTTGTTAATGCTGGGAAGGGGTTCAATTAGCATGATTTGATCTCTAGCATTAGCATATTGATCGTTCAAGCCCATAAGAAACTGTATAACATAATCCCCTTGTTCCCTTTCATTTAACACCTTTGATTGACCACATGTGCATAATGGCATTGGATTATAAATAACCATTTCATCCCAAAGAGTTTTAAGGTTACCGAAATATGTACTCACAAAGTCTTTGTCCTGTCGGAGGGTAGCCAAATCTCTTCTAAGCTGGAAAATACGAGGACCATTCTGTTGGGTGAAACGATCCTTGAGTTCTGTCCACACCATTTGAGCGTCATCTACAAAGGCCAAAGTATGTTTGATATCGATGCTGACTGCATTTTGTATCCAAGAAACCACCATGTCATTGCACCTTTCCCACATTTCCAACAGAGGATCCTCCTCATTCACTGGTCTAACAATGCTTCCAGAAATAAAACCAAGCTTGTTCTTCGCTCTAAGTGCTCGACGCATTGCTCGTGACCAGATAATGTAGTTTTCAGTGGTAAGTGGTTTAGTGACAAGAACCAAAGATGTGTGGTCACCATTCTCTATACGAAATGGGATATTTGGGTCTGTGAAATTAAAATAAGAGGAAATGTGTTTGGGGTTTTGAGAACTTGTAGATTGTGAAGTTGGGGATTGTTCTTCCATGGTTTGACTTGAAAAGAGAAAATAATTGGCCGAAGCTTTGATACCATGTAAGTTTTATCAATACCTGGAAAAGAAGAACAATCCACTCATGAAAGAGATGGGCAAATTGGCCTCGTCACTGTATATTTGAAACTCTGCGTGCTTTTCTCTTTTACAAATAGGGATGTTATATACATGCATCCCGTGTTGAATAACAAACAAGAGAGAGAGATGGAAAAGCATAACACTAGAGGCTAGAAGAAACAAAAAGAAAATAACAGAAAGTGAGAATGTACAAAACATGTGTTATCTGTCATCTGGTGTATGTGAGAGAGCTGAATGACTAGTCGTTTGTCCTTCTTAATTATTAATATTTGCATCCCGTAATATTGCCTACTAGATAATGAATACTATATATTTCCACATTGGCTCCTTCCCCATCCTAGTGATTCAAGATTAAAGCACTTGTACCTACGAACTTGTGTTTTAAAACCTCTTGCTGATTTTATCGGATTCAACAAACTAATAACTTTACGTCCGCACGACGTGTTTTTATGAGATGATTTTCTTGCATCCCTCTTCTCCAACTGCTTGCTTCTTCAAGGTCTAGTGTTTACATATAGACATTTGTCCCTCTTAAAAGTTTTCAGCTCTTCACTTCAAAATTTATCGTTGATTGATTGCTCCGATCCATCACCGGTTTAGGTAATAGCCGTGAATCACACGGATTTTGAGTATAGTGGAGACTTCATGAAGATCATTGTACTTGTTGCTCCTTGTCTCGTAAAGCTCTATTTCAATTTCAATTCTGTGCATGTGACAGACATGCCAAATACATTATCCCTCTGTGCAACGTTTCCAACTTTACAGACTCTAATCCTGTATCTTGATCCTTGGAAGGTACGTAAAGATTTAGATTTCATCAAGTGTAACTAACCCCCAAAGATGATAATGAGAATCTGTTTTTATTCAAGAAAAAAAATACCACAAAGCATGGACTCGCTCAGAAATCTGAAGCAACTACAACTATTTTATATCACAGCAAGTGAGGAGGAGGATTTGTTGTGGGTATTGACATATCTAAATGCTTGTCCACTTCTAGAGAAACTTGATTTGATGGTCAGTGACAGAATCTTTATAGCTTTCTATGTTTTCCAATCTTATAAACAACAAGTAGAATTATCTATTATAGTTTTTTAACCGCTTTGTTATGTTCTTCTGATGTTTTGCTCATGCGTTTCTTGTCGAGGCTGTCAAATTAAACTCTGATTATAGCCTATTGCGCCATCCGTCTTATTCTGCCTCAGTTGTTCTTGTTATGTAGACATATTTTAATTGATGAACTGCTTTATTTGGTTTTATGCATCTCTTGTTTAGAATGTAATTTTCTTATGCATCTGTAATTGTGTTGAGGAACATGTGTGCTACTATTATGTATAGCATCGTCACCAATTCCTATCCATCTTAAAACACTAACTATTGTTATCAACTTACATTGATAGTTTCACTTGCCAAAACAGTAAGGGTACAATATTTTTGTCTATAACTGCGAATCTTATAGTGATTTCGCTTTCTTGTCCATAGCTAGGTGGGAGCAGAATTCCTGGAAAATCAAAGAGAGATACGAAATATTTATGGATGCACATATAGCAGACTCAAAAAGGTTGAGATAAATGGATTTGATGGTAACTGGTATGAAATGGAGTTGATAACACATATACTGAAAAATGCAATATCCCTTGATCAAGTTGTTATCAATCCCTTGCGTAGTTTTTATCTCGGAGGTGATGAATGACATCCCTTGTTCCAAATGTATTAAATTGCAATCTCATGTCAACGATAAGACAATAGGCTGTCAACAAAAGAAATTTGGTGTGCTTGCCTTGATCATGATAGCACAACAGATTGAGCGAAATCTTAACATATCAGTGTCTTCAAAGAACAAGGATCATGAATGTTTTACAGAGCGTATACAGGTGGTATCTTCTTACTAGTTTGTCAGTTTGTCCATCAGGCTTCCGTATTGTAAAGAAATTCCCTTTCTCCAGCACAGGTCAAAACAGAACATTGGTATCAAGCAGTAGAAGCCAGTGTGGATACAAAATATAGTCTTGAAGAAAGATGACAAGAAAAACAAATGGGGAGCTACATGCAAAATCATAAATCTCAACGAAAGCATTCCATAGCTCCATTCATTGATTACAATAATTTAAACTCGTAAATTATAGGAGGTCATCAACAAGGAGGAACAACCACGAGCTAGTACTGATCAGAAAGCTCGTTCATTACATAAAATATAGCAGACAATTGTGACTCTGTTAAGAAGAAAATAGGTGAATATTATTAAAGAAAATATACTTGATAGAAGAATGTCTATGGAGCGCTGAATCCACAGCATGCAACTGTTTGTATTATTCTCTCCCTTAATCCTCTTGGAACATCAGGGGGGACGACAACCCTGAAGTTGTTGCCTAGGCGATCCTGCACAGCCTGCAAATCCCCAGGTGTCCGGATCGTAATTTGTGGGAGTGGCTCACAGGATGAAGCACGAGGATTGGAAATGAAATCAGCTCTTTCGTGTAGCAAGTTGTGGAGAATGAGTTCACTTTGAACATCCTTGTATTCTTCTGTTGAGAGGGATTGACTCGGTATGCATACTGTGAATCTGGCAGCAGCTTTTCATTACCTATGTAATTGGACATATGTTTTTTAGAATTGACACGGATATGAAAGAGATCATCATCGGCCATAGTTAAAACTCAAAGCAAACACAGGCTACAATGGTACTCATGGACTCCTTGTAGCTCAATATATAGGCCTGAACTTGAGGTTATTTCCACCTAAACCACCCCCTAAAATAGTTTAATTGCACCAGATTTGAACAGTAGAAATAGCTTGGAAATAGAAACGAAATACTATGGTTATCAAAATTTGTATAATTATGCAAACCTTGAGTCTTGATAACATACTATTGATAAATAACAGTATAAACATCATATTAAGACTTTTGGAAGGATAGGTGGGGAGGGGAAGAGGGGGGCAAAAAGGAGAAGTGACTGGAATATATATTAATCATTTGCATGCATGCTATACATTTCCTGCCATTTGCAAGCTAATTTTCAATCTCTTTGCATTGCAATTGAGGCTTTGCTGGTCCATATTACTTTTCACATGCACCTATAAGAGGAAGCCACCTTCCAAAACACGACTTGCTCCATTCACTAATGTGATCCTCTCTTCCATCTAACAACCGCTATCTTTTTTTCTTATATATATATAAAGGGTGCTTGGTCTTTGCTATAATTTTGGGATATTCAACTTGTGATATTGTGTTTTAAACTCCCTTTTCTTCTATGGATTGGATCATTTGGCTTTCAATTGTCAATTAATCTACTTAACTTTGGGATCAACCAGTCATAGCTGATGCATTTCCACGGGAGTCTCACGAACCTTCTCCTCTCAGAAACTCAATCGGGTATATTTTCACCAGTTAATTCATTTTTAGACACTTATTGTTGCAATTATTTGATTTAATAGTGAGTTTTATTGAAGTAATTATTTTCTTCGTGCCAATTCATAACACCTCGGTGGCCGATGACTGCAATGGTCTTGTGATCAAACAATCATGATATTCACCATCCCCTAAATTAGTTTACTTGGAACATTTTTGAACACTAAGAAATAGCTTGGAAGCTCACTCTATACCTAAAACAGAAACGAAGAAATATTCTGGGTATCAAAATTAGTATTATGCAAACCTTGAGCTGTCAGTTGCATGCCGGGAATGTGCATATCACATCGTTTGCTAGCTAATTAATTTACTAGTTTTGTTTATGGGTTAAGTTCCAATTAATACTTTGATAGTATTATTTATTAAATCGAAGCAAGCTTATTTCCACGCTGGGAGACCAATCCTCTTAGCTTTGCCTTTGCCATGTGTACTTTCCTAAGAACTCACATAAATAGAGGTGCACATAAATGGATTTATCCTTTAAAATCCTATACTTTATTGGAGATGGCCTTTGAACTTTCAGCAGCAAGGAGGAGAATAACATGTGTTCTGTGCTACAACAGCGCAACGTTGGTTTTGTGTCTCTTTCGTTTTCATTGTGCTTAGTCAGAGGCCTGGGATAGGAAACTTTACTTCTTTTGTTTTCCTTATTTTTCCATAAAAGTAGAAAATCAAAGAAATCGAAGTAATAAAGGAAACTGACTGATTGCGAGAATAGTTCCTTTTCATTCTCCTTCGAGTATTGGCTGAAGCAACTGGAAGGCCAAGTTTCAACTCAGGAGATTGCATATATTGTAAGAAAATCATCTAATATTTGATTCATGAATTCAAGATAAAGATAAATTTCATGGAGAAATAGTAGGATAGTTATGTTTTGATCCTAACCAAACAAATCTCAAAATCATTATTCCTAATAAATGATCTCACATTCAACCAAATAAATCAATAACCATAACAACTAATTCATAATATTCCAATCATCTCACCAATTAAACCTAAAATAAAATCTTAAAAATCATAATTTTCAATAAATTCAAAATATTAACTAATGACAACGATGTCAAATGTGCACGAGGTGCACACTTCGGCAGGCTGTCCAAAACAGTGCGTAAGGGTACTGGCAGCCATGCCTACAGTGGAAAGAATCGGCAGCGCGGATTTGTGTAGCTGCAGGTTCGTCGAGGAAAATCAGCAACGCAGATTGTTGACAAATATAGGCTGGACAATAGATTGTCCAGGCCAGACAGGAAAAGTCGTTAGGGGGTAGGCTGACGAGAAGTTGGGGTGTCGTAGACAATCGGCAGCGCAGATGCGAATTCGGCAACATGCAGGTGTCGGGGCAACATGCATGGACGAGACTGTTTTCGACAACGAACATGACAGGGGCGTGCAGACAACGAGTTCAGGCTTTAGAGCACGCTGGGCTTAGACGATGGACTGTCTAAGGCTATTTGGGTTGCGCGTGAAGACAATCGGTAGCGCGGATGCGAATTCGGCAGCACACAGGTGCCGAGGCAACATGCGTGGGCGAGACTGTTTTCAGAAACGGACATGACAGGGGCGTGCAGACATCGGGTTCAGGCTTCGCAACGCGTTGGGCTTAGATGATGGACTATCTAAGGCTGTTTGGGTTGCGCGTGAAGACTGACAGCATGGGGAATCAGTTTGGGTAGTGGGTTTGTGAGGTGGCAGACCAGAGGGAAGTTATAGAGCATTTATGAGGCAGTTAGAGAGCAGTTACGAGGGAGTGGACTGCTGTGGGCTGCTTTAGTGGATCTGCCTAGAGGCAGTTTCTTATGTAACTTCCATTGTATTATTTGTATAAATAGGTGCTTAATGTGAGTAGCATGCAGAAGAGAAGTGGCAGAGACTTTATTTGTGCATAGCACTCACAGATTTGTGTGTTGTTTCCTTTTTTACAAGATCAATAAAGGTTGGGAAAGGGTTCTTGTAAAGATTATTGTGAACTTATATAACTTGTTCTTCTTGTGTATTTCGCTTGTCTATTAACTTGGGAAAGTGGGGTAAACCTCTTAATGGGGAAACACTGGGTTACTAGACAAACACGAGAGGGATTGGTGAGGAAAGGCCGAGTCTAGCAGGGGGCTGGGTTGCAGCACGGGTTGATTCGCAGAGCAAAAAATTGACCCCGTGACAACAACCGCAAATATAACTTATGGAGGACCACTCTTATGATAAAAACAAATTTATCAAATAAATACAAAGTCTTGCTCTATACTAACACTAAATGAACTTAAGCCGGAACTTAGTGAACTACTAGACTTCTTGATCAAACAATTGATCCTTATTGACTAAAACTCAAATACTGAAACAAAACAAAACACTAAAATTCTGTTGCAGCCTTGTCTTCAATCCTTCAGCTTCCAATTGCAGGCTTGGAACCAACTGCAGTTTTATCTTCAATCTTCAACATAACGCACTGCATTATTGCAAAATGCCTTGCTTGCAATGTAATTTGACTCCAAGCACTTTGAGTGAGCGAGGAATAGTCCTCTAGCAAAGGAACCAACCTGCGAAAGAATTTCCATCCTATCATAAGAGATAATATATAACCAGCTCAAGGAAGAAGAAACACAGAGAACACATAGGAATATACATGATAAACTAGAGGGATATCCACTAGGTTTCATGAGGCTACAGAGATACACACAAATACGATAACCCATTCCAGCTACTTGAACTCGAGTCACAATCAAGCTTAACAGATTGGTTGCTTCATTCCTTGAAGCCTGGGGAAATCACTAGAATTCAAGGAACTTGAGAGAAATGAAAGAAGCCACAAGGTGTTCTGTCCTCAATAAATATCACAAGTGACTCCTGAATGGATTCCTTATTTGGTGTCACGCTAAACTTGTATTTTTATTATTAAATTAATATCTCTCTTTTAGTGTTGCATGAGGAAAAGGAAAGGAAATTAAGGTGTTTGTCCCAAATGTATTAAATTGCAGTTTCATGTCAGTGATAAGACAGTAGGCTGTCAACAAAAGAAATTTGGTGTGCTTACCTTGATCATGATAGCACAACAGATTGAGCGAAACCATAACATATCTGTGTCTTCAAAGAACACGGATCATGAATGTTTTACAGAGCCTATACAGGTGGTATCTTCTTACTAGTTTGTCAGTTTGTCCATCAGGCTTCCGTACTGTAAGGAAATTCCCTTTCTCCAGCACAGGTCAAAACAGAACATTGGTATCAAGCAGTAGAAGCCAGTGTGGATACAAAATATAGTCTTGAAGAAAGATGACAAGAAAAACAAATGGGGAGCTGCATGCAAAATCATAAATCTCAACGAAAGCATTCCGTAGCTCCATTCTTTGTTTACAATAATTTAAACTCGTAAATTATAGGAGGTCATCAACAAGGAGGAACAACCACGAGCTAGTACTGATCAGAAAGCTCGTTCATTACATAAAATATAGCAGACAATTGTGACTCTGTTAACAAGAAAATAGGTGAATATTATTAAAGAAAATATACTTGATAGAAGAATGTATATGGAGTGCTGAATTCACAGCATGCAATTGTTTGTATTATTCTCTCCTTTAATCCTCTTGGAACATCAAGGGGGACGACAACCCTGAAGTTGTTGCCTAGGCGATCCTGCACAGCCTGCAAATCCCCAGGTGTCCGGATCGTAATTTGTGGGAGTGGCTCACAGGATGAAGCACGAGGATTGGAAATGAAATCAGCTCTTTCGTGTAGCAAGTTGTGGAGAATGAGTTCACTTTGAACATCCTTGTATTCTTCTGTTGAGAGGGATTGACTCGGTATGCATACTGTGAATCTGGCAGCAGCTTTTCATTACCTATGTATTTGGACATATGTTTTTTAGAATTGACATGGATATGAAAGAGATCATCGTCGGCCATAGTTAAAACTCAAGCAAACACAGGTTACAATGGTACTCACGGACTCCTACACTAATTTGAAGCTCATTATATAGGCCTGAACTTGAGGTTATTTCCACCTAAACCACCCCCTAAAGTAGTTTAATTGCACCAGATTTGAACAATAGAAATAGCTTGGAAATAGAAATGAAATACTATGGTTATCAAAATTAGTATAATTATGCAAACCTTGAGTCTTGATAACATACTATTGATAACTAACAGTATAAACATCAGATTAAGACTTTTGGAAGGATAGGTGGGGAGGGGAAGAAGGGGGCAAAAAGGAAAAGTGGCTGGAATATATATTAATCATTTGCATGCATGGAATGTGCATGTTATACATTTCCTGCCGTTTGCAAGCTAATTTCCATATCTCTGCATTGCAATTGAGGTTTTGCTGGTCCATATTACTTTTCACATGCACCCATAAAAGGAAGCCACCTTCCTCAACACGACTTGCTCCGTTCACTAATTCCTCTCTTCCATCAAACCACCACATCAAACCACCACTATCCTTTTTTTTTCTTATATATATATATATATATATATATATATATATATATATATGTGTGTGTGTGTGTGTGTGTGTGTGTGTATTAAAAAAGGGTGTTTGGTTTTTGCTATAATTTTGGGATATTCAACCTGTGATATTTTTATATAAACTCCTTTTTCTTCTATGGATTGGATCATTTGGCTTTCAATTGTCAATTAATCTACTTAACATTGGGATCAACCAGCATAGCTGATGCATTTCCACGGGAGTCTCACGAGCCTTCTCCTCTCAGAAACTCAATCGGGTATATTTTCACCAGTTAATTCATTTTTAGACACTTATTGTTGCTATCATTTGATTTAATAGTGAGTTTTATTGAAGTGATTATTTTCTTCGTGCCAATTCATAACACCTTGGTGGCCGATGACTGCAATGGTCTTGTGATCAAACAATCATGATATTCACCCCACCTAAACCATCCCCTAAATTAGTTTACTTGGAACATTTTTGAACACTAAGAAATAGCTTGGAAGCTCACTCTATACAAAAACAGAATCAAAGAAATATTCTGGGTATCAAAATTAGTATTATGCAAACCTTGAGCTGTCAGTTGCATGCCGGAATGTGCAAATCACGCCGTTTGCTAGCTAATTAATTTGTCTTGTTTGTGGGTTAAGTTCAAATAAATACTTTGATAGTAATATTTATTAAATCAAAGCAAGCTTATTTCCACGCTGGGAGACCAATCCTCTTAGCTTTGCCTTTGCCATGTGTACTTTCCATAGGAACTCACATAAATAAATGGATTTGTCCTTTAAAATTTTATACTTTATTGGAGATGGCCTTTGAACTTTCAGCAGCAAGGAGGAGAATAACATGTGTTCTGTGCTACAGCAGCGCAACGTTGGTTTTGTGTCTCTTTCGTTTTCATTGTGCTTATTCAAAGGCCTGGGATAGGAAACTTTACTTCTTTGTTTTCCTTATTTTTTCATAAAAAGTAGAAAATCAAAGAAATTGAAGTAAAAAAGGAAACTGGCTCATTGCAAGAATATTTCCTTTTCATTCTCCTTCGAGTATTGGCTGAAGCAACTGAAAGGCCAAGTTTTAGCTCAGGAGATTGCATGTATTGTACAAAAATTATCTAAAGTGAACTCATTCTCCACAACTGTTTGGTCAAAAGAGATGATTTCATTTCCAATCCTCGTGCTTCATCACGTGAGCCGCTCCCACGAATTATGATTCGTATACCTAAGGATTTGTAGACTGTGCAGGGTCGTCTTGGTAAAAACTTAAGGGTTGTCGTGGCACCTGATGTCCCAAGAGTTTTAAGGGAGAGAACAATAGAATAAGCTACAATCCGTGGACGAATCTTGATAACAAGAATACTTCATTTCTGTTTTAGGTATAGAGTGAACTTCCAAGCTATTTCGTATTGTTCAAAAATAGTGCAAGTAAACTAATTTAGGGGTGTTATAGGTTGGGTGAATATAATGAATGCTTCAAATAAACTATTTCATGGCAAGTATGATGATGTACACATCAAGATTAAGCCTATATAATGAGCTGCAAATTAATGTACTAGTTTAGTGCCAATACTGTTGCATTTACAAACGTGTTTGCTTTCGGTTTCAAGTATGCCTACTTTGATTTTTTTCTTATCCATATCATTTCTAAAAAACGGATATCCAATTACATTGGTAATGAAAAGCTGCCACATTTACAGTAGGCGTACAAAGTCTCTCAATCCCTTTCAACGGATGAATACAAGGAGGTTCAAAGTGAACTCATTCTCCACAGCTGTTTGGTCGGAAGAGGTGATTTCATTTCCAATCCTCGTGCTTCATTCTGTGAGCCCTCCCACTAATTACGATTCGTACACCCCCGAGGATTTGCAAATTGTGGAGGATAGTCTAGGTAAAACCTTTATGGTTGTCATGGCACCTGATGTCCCAAGAGTTTTAAGGGAGAGAACAATAGAATAAGCTACAATTCGTGGACGAATCTTGATCACAAGAATACTTCGTTTCTGTTTTAGGTATAGAGTGAACTTCTAAGCTATTTCGTATTGTTCAAAAATAGTGCAAGTAAACTAATTTATGGGGTGGTATTGGTGGGGTGAATATCATGAATATTTCAGATAAACTATTTCATTGCAAGTATGATGATGTACACATCAAGATTAAGCCTATATAATGATCTGCAAATTAATATACGAGTTCAGTGCCAATACTGCTGCATTTACAAACGTGTTTGCTTTCGGTTTCAAGTATGCCTACTTTGATTTTTTTTCTTATCCATATCAATTCTAAAAAACAGATGTACAATTACATTGGTAATGAAAAGCTGCCACATTTACAATAGGCGTACAAAGTCTCTCAATCCCTTTCAACGAATGAATACAAGGAGGTTCAAAGTAAACTCATTCTCCACAACTGTTTGGTCGAAAGAGGTGATTTCATTTCCAATCCTCGTGCTTCATCCCGTGAGCCGCTCCTACCAATTACAATTCGTACACATGAGGATTTGCAGACTGTGTAGGATAGTTTAGGTAAAACCTTTGTGGTTATCGTGGCACCTGATGTCCCAATAGCTTTAAGGGAGAGAACAATAGAATAAGCTACAATCTGTGGACGAATCTTGATAACAAGAATACTTTGTTTCTGTTTTAGGTATAGAGTGAACTTCCGAGCTATTTCGTATTGTTCAAAAATGGTGCAAGTAAACTAATTTAGGGGGTGTTATAGGTTGAGTGAATATTATTAATGTTTCACATAAACTATTTCATGGCAAGTATGATGATGTACACATCAAGATTAAGCCTATATAATGAACTGTAAATTAATGTACGAGTTCAATGACAATACTGCTGCATTTACAAACGTGTTTGCTTCTGGTTTCAAGTATGCCTACGACGATGTTTTTCGTATCCATATCATTTCTAAAAAACGGATATCCAATTACATTGGTAATGAAAAGCTGCCACATTTCCAGTAGGCGTACAAAGTCTCTCAATCCCTTTCAATGGAGAAATACAAGGAGGTTCAAAGTGAGCTCATTCTCCACAACTGTTTGGTCGAAAGAGGTGATTTCATTTCCAATCCTCGTGCTTCATCCCGTGAGCCCTCCCACCAATTACGATTCGTACACCTGAGGATTTGCAGACTGTGCAGGATCGCCTAAGTAAAAACTTTAGGGTTGTCGTGCCACCTGATGTCCCAAGAGTTTTAAGTGAGAGAACAATAGAATAAGCTACAATCCGAGGACGAATCTTGATAACAAAAATACTTTGTTTCTGTTTTAGGTATAGAGTGCACTTCCAAGCTATTTTGTATTGTTCAAAAATAGTGCAAGTAAACTAATTTAGGGGGTGGTAGGTGGGGTGAATATCATGAATGTTTCAGATAAACCATTTCATGGCAAGTATTATGATGTACACATCAAGATTAAGCCTATATAATGAGCTGCAAATTAATATACGAGTTCAGTGCCAATACTGCTCCATTTACAAACGTGTTTGCTTCTGGTTTCAAGTATGCCTACGATGATGTTTTTCGTATCCATATCATTTCTAAAAAACGGATATCCAATTACATTGGTAATGAAAAGCTGCCACATTTACAGTAAGCGTACAAAGTCTCTCAATCCCTTTCAACAGATGAATACAAGGAGGTTCAAAGTGAACTCATTCTCCACAACTGTTTGGTTGGAAGAGGTGATTTCATTTCCAATCCTCGTGCTTCATCCCGTGAGCCGCTTCCACCAATTACGATTCGTACACCCCCGAGGATTTGCAGACTATGTAGGATAGTCTAAGTAAAACCTTTATGGTTGTCGTGGCACCTGATGTCCCAAGAGTTTTAAGGGAGAGAACAATAGAATAAGCTACAATCTGTGGAGGAATCTTGATAACAAGAATACTTCGTTTCTGTTTTAGGTATAGAGTAAACTTCCGAGCTATTTCGTATTGTTCAAAAATGGTGCAAGTAAACTAATTTAGGGGGTGCTATAGGTGGGGTGAATATCATGAATGTTTCAGATAAACTATTCCATGGCAAACATCATGATCCACACATCAAGATTAGGCCTATATAATGAGCTGCAAATTAATGTACGAGTTCAATGACAATACTATTGCATTTACAAACGAGTTTGCTTTTAGTTTCAAGTATGATGACAACGATGTTTTTCGTATCCATATCAACTCTAAGAAACTAATATCCAATTACATTGCTAATGAAAAGCTATCAGATTTCTAGTAGGCGTACAAAGTCTCTCAATCCCTTTTAATGGATGAATATAAGAAGGTTCAAAGTGAACTCATTCTCCACAACTGTTTACTCAAAAACTTTGGTTATAACTATATTCAAGTTTAATAAGTTGATGTTATTGAAATTAGACGATAAAAAATAAATAGCGATATTAAACAAATAATTGTTTTGTTTTTAATATCACAATAACTTGAAGAAAAGAAATCTTTGAAAGTTGAAACTAGATAGAAAAAAATATCATGATAAAAAAAAAAGTTTGAGTTAGCCAAAAACAACATAATAGACATTTAACCTAGATAATAAGACAACTTGTGTTAACCTGTAAATATCACGACTCAATTCATGTTATTAGAATAATCAGATATAAAATAAATTAAAAAAATCACAAAGCTAATTTTAAAATAAAATTAATATTAAATGATAAAATTAAAAAAAAATAAGAAAAAATGATGATGAGCCACTTGCCATTTACAACATGTTTTATTTACTAATATGATCCTATAATTATGTTGTTACATCTAACTACCATTATCTTATTACATCTAACCAAGACTATATATATAAACAAGTGTTTTTTTTTTAATTATATGATCATTTATTGAAAATCATTATAATGAACATAAATTTATAAGAATACATAAATAAAAATGGTTAGGTTATAATGTGATATGTTTATTATAAATAATTTTGTAATTCGTATTTTTCAATGAAAAGCTCAATGATTTATGTATAAAAAAATATTAATTGGTCCTGGTGAATTAATTTTATCTAATAAAAAAAATCTTCATATGTTTTTTCCAATCACCAACTTACATAATTTAAGTACTTGTAATTTGTAAATCAAAAACTATCATTTCCATTATTGCTTGTAAATTAAATGAATTAATCAAAAAACAATTAACAAAATTGGTAAAAACACATGCTTGCAACGACACGTCGTTTAAAAATCACATCTGCAAGTGACCTCCGCGTTTAATAGTCATATCTCCACTACTAGAGAGTAGAGACCCCAGGTCTCCACTGTTTTTATCTACAAACCCTAACACACACTAACCAAATCCATGGCTTGGAAGCGCCTTCTAACCCTAGCTCGCCGGCCTCACAGACCTTTATCAGCAACCACGCCCAGATCCTTTTCCAATGCCGTCTCCGCCGTCAGTCCCACCACCCCACCCACCCCACCACCACCAACCGCCATGATCTACGACCGATTAGCTGAATCAGTCAAATCAAAGCTCAAACTCCTCGAAAACCCGGACCCAAGATTCCTAAAATACGGGTCACCCCACCCAACTCTCAAAAACCATACCCATATCCTCTCCTCACCTCAAACCCGCATTACCACGCTCCCTAATGGTCTCCGTGTCGCTACTGAGTCAAATCTGGCTGCTAAAACTGCGACTGTTGGGGTTTGGATTGATGCCGGGTCGAGATTTGAGTCCGAAGAGACAAATGGGACTGCTCATTTCTTGGAACATATGATATTTAAGGGAACGGAGAAGAGGGGTGTGAGGGAGTTGGAAGAGGAGATAGAGAATATGGGAGGGCATTTGAATGCGTATACAAGTAGAGAACAGACTACTTATTATGCTAAAGTTATGGACAAAGATGTTAATAAGGCCTTAGATATTTTGGCTGATATTTTGCAGAATTCTACTTTCGATGAGGGGAGGATATCTAGGGAGAGGGACGTAATTACTTTGGAAATGAAGGAGGTAAATTTGGATTTTTTCTGTTGATTGGAAATGGGTTTTTTGTTGTTTTTACCGTTTTGTCTAAGGAGTCTAGCGTTTTGTGTTTGGCGGTTGTGAAATTCTCTCTTTTGAGTTTTGGTTGTTTATGTGTAAAGTTTTGTGCTTTTGGGTTAAACTGTTATGAAAGTTGGTGTCTTTGTAGCTTTGGGTTAATGGGATTTGACATGGTTCTTTTTATTTTTTGGTTGAGCATGTGGGAATTAGAATTGCATAGTTAGCTATGTTTGCTGGTTTTTAATTTAGAAGTGCTAATAGTTGTTGATTTACTTACAAGTAATTGAGGGATGTCATTGCTGTTTGCAAGTGTGGGTCATTTAGGTAACTTTTTTGGTGTTTGTTTTATGAAGTTTGTCTAAATAGAAGATGTGGTGTTTTCTGTCGGGTAGTTTTAGATGTTATGTGTTAGCATCAAAGTTTCAAACTTGTTTAAATGAATCCTGGTTATGGGGAAATGGTCATGTATTTGTAGTGGATGGTTTTAAATGTTATGTTCTAGTGATAAAGTTTTAAACTTGCTTAATTGGATCTTTTAAGCATACTGAGTTGTTTGCTATGCTGTGTACCAAACAAAATGCTCAATTGCTTTTCAAAGTTATGAAAGGGGGTAATTTTTGTGTGATAAATGTGTTGTTGTATTGTTCTTCTAGTAACATTTTACTGCTGGCATTCTGTTTGTTTAGTTCAGCATTTTCTATGGATATAGCATTACTTGATTTTGTTTCCTGCTTCTAACAGTTATAGATGATGTATGTGGAAAATTGTAGGTTGAGGGGCAAACCGAGGAAGTAATTTTTGACCATTTGCACGCAACTGCTTTTCAATACACTCCTTTAGGTAGAACTATTCTGGGACCTGCTAAAAACATCGAGACAATATCCAGGGATGATCTTCAGAACTATATACAAACACACTACACAGCTCCTAGAATGGTAATGCCTTATGTTATTTTACTTTTGTATAAGATGGAGTTGTGGGATCGCCAATCACATACTTTCATTTTCCTTTCTGCTTGCTATTAAAATTGAAGGCCTGCTGTTGAAATTCTTATCATGGGTATTTGTGTGACTTTCATTTCAGGTGATTGTTGCATCAGGGGCTGTGAAGCATGAGGAATTTGTTGGGGAAGTAAAGAAGTTGTTTACGAAGTTATCATCTGATCCAACTACTGCGGCTCAGTTAGTTGCCAAGGATCCTGCATATTTCACTGGTTCTGAGGTGGGAAGATATAACTTGAAATCCATGCCTTCTTTCTATGCAGTTTTCTTTCTCTAAACTACTGGTTCTGCTTATTGCTGTGAAAAATCAGGTTAGGATAATTGATGATGATGTTCCTCTGGCACAATTCGCAGTTGCTTTTCAAGGAGCATCTTGGACAGATCCAGATTCCATTGCTTTGATGGTCATGCAGGCTCTGTTGGGTTCTTGGAACAAGAGTGCAGGAGGTGGAAAGCACATGGGGTAACCTCTCCTCTCTCTAATTTACCACATTCATCACTAGTCATCTTTAAAAAGTTATTTGTATTCAGGGAAGCTTCATTTAAAAGTTTAGGAATTTTATTATATCATTTCTGGAGAGAATTTGTACAGTGGTCTGTAGTTACAGAAATCGTGTCTACTCATGAGCTAAAAATGAAATCCCTTTGTTGGTGATGCTATAAGCAATTCAGCTAAAAGAAAAAAAGAATTTCCAAACTTTACATTTAATAGAGCTTTGTAATTAACCCCTAATGTTTCAATGATCATTCCTTTCTCTGTTTTTCCACTTCCTGACAAGTTTCAAAGTTTAACTGGCTGACTATTTGCATAAGACACTTTTGTCTTATTAGCATGGACATTGATTAAATCTCAATCACTGGACAGTTCTGAACTAGCACAAAGGGTTGGCATTGATGAAATAGCAGAAAGTATGATGGCTTTTAACACAAACTACAAGGACACTGGTCTTTTTGGTGTTTATGCTGTTGCGAAGGTATGGAGATTTTTCTTATTTTCTTATTATTTGGAAAAATATAGTTTTAGCATAGTTGAGCAAGGTAACTTCAGAATGAATTTTACTATGTTAATGATGTTTCCACAAAGCCTGCAATAGGAACTTGACTGACACTTACACTCATCATCCCAAGTAATTCGGTTCATCAACCAATGCGTAACTCTCAATAGATCATGCTTCTGAGAACTTTTATGAAGTGAACTTTCAATCTTGTTATGCTTTGACTGGTATATAATTGGAAATTGTATGCTGTTATATGTCTGTGGCCCACCATCATTTCTTCCCATCTCTCCTTGGTTATCTCATTTAGATTTCAATCATTAAAGATTTGTTACTTGTTGATTCATCTCTGAAAGCATGAGATGTTCAAGTGTAGCAAGTCTATGCTATGATATATAAGATGATAATTTAGTCATTTTGCCTTTTGATTGGATTCTCGTTTAAGATTTTTTTTTTCCTTTTCTCAATGAAAAAAAATGTCTGACTGTTTGTCTTCAGCCGGATTGCTTGGATGATTTAGCCTGGGCAATCATGCACGAGACAGCAAAGTTATGCTATCGAGTTTCAGAAGCTGATGTCATGCGTGCTTGTAATCAGGTAATGTTAACACTTTTCTTTAAAAGTGGATTCTTCATGTTTGCTACTGCATCTGGATTTTTTTTTAAGATTTCCAGGTCATTAACTCAGAACAATGTATTATTAATTGTCTGTCCACCTTGCTGTTTGCTTACTGGTGCATATCAGGCTGCCCAAACGGTTGATTCTGATAAGCAGATGAAGCTCATTGCAGATTTTCATTTACAAAAATTATTTGCTTTCTTAATCTAGTAATCATCAATTTTCCCCTTGTTCAATCATTACTAACTTGAATAACATCTAACTGTTGCTGTCTGCAATATAGAATTTGTAAGATGATAATTCCAGTCTTATTCATGGTTTATTTCTATCAAACTAAAGTTTGGATTGCTTGTAAAGAAATAACATGGGTGAAGATGGCAAGTAACCTGGTGTCACTTTGGTTGCACAGCAATAGCTAATAACTGTGTCATTCTCCTGTTGGAATGGTGTCTTGTAACCTATTTCTGGCTAATTAATTTGCATTTATTTTGTAATGTTTTTTTAGATGGCAGGATACAATGAGACATTGTATTCAAGGTTTTTTGTTAGTCAATCTCTAAGACCTTGCACCAAAGGATTTGTCGAGTTTAATCAGTTGTTTCGAGTTAATGTGAAACTCCACTGTTAAATATATATGTTTTATAGAATCTTGGGACATCCTCTGCTCTCCATAATCTAGTCATTTTTCTTACCCGGCTGCATACTCATGTTTGTCTGCAGTTAAAATCTTCCTTGCTACTTCACGTTGATGGAACTAGTCCTGTTGCTGAAGATATTGGGCGCCAGGTATGACTTGACCCCATGAAAAATCTGCTAATAAATGCTAGTACAGGTTGTACAACTCTTCCTAGGTATACTATGAGATATATTGCTTGAAGATACTTATCGCCTTACTAGTTTTTCCTATGGTTCCCCAAATTACACAACCCAACTATAATTGATGTAGTTTCAAGCACAATCGTCTGAGACAATCTAATCAGTATTTGTTGTGCTTTCCATGTTGATGACTAAGTCTGATCCTTCATTGGCTGATCTTTTAGTTGGTGCAAAGGCTTTCAAATTAATTTAATCAGTATTACCAAGAAATTCTATGAAAACAAAATAATACACACATTCAATTGTTTTCCATGAAAATATTTTGTTACTTTAATAGGCTTAAATTTTTGTGTTTTATATCTGTATGCTTTTTTATAGACACTTTTTCATTGATGGACTTGCTTTCCTTTTTTTTTCCTTTTAAAATTTTTCCTTTCAAACTACAGATACTATATCACTAGCAACAGGTTTTTTTATATATAAAAAAAGAAAGAAGTTAATATGATTCATTATGTGTGTTGTTCACTAGAACCAAGTCTTGTGAGTCCTTGATAATTATGTTATACAAAATAGTGTTTAGTAATATGTCGCAGCTTCCATTGTCTGGTTATAGGTGTTTATTCTTGTCTGATTAACAGTTGTAGGACCATAGCTCAAAAGGCAATGCTATATTGATTCTAGTGAGAGTAGTCTCGTTTAAAGTGAAATCAGAGTTGTAATCTACCTTCGTTACTCATTTTTTCCCTGCATTTGGCTGCAGCTACTTACATATGGTCGAAGAATCCCATTTGCCGAACTGTTTGCCAGGATTGATGCTGTCGATTCAAGCACTATCAAACGTGTTGCAAACCGATTTATTCATGACCAGGTACAAGCTATAGAATACCCCAAGTACTATTGTAATTAGATCCTGCTTTAACATTGATTAGTATCTGATTGTAAGAATTCTGTTGAAGTGGAAAGTTTGTTAAAGTGGAAAGTGTTTTGCAAATAAGTAAACAAGTGCACAAGAAGTCAAGTCCTAATGATAAATGTTTTTGCCTGTTAAAGAACCTAGTACATAAAAAATAAAATGCCGATGTAATGCAAATGGAACACACAGAAATCCCTACTGATTTTAATAGTTTGATAAAAACCATATTCAAACATAATTGTCCTATTATTCTGTAAGTTTTTTTTTGTTTTTAAGAAAACCAGAAAAGTACCCTTTGTGCTTTCTGAACTGAACAGGCTTGAGAGCTTTGGATAAGATGTGTTAATGTTTTGTCGTTGCAGGATATTGCAATTGCTGCCATGGGTCCCATCCGAGGGTTGCCTGACTACAACTGGTTCAGACGCAGGACTTACTTGAACCGTTACTAGATTGCCATGCGTTTGTTGATTACTGCATCCTTGTGTACTGGGCAGTCGCCAAACATTTTACTGCTCTTACACAACCGATATTTTTGGAGAGTCCTCACGGCTGCCGAAGCCCATTTTTTTTAGGTTTTTGCTTTTGTAATGGTATCATTGCTTACAATAATAACCGAGCCTAGGCTGCTGAAAAGGATTTCTAATTCAGTGCATTTAAAGCTGATATTTGAGCTTTGCGTCTTCCCTTTTCTTGAATAGGAGAAATACTTGGCTCTATCTTCCAACTTCCAGCTACTGGCTAGCTCTCTTAAGGGTTGCTCACCTACAGTTGGAGCCCACCTGAACCAAAATCAATAGATGTTGTCGGGATCTTGGTTCCCTGTTCCAAGGAACGTGTACTACTACATATGTTGGATCTGTGCATGTTTCTTTAGCATTATATATATAGATAGATGATTCATTTTTGCTAAAATTTGTCTCCTGGTACAAATTTTTATACCATAAAAGCCCAAGTGTTAAGTAGCCACTTGAAGAATTCTCTGGTTTTAAGCTGTGTTGCCTAGCAAGTTTCTGGTCATGGATCTAGCTATTACCATTCCAAATCTAATCCAGCTTATAATTAAGTTTAATAATTTTGTATTTTAAAATTTATTTTTTATATATATATAATTAAAATATTACGAGATGAGATCCATTTGTTAAAATGCAAGAAGTGTAATTTGATTACATTTGTAGAGGAGTTCATGTTCAATCTTCAAATTGCAAATCTATTTATAGAAGGCAAATTTTTTGGAAAATTTGCTAACAATAAAAAAGACCTTGATTTTAGATAAAATATCAAATTTGGTCTGCATCTTCTTCTTTTTTCAGACCATTTTCTTTTCATATTAAGCACTAAATAAATTTCACTACTTTTTTTCCATACCTTAGAAGCCTATAGAAAAATAATGAAATAACATTAGAATTAGATGGGAAAGGATAAAATTAAAATAAAAATAAAATTGATGAACAAAATAGAAAAAAAAAAAGCCATCAAGAATTAAGAAAAGTACATTATGCAAGTCAACTTAAACCTATATACCATGTGGTCCATTGTAGCCTAGATTATATATTTTGTAAAAAAATCAATTTTTTATAACCAAGTTTTTTACCCATTTTCAAGTAGCATTTACATGCATATTCATGTAAATTACTATATTGTAACCTATATAACAGTAATTGAAGCTGTAATAAGTTAACATAATAATGTTGGCTTCATTCACCCATAAAATATCTTATTTGAAATTCTAAACCATCTAAATTAAAAAATATATATCAAGATTCATAATTTCTCAAATAGAAAAGCTTACAACAACATTAATATTTCAACTACACTCAACTCATTTGTCTTCGCTCATGTGTCCACCTGTGAAATTTAAAGTTTTTTTTTTAACCCTGCTATTTTTTGGTATTTTTTTTTTATTGAAATAACCAGAATCATAGATAGCATAGCAAATCTTGTTGACTCTTCACTCCAGTTGTGTCGTGTGCACGTTACAGTGTTGGAGGGAAACAGGCTCTCTCTCTCAATCTCTCTCTCTGTCGCAATTGTGGACGTTGGGAATGTGTTGAGGCTTCAGCCTTCAAGTGCCGTTGGGTTGGGTTAGTTAAAACCTATATCCGTGTACGTTTCCCCCCTCCTCTTGGAAGTATCGAAACACATATATTGCGTTTAAGCTTTTCTCTATCGTGGTTTCTCGAGTTTCCCACAACTCTCGCACACACTTCCTTCGATCCCATCGCCACATTTCCCTACAAAACTCCGCCAACCCACCGCACTTTTCCAATCTTTCTGTCCATATAATTCAAACTCAATAACTTAGGACATCAATCTTTCTTGGGTTTTGCTCTGAGAAGAGAGAGCATGGCTTCTATCTCTGTTCCATGCCCGAAAACTGTCTTGGTTGCTGTTGGTGCGGGATCCAACGCTCAAAATTCACTACCAAATCATAGGATCTCTTTTCCTCGACCACCCAATTCCATTCAGAACTCTTCTCTCTCTTTCGGATCCGTAGTGTCTGGTTTTGAGGTCAGTTCATCTTGTAGTAATTTGGTGATTTTATCTATATCTTCGTCATTTGGTTGCCCGTTATAAATTTTTTGAGTAAGACATGAATTATTCTCTGTCTCGTTTCTTTTCTTTATCTCTGTGTGTGTGCAAAGCTTGAATCTTTGATATTTTATATTGATGCAGTGAGAAATATATGTGGCCTTAACAGTTTGTTTTGGGGGTTAACGTATTTTTAAGGAAGGTTGTCTGTGTTTTCCTTGCTTTCTATATGGTTTGATAGTTGACTGTGAACGTAGTGAAAGAAAACACAATGTTTCAGTTTTTTAAATTAAAGGTTCAGTTATCGATTCATCTTTTGTGTTTTTGATATGAGTTACAACTTATGATGAAAGCACGTAGCTGGTAAAGCTCGAGTCTTTCTACTTTTAACTCGATTACTTTGGAAAATTTGCAACTAAAGAAGGGGGTATGAAACTATCTATAATTTTGATTTTGCTTGTTTATTATTGAAGTCAATTAGTCTTGATACCGAATGACTACTATGTGATTCTACCACCATGGATTGAGCTTCTCTTTTGATGTTTTAACATTAATGCTGTCAATTCATAACTTGTCATGATTTGATTTTCGTTGATGTGATATGACTATTATATTATATGAAGACTGAAGTACATCTGTTGGAGTTGTGGGAGACCAGTGTCCCCACAAAAATTGTTATTGTTGTTGAAAGTTTAAGGATTTCTGGTTATCATGTGCAGTGGCCTAATAGGAAACAGCAAGCTGTTGTGAAGGTTCAGGCACAGCTGAATGAGGTAAGTTGCACACGGGAAGTTAAAATTATATGTTTATAGGAGGTGGTATCATTAGCTATTTACAAATCCCACTTCTTATTCCAAGGCTATTGCCAAGAAATCTTCAAATTCTGCGTTGGTGGTGGACACTGAACCCAAAGTTGCACCGTCAGAGGGAAAAGATGAACCCATAGAAATCAAAACTCCTGACGAGTCATCTATCTCAGCATTTATGACACAAGTATCAGAACTTGTCAAGTGAGTCAGAATTTTGTAATATATAAGTATGTATATGTCACTTGTTGTGCTTGGCCACACATCTATCTCATTGTTTGAATTAATATTATCATCATGAGCAGACTTGTGGATTCAAGAGATATCACCGAGCTGCAACTGAAGCAATCAGATTGTGAGCTTTTAATAAGGAAAAAGGAGGCTTTGCAACAATCAGCACCAGTAGCTGCTACTCTTGCAATGCAGCCTCATCCACAGGCAATGTTTCCTGCTCCACTTCCAGCAGCTGCTCCTGCCCCAGCTACTGCTATTCCCTCTCAAGCTCCTGCTCCTGCCTCGCCTTCCCCCGCAAAGGCAAGCTCGTCATCTCATCCACCGCTGAAATGCCCCATGGCTGGAACCTTTTATCGGAGTCCATCTCCAGGTGAACCCCCATTTGTGAAGGTAAGTGTTTGTGGTTAGTTACCATGCTACTTAAGAGCTGGCACTCCAAGAGACAAACCTTGCAAGATTTCCCAAGTGCTGATGCAAACTCTTTCCCCATCTTCTTGTATTTTCCTTTTACAGGTGGGGGATAAAGTGCAGAAAGGTCAAGTCGTTTGCATCATCGAGGCCATGAAGCTAATGAATGATATTGAAGTAACTCCTCTTCTTATTCCACGTCTCTTGAGCTTACTAATTTTAGTACTCTCTCATTTACAGTGCTTTTGTTTGCAGAATCGAGTGAATTTTTGGATGCCAGTTATTTATCTTTTGCTTTTGCTTTTGCTTTTTATTTTATTTTGTGGTTTTGTAGGCTGATCAATCTGGAACCATAACCGAGATCCCGGCAGAGGATGGGAAACCAGTTAGTGTGGACACGGTAATCTCCCCCCCTTCTCTGTCTTCCTGCTGCTTACTGAGACTCTTGTATCATTCCAAACCCTTTGTTTCTTTCATGCAGCCTCTTTTTGTCATTGTACCATGAATAACTTGCAAGGAGCTTGAAACTCTGTAGCCGCTCGGGAGAAGTCAATGTCCAGCCTTTTTCTTTTTTCCTTGTTTGTCTGTAATTTTAAAGAAATAATGGTCTCATCTTGGTTCAGGGGAGTCGCTTTTGCACTCTAGTTTTGTATTTGAAGTGTGGAAAAAACCATAGGCGATAGGATGTAAGGGATTGAGCAATTCTTGACATAAAATAGCATCAACTGGAAACCAGTAATTTTTATTTTTAGGGTTGAACTTGTAACAAGCTGTTGCTGCCTCAATCTTAGCTGTGCGCTGTACATTCTGGTTGAACCAGTTCGACCTCAACGTGGAATGCGTTGAAAAGAAGGCAATCCTCCTCCTGATCACGTGTTTTATCTTCCCATCCCTAACAAGTGGAAAACATCAAGGACGCTCGACTCCTCTGACCTAGCAATTCTATCATAGGTTAAAGCAGTGTTGTCAGTTTCGTTTGGATTCAGCTGAAATATCCGAAATGTTTTGTACCATTAAAAAAACAAGATAAAACATCATTTTTATCTCGATTTAAATCCCAGCCTATTCGGGATTTTTCAGCCAAATACCAGCGGAAACGTTCTGGTTTCGTTCCACTCATTCTATTTCGGCCAAATAGTGTTTTTTTGACGATGAATAATTTTACAATGTCAATCATATCTCTTAATCCGGCCGTTAGATTAAGATGAAATTTTACGAGGAGTCTCTCGATATATTTATATATATTATGTTAAAATTTTAGAGCAATCAGAGTATATAATGACCTAACGAGATTGATGATGACATTCTCGTAATATTATACATGTTAATAATTTTGTTCAGAAAAATCATTTTATTATTTTTTTTATTAAATTACACAATTCTAAATAATTTTATTTTTGGATTTGAATTAAAAAAAATTGCATTAATGTTTATATATATTTGCATTAATGTTTATATATATATATATATATATATATATATATATATATATATATATATATATATATATATATATATATATCTTCTATCCACAAAATATATATACATAAACAATACAACCCCGAAACGATACGTCGAAATGCTCCAAAACCAAAATATTCCGTTTCAATTGAACATTTTTGTATTAAAACAAAGCACTAACTGAAACAGCATTGACAATCTTGGGTTAAGGAGAGTAACGAGATTTTGTGGACAGAAGATTTTTTAAGAGCCAAAAACGACTGGTGTAGAGCCAAAAACGACTGGTGTGCATGCTTGGAACATTTTCGTTCCCCGATCGTGATACAAGCTTCAGATTATACCAGAATCATGTGAACACACGGCAGGCAGATCGGAGCAGAGACCACCCCCATGCATTTTCTCACCCTATAAACTAGTTGCTATTACCCATGACAGTGAAGATATGAGGTGCAGGATCAGTACTCACTAGATGGAAAATGTTTGTGATTAATCCAGCGCATGAAAGAAATCATTATGTGAAATCATCAGGGGAAATAAATTTTTTAAAAAAAAAGAGAGAGAGAGAGAGAAAAGAGTGAGTTCTTGGCGCAAGTTAGGAGGCAATAAAATGATTTCATTACATGAAAAGTCTGAAAAATGGATTTACACTTTCTATCTTGCTGTTTACAACTGGAGCATCGCTGCGATTTTGCTCTCGACTTCTTACACTTGAAACCTTCAAAGAGCTAAGAGCTACACAAAATCAATTTCTGGGAAACCGATGCAGGATTCTTGAATTTCATTGAAAGCAAATTATGAAAGTTGTGTCAATTGGCAAGCAAGTTACAAAATGGAGATAGCTTGAGGAAGTGCCTCACTGCCTGAGTCCTCCTCTATGACGACCCTTTTCATGCTTGCTTTCTTCTGGTTCCAGAATTCTATTCTTTTGCTGTCATTCTATCCTACTGCTATTTCCTTTTCTCCTACATAATGTACATGCGTTAGCCTACCCTGTTTTGTATTTACAAAACTACTGCCGGTGCCTACTTCTACTGCTGTTGCCTTTCCTTGCACTGGCTAGCCTCCGACCCCCGCCTGCCCAGTCTTCATCGTTGTCCTCATCGTCATCATCTCCCATCACACGTCCAGATTTCACCTTTCTTGGGGTGGGTCGTTTCCTCTTGATATTTGCCGTGTACGTCGAGTAATCAACAGTATCCTCCTTTAAGGCACCTTTGAATTCCTGTGCAGTAACAAGCCATTTAGTGACATAAGTGGAGAGGTTAAACCAAACTCTATCCCCATTCCAGTTCTTCTCATTGATGGTCAAGCTACCTGGTATCTCTGAACCAAATCTTGATAGGTGGATGGCAAACTGGTGCATGTTTGACTGGTGTCAAAAGGAATGTTCTGCCTCGAGAAAGCCTCTCCTGGCTTCGGGGGTTCAGTCGGAGAAAAGGCCTGGCAGATATGCCATGTAAAATTAGTTGCAGACAATTTAGGCATATGCACAGTATTGTAAAGCAAAGTAATGAGAGAAACCAAATCTAAACAGTTTTTACCTGGCACCGGGCATCATTAAGGCCATACACAATTTTCAGGTGTCTCTTGAGCCTCAGAAGAAGCTGCAAAGCAGTTGCTGCAAGACAGTCAACCTGTGTAACGACCAACAGAAAGAGGAATGAGAAGTAGTACCGTGTTTGTGAAGTGAAGGGTCGTGCATACAGAATTCTCATATTTGTTCAGAGACATGAACAGCATGGCATTAATAAAACGCCATGTGCCATTCCACAATCCCGTACAAGTCATAGTGGAGCCCTCTAAAAGCTCATGCAATACCATCACTCCCAAACACTGGACACTAGGAGAGGACAAAAACCCAGAAAGAAAAGGCAGCAAGACGAAGTGCTCTATTGATCTATTCTTCTGAAAAATAAGATCCCCTATTCTTCCATCTAAAGACAGATATTATTCAAATCCAGGAAAAAAACACTTTTGCACCACTTCAAGTGCTTTCAGATTTACCTGAATTTTCTCCACGTCATCTTTGGAGATGCTTAAGGATTCACCAGAGCTCACACGCTCCATCTTTAGATGTCTTGGGACACTAGGGTTTAGAGCTGCATGATCAGCAGGCTGTTCTTGAACTGTTCCGTTCAGATCAAATGATCTCAAAGGACTTTGATCAGGCTGACCAGCTGGCTTTGGTTGAATTGTATCATTCATGTCCATTAGATGGGAAACAGGCTCCACAAGTTCCCTTTGAATGAACCCATTTTCATTAAGCATTCGAGCATTTCTTTGGGACAAATATAAGATTAGCCCCTTCATATTTGCTTCAAGTGCCCCTGCTCTTACTTGAATAACTCGATTTATAACATAAATCAAATACAGAGGTTCATCAGGTAAAGTAAATGGCAGCAAAGCAAGCATTTCTGTGCAGTACCTGTTAAAAAGAGGACAGTTTCTAAAATACCATATCAAATTGAAAAGAAAGCAAGGAACAGCATTACAGACAACTCACACTAAAAAAGGAATCACTGATTCACTCCGACATGGATTGTCAAATTTCCGCACAATTGAAGACATAAATTTGTTCCTTGAAACTCGGTTTCCACGAATAAGCTTGTATATCCGAGAAACCCCAAGCCTTGCTTGAGACAGGGAGCCACCTTCAGGTTTTCCCTTGAAATTTCCAGCAGTCTTAGATTGGAGTTTTTGGTTTGGAATTTCAGGAGAAATATTAACAATAGATTTCATGAATATAAATGACAGCTGAAGGCCATCACCCAATCGGCTTTCAAAAAAAGCAGGATACCTGAAATTATTTATGGTAAGTTGCATAACCAGAAAAAGGGAAAGAAAAAACAAATTTGTTCCAAGAAACATACTTCTCATTCATATTCATCAGCAAATGGTGGGCTAATTTTGAGTTTAACTCTTGAGGATCTGTTTCCAATGCTATTAGATATGGAACACAGGTTATAGGATGGACCAGACCCTGGCGTAGTACTACTTCTACAATCTGCATAGATAGCAAATCAAGAGATATAAAACCCCAGCATATGCAGTGAAAACTCTAAATTTCACTCACGATCAGGTGCCTGTGAGCGGATAGAGCAAGAATTTTTCCATCTAGTGTTATGAATCAAGGACAACACTTAAATTTTTCTGGCCAAATATATTTGATGTTGAAATTGTAAATTGTGCACCATTATTTATGCTTATGCAAAATAGTTTCAAATTTTTCTTACAAAATGAACTTTCTCAAGTCCTTTATACTTCTTACAAATGTGGTAGGGATATGCATCCTTAACAAAAGCTTTTACACATGAAGTGCAAGAATACCCAGTCTAGGTTCTCACCTTAAGGGCAGTCTGGCGAACTTGTTCGTTGAAGTCCAAGCACGTTCCCAAAATATGATCCCAATAGAGCTGGACTATACCACCACATATATTAGTATCACCTGCACCGGCAGCAACTGGTACACTGTTGCTAACTTCTACAGGATGATGAGCTACACTGTTAGTCTTATCTGTGTCCAATTGGCTTTCGGCATCCAGAAGATATTCATGCATATTTTGCAAAGCTTGCATCTGGTAAAATGAATGATTCAGTACATGATGAAAAAAGTGTAAAGATAAAAGAGAGGCTACACTTCAGTACCTTAAGACGAACATGAGAACCAGAAGATAAAGTTGCCTCCAATATTTTCCCAATGTCCTTTTCCAGCATAAATTCAGGCCTAGCAATAAGAACAAATCCTAATGCCTGCAACAATTACAAAATTTGATCATTAAACATTAATATCAAAGCGCACTTCAGATAAATTAAGAGAGAAGGAATGTGTACACACCTGCAAAGATCTGACTTTTATACTGAAATCCTCCATACGGAGATACTTTTTAAACAGACTGAGACTGCTCGCAACATCAATATTTTTGTTGTTGGAGATACTCAGCAAAGAGTTTCCATAGCGAATAAGCAATCCCAGACAGAACAAAGAACGGCCTGCTAGCTGTGATTGGTGGGTGGAGTTAGTATCTACTTAATTCTAGTTCTATATATTTCTATATTTAAAAACCATTTATGAAAGAAAGAATATACACCCAGAACATGAGACGGACTCAATTACAACATTTATAGCCAGTGGAATATGCAACAGATATGTACGGGGCAATTATCTTCACACGAGTGCCGCCAACAGTTTCAGTCAACTCAAGCAAGGACTAGTTTCAGGTTGATAAATTAAATCATCAAGCTCCCAAGATTTTCTACCTCCGACAAGGAAGATAATGAGTAAAATAAACCCTAACAGTTTAATAACTTCCATTAGAATCTAGGTGCAAGTGCGGAACTCATTCATCTCTTCTGATTAATTATACTAAATCTGACAAGGAAAGTATCTCCTATACCCGTATAACTGCAAAATACAAACAGGGAAACAGCCCAGTGCCAATTACTGAACAAGGATTAACAAAAGCTCACACTACATGCTCATGAAAAAGGTGCCTAATCTCAGTATCCTTCCCAACTCCCCATAATAACCAGAGCATCTTCTCATTTGAGTCACCTGATAAATGCCACATATGCATGCAGTATTATACTGCACATATTATATGCAGCATCACATAGAAGACTTTAATGGGATACTAGATGATTAAAATCCACAAAGACTCAAAACAATATCAGCAATATGGATCTGAAATCCAATCAGATAAGCAAGGAAAACTAAATTCTCCTCTTAGACCACTGCAAAACTTGGATTCATTCACATTTCCTCTTTATTCTGGCATAGCTCTTTGCAGAAGAGAAAACTATGTTTCATTCTACTAAATTAGGAACTTGTTTGTTTTGCAATCTACAAAAAAGCTATTTGAATAGAAGGTAATAGTCAAGCATAATACGGTGGGTCATACTCTTATTTTCCTTAAAACCTAGTTTCCATTGAAAGAAACATATAATACCCTCTCCACAAATCCTAAAGTTGAAGTACAGCGTGAAAAAAAATCCAAACCAAAATAGATATTAGCTTCTTATGTCAGAGCAATTGTAAAGTTGCAGCAATAGAATATGAAAATAAAGACCAACCAATCAAACAGGGATGAAGATAATTAACCTTAATTGTAGCTACCAACCTGCTTGTTATCGATTCCTTGAGCATCCAAACGTTTGAAAAAAACCTGAATAAGATACTCAACTACACTAGCACCCTTTGCTGCTACTATGCTCAAAGAGCAAAGACACCTGTGATGATGAGAGACATCATCAGCGCAAGTAGAAATTTTAAAGAGAGAAACTAGTTTTATCCAGAATATAGATGGAACATAAATGCATAAATGTCCCAAATTTAGATCAATGAAGACTAAGGAACCTTTTTGTTTTATAAAACATGGCAGAAATGATTTGTGTATTGTCCTCAAGGGAGTAAGGAAAACCAAACAAAAAAAGAATCGAAGATGAACATGCATGTTTAAGTAACAACATAATAAATCAACAAGTGCATACAAAAATAGAGTGCACAGTATTCCAAGACAAGATCTTATTTACAAACCAGTCCTTGCTACAGCAATAACAAAATAATGTGCGAGATAAAACACGACAGCAGGATCACACTTATCAGAAGCACAAGAACTTTGTCAACTAAATATTGCAACATCACTTAAGAGAGAAGCAAGAAAAGAAATATACACATTTACTTGACACAAGATGAACAAGCACATCAAAAACTAAATGTTGCAACATGACCTAGAAGAGAAGCAAGAGAGGAAACATTGAAATTACTTGATGCAAGCATGGACCACTGTCAAAAACGAATGACGAACAATCATTTGCTTCAGATCTTGCTCTAGTTCTTCAACAACACTCTGAGGCAGCTTTCGTATTAAGGGAAGAACAGAATCAATTATAAAGATTATACTCTCCAATAATTGTGCAATAGCTCGGTTATCAACCTGGGCACAAGTAAAAGCTAATTAAACTGTGTCATCTGGCTGAGAGCAAAGATACAAACAGCAAAATTCTCTTTCTTATTTCAGTATACTCGAAAAATCTCCAATACAATCACTGCACTGGTACATCTTCCTCTTTAGATTTCAGTATTTGTGACAAATATTGAAATCTGAACAGAAGATGCATGTACAAACGAGTGTTGAAGATTTTTCCCTCTGTAAACTGAATTCAAAAGAAAAATTTAAGAGAAGAATGTGCACTGTGATGGGGAAAGAAATGCTATGCACATTCCACTTGACTTAAAGATGAACAGGTACAAGGTTAAAAGAAAAAAATCTCTCAACATGCATACGAGATTAGATCTGGTATATGTCAATTCTGCATTAAAACGCTATATCCACTAAGCAATGTTTTGAGATACAAATCAAGAGGAATCAGAAGCTTAAACATTTTTTCCATGACATAGCTTCTCTCAAAAGTCAAACTTAGAACATCAGCAATTAGAAACATAGGATTTTGATTATCACCCCAAAGAATAGGCACCCCTTTTAGCAGCTTGTACACATAAGCCAACAATTCCACTGTGTTGCTCCTAACAAACCCCTTCCCCATCTCTAAAATTAAATCAATTATTCAAACTTGTTTGCAGTAGGCTTGAGTTATATATGATCAACTATGCCCTGAACTAGAAACAAAGAACCCACCAGTAACTTGATTTTAGGGAAACTACCGAAAAAATTGAACTGTAAATGCATGTCCATCTAATCAGTGTTCAAAGTCATCCCTAAGCAGAATAGAAAAGGTGAAGGCTAATAAAATACAGTTCTTCAGACTACTGCAGATTCTGATTCCATTGGATTCCGAAAGCTTGATATGGATTTGAATTTTATTTGTGGATGTTGGATTCCTAAATTCAATCATTTACCCTCGCCAGCTAACTCTTAGAAAGAAAGTAAACCCGTGCTTGACAGTCAAGCAACAAGATCTAACACCATATGTGTGGATATAATAACCAAAACTACCAAAATTATGCCACCAGATTGACAGGATATCGTAAAAAAAAATTCAGATAACCTGACTCTTGAGATATGGCTGCAGAGTGACAACAAATTGGGAGGGATCAGAAGCAGGTGCACAAAGTGTTGGATCAACAACACAAAATGCATGCAATGCAAGCACATATGGAAGTGTGCAGAGCTCCACTTCATCGTTATTCATTTCCTCTACCTGCCAAGAAAAAAAAATTTCTTATCATGATTTTTGCAACCCAACAGACAATCAAATGTGTAAGAAATAAAATGAAAACGGAAATACCTGCAGTATTCTTTCCAGTAAGCATTTGCACATCAACTCACAGCGCTTGCGCACTGATGCAAGTGACACGGGGTTGATCCCAACAGCTTTAGCTGATTGTGGGAAGAAGTCAAGTGCTAGATTACGCTTGATGACTGTGACATGAAGCTGATGACTTGGCATCCTCCTCAACATCTCAACAATTTGCTCAGTCTTCTTAGCCACCTCCAGTGGCACAGAACTGCCATCTCCACAAAATTGTGTTCGCAAACCAGAAGGTTCCTCAAACCAAAACTCATAAAATGTTTTGCAGACAAGATCCTGTACATAAAAGAAGCATGAATACAGGGATATAGCATAGGGGAAACAAACATTTTTTATCAGCTGTTATTTAAGTAGCTTTTCTGGGTATGTTTTCTGCTACCCTGCCAGTTGTATTCTATACAATAAAGTACAAAAAAGTATTGATGTTATTGTGATTTGCTGATAATCAGATTCCTTAGAAAGCAACATTTTTATTATTTTTGGATGCTCAAGCGGTAAACAAGAAGATCACATCACCATATTGAAGATTTTTGAAATGCATTAGTCTAGGAGGGGAAATCATGGTCAATAATGCCAGCTACACTTCAAAAGAATGAACATCGTGATCTAACCAAATTGTACATGGCATAATCACATATGGAAACATGGAAAAGCTAAGCAACTAGTAGACAGTAATAGTCAGTAGCCTAAGTGCCTGAAATGATATACAAACTCCTTCTTAAACTACCTGAATACTGGATTCGTCATCACTGACACGGGATAAGATCTCAATACAAGCAGTTGTAAATTGAGTGAAGTTAGGATTTGAAATGCACATGTCTCTGATGATTTTGATAGCTCGTTTTCTCACACTCACTCCAGTATCTTTTGTCCTTTCAGCTACCTTCTCAAAATACTGCATCACAAAAAAGTTGGTCATGGAGGGGGGGAGGAAGATGATGTGATAAAAAAATGAAAAAAGGAATAAGCAAAGTGATTTCGCATACCTGCAGACCAACATCAGGGTGTGAAGCAATATGCCTACCAACAAGTTCCAATGCTGCTTCTCTCACAGATATCGCAGAATCACAAAACCTTCCTTCAACAGCCAATTGTACTCGCTTGTCACGTAAGACTTCAGGATCAGCTTCTACAATAATACTAACCTGATCCCATGAAACAAAATAAAAGGAAAGGCCTCTTTATTGCATCAACATAACCACAGGATATGTGTTTAATTTACAATCAAAGGCTATGCAGATCAAAATATAAATTCTTCTACTTACTGCTCGTAATGCCTTGGCCCTGATTATAGGAGAATTCTCCCTCAAACTTGCCTAGAAACAAGAAATGTTTAAGCATCAACATATGTTCTGCACATGCATGGAAAACATAGGAAGTGAGATGCTATACTGACCAAAAGCATATGAAGAATCTTATCAAACCCTCTACAGAAAGAACTATTTTGTCCCAGTGCTAAGGCAATCTTCTTAACAGAATCCCTCGTCAACAACGAAAACGCGGTCCCGGAATCACGCACAATAAGGTTTGATTTCAGTCTAGTGAGATGGTACATAAACTTTTGTTTAGATTTCGGGTCATCCTTGTACCACAGGCACAGATAAAACCTGCACAGATATGTTCTATATTAAAAAAACTGAAACATTTAAATGGAGAGGAAACAGCATCAGAGAGTACAAACCAGCGAACAAAGAGATATGCATCATCAGCAGATACAACATCTTGGAGGTAATTTAAAAGCATTTGTTGAACAGTTTCAGCTTTTGTTACTGTATCTGAAGCAACAGAATTGTTCTTCGACCGAATATTATCAATCTTCTCCTCATCCTTGTAATGTGAATCGCTGTAGGATTGTAACACAAGAAGTTGATTCTTGCTGAGGCAAATCATACAGTGCCAGCTTCGATTAGGAGCTTCATGTTCTCTCATTCCCATGCAATCAGCATGAAACAATCTGTGACAACCCGGACACATAAACAACCTGTTCTCCACTCTTCCATCCAAGCAAACACAGCATGCATCTTTTGGGAAACTCAGATCTATATCATCCCCTCTACTCAGTTCCTGTAATATCCAAAATTTGTTCCCGCTACAAATAAGTGCATCCTGCTTTAACCTTGCTGCAATGGTGCCCAGAAAATCAATGGCCATGGAACGTGCAGAGACATCCTTGGATTTCAGTCCAGCGTTCTGAAGTAGTAAGACACAAAGAACCTGCAAACAGAAGTCCCTTAGCATGAAAACACATGATGTTTTGAGAGGATGCAAAATTAGATTCAAGTCTATCTCACCTCCAGAATGGGAGATGAGGAAGGGTATTCTGGTAAATTGAGAGTTGTTAGTAGATCTGTAACAAGATTCTCCATCATCACTTTCATTTCAGAAGCATCTTGATTCTTGACAGTTGTGAAGCGCTGGAGAACTCGGGTCCAGAAAAGACAGCAGGTCTCTGTGGCTGCTTCATGGGACTTGATAGGATAACTAGCATCCAAAGAGACTTCTAAGATGGAATTACCACTCGATGCTTGCCTCAAAGCCTCAGGGAGGTTTGCACTGCTCTGAACCAACTGAATCAGTAAAGCAGTGATCATCTGAATCTGCCTCTGTTCTTCATCGGGCAAGTGATAGGCTCTTAGTGCTCGCTTTGAGGATGGTAATTTCCAGAGTAGCTGAACTATTTCGTCTATGATGTATGGACGATGCTGTATGTACGAATAGAATATCTGTGCCATAATAAAAAAAACTACACTAAGAGGCCACAAACCATGTGATCCATATGTATATTTACTTGTATACAAGAGCTTATGCATGTGCGCTCTCAAGAATAAGGACAAGTGTAAAGAGCTCTACCCCACAGATTAACCCAATAGCCTTCATCTGCAAAAGTTGGATATTGTCCACCAAAAAAGTTGTAAAGCTTGTCCTCGCCAGTTGTAGAATGCAACTATCCGACAACTTCTCAATCATCAATAAATCCTTCAGTAAACCAAGTATAGTGCACAGTTTTTGTAGTATAGTATTCACAGCACTAGAGACCCTGTCAAAGAAGAAGGGTAAGCAATCAAGATAAACTTCACGTTCTAAACACTAAAATTTGCCATAAAATTTAATATTTGGGAAAAAAGAATTTTGATAAACACACCTGTTTGATGATGACTTCTTCACTCTTACACTCTTTAAAGTTCGCCGTTTCTTGTTCGCCGAACCATAGTCAGGGTCAGGCTCTTCATCTTCATAACCTGAGAATAAATAGTAGATGGTTTCAGCTATGAGCAATGCAAGAAGAAATTAATTAATTTGTTATCTCTCAATTAAAAACAATAAGAGAACACAATGACCTGTTATGGTAAGGAAAACCAAATTGAAAATTTCTTAATCACGTTTTTTTCTTGTTTCAAAATGACATGCAGTCATTAGCAATTTTCAGGAGAAAAAGAAAAGCAAGTTGGTGAATGGCAAGTTAACAGAAGGGTAAAAAACAGCTGAATGAAGGTGCAATGCCTACCTTCAGGAGCCCCATTTTCACTAGGCCTATGCAAAGCACGAAATGATGGATCATAAGCAAACATCACATCCATTATTTGATGCTTAGAGAACTCCAAAATTCTTTCAATAATCTGATATGGAAACATAAATTAAGATCATACAAATCTTCAGAAAGCATGTAAGAACATGCAGAGCAGAAGGAGAATGCTTGATTATTTTTTTTATTTTTTTCATTATAGAAAAAGAACACTTAAAAGACATTTTTACTAGAACAAAATTAATAAAGGGAGCACCTCTTCTTTATACAGCTGTTTTGGCATGTTATTATGTGCCATTACAGCTAGAGCTGCATGAATAGACTCGAGCGCACAGAAGACATAGGAGACTACTTCTGAATCTGACTGCAGCATTAAGAAAAACAGGTAAGTCAAACCATCAAAGTAAACAAGCATTAATAAAATAACTACATCATACTACCAGCACAATGAAAGAAACAATTACAAGGGAATACATCAAAGTTTTTAGAGGAAGATAAGTCAAGCCATATTTAAAATCAAAACACCAACAGAGATATCAAAAAAACTTACAAAAAATCAAAGTTCTAAATCTAAGGGCCATGGTTGATGATTCTAATTAAGCAAGCTAGTTGTTCAAGCCATCAATTTCTTTGGATTTTTACCACGCACTTGAACATCAAATCAACGGAAACAGAATAATATCTGAATTCCACAAACATATATTTAGCCTATCATTTGTACCATGGACCACATCATTGTCAATATATATTATTGACTTGTTCATTGAAGATCTTGTAGAAGGACTCAGTGTTATATGTCCCAAAACTTCATTTAAGGAATTCCCACCAACTCAGAAAGGTCAAAATAGCACTTCAACACATTAGATTTAACAGACTGGTATGCAATAAATGTTGACGGTTTAGCTCACAAGACTACTAGCAAAAGAGTTGATAACACTGAGAATGAATATAATAAATTTATAGTCTCCATATCTTATTACTACCAAACAGTAAATCACATCCTAAGAAGAGTAAAAAAAGGGAATGCTATGATAATTGCATCAAAAGGGAAGTAAATCAACAACTTAAATAGCTAGCAAGAATCAAGTTTCAAAAGTGAAACTTAAAAAAATGATACAGGTGAACTGTCCCAGAATAAAATTTGGGAAGACACCACATCCTACAAGCCTACAAGAACTCAGATGCAAAGAAAACAATCAAAAACTCACATGTTCACATTCATCAATGGATAAGCCTTCAGCTCGATGTATTTGGTGATCCAGAACCCTCAAGAGTCTTACAAGAACTTCTATGGGGATCAAATTTAAAAGCTTTTTTGCACGTATCGACACTATTTCATTTACAAGCTTTCTAAGATCAGCAACAGGCAACGATAACCACTCTGCTTCTTCCCGATCATCACCAGGAACTTCAGCTCTTCCACAAAAGTCTTCCAACATATCACAGAAGCTTCCAATTGTTGCATCTGAAAAAGGAAGTCCACAGCAAATCCATAAAATGAATAACAAATGAGAGAGATAAGAGCTCAACATATCATCAGTAGCTCTACCTTGAAGCTCGGCAGGATCTGGCTGAATCACTGCTGAAATGTCATCACTGCCTTTTTTCTTGACTTTCGGTTTCCTCAGAGATGAGGCAATGTCCTGCAGTTTATCCCCTAAGTTACCAATAAATATTGAACCTAATCACATAAAGCTAAATCCAAAATTTTGCATACATTAGGAGTGTATTTCGGTTGGAGATTTTGAAATCCATCATAATCTCTTTGTGCTTGAAATGAAACAGGTACACTTGGTTCAATGTGCTTGCTTTCAAATGCTGCATTTCCAGAAATTTGCCCCTTACCTGAGAAACTTGAACAAATGCAATAACCCACAAACACAGCAACTCTTAAGTGTTATGTAAGAAATTATGCAAGCTTTAAAGGAAAATAAGTTGAAAGAATAGTACATAGCATGCAAAACACCTAAAGATAGTACATTTCTCTTTTTAAGAAGTGTACTGGCAAATGATGATGGCACCTTCTAAAGTCATCTTCATGTCTTTCCAGCTACATATTCCACACCCAAGTGGTGATCACTACATCTTTTTGAGTCAGTTACAAGGACCACTATTCCTGTCTCACTATGTGTGATTCATTTCTATTTACAATTACAATTCTTTTAGTGACAACACATCTGCTTTAAGTAGAAATAAAAAAGAATATTTCCATCAAAAGGAATATTTGCAAGTGCTTCATGGATCACAAAATATGAACCACATACCATAATTCCATGACTATTCTATTTTCTAGTAGCAGTTGTATGGGATGCAATCCAGGCATCTCCAAGGCAAAAGTAATGCCAGATATCAACCAGAAAAAATATTAAATGTAGGTCAATTGGTGTATCATGGTCAAACTGTTTCAGCTATAAGTCTAAAGATAATCACAAAGGAAGAAGCCACCTTCCATTTTCTGGCAGGTTTCTTCACAAAAAATTCTATGCAAAGAAATAATCCTCATAAACGAAGAACCAATGACAGTTTTGATGAATTATGAAATTTATGATAGGACTGGATACAAAAGGAAGCCACCATGCTCTGTCAATTCTAAAATTTAGCACCAATAGGATTAACTTGCTGTCTCTTATCCTACCCATCCTCAAACTTCACTCTCATTCAAAAGAGAAGCACATACACTATCAAGCAAAACAGAGGAAAAAAATTCACCTACATATCATGCAATTATCTTATCTATCTAAACACTTCCAAGCCATCTCTTATCTATCTAAACCTGATCGACAACTTAATTCTCCCACTCAAACAACACAGAAGTGTCGCAGAAAACACCTTAGGGAAACCACAGGACATTATTCCCCATTTACTATGCTTGTCTAACATATCCTAAACTTAACATCTCAACAACTAAAAACCACTTTGTCAGTAAACTTTCTACAAACATACCTGATAGTCTAATCAACATGAAAACACAAAGGTTAATGCAAACACTCGTATTGCAATCATGCTATTCTTCTTTTCTGAGACTAGTATCATTGAAAACCAAATAAAGAATACCTCAAAAATGACCCTTATATGGAAACATATTCCTAAAAGCTTTGAATTATACCCTTTTATAAATGATTCCACAGTTCACAATCATCTCTACATTTAATAAACATAAGCCTAAAATTGCTACGCAAACTTCATGCATTCATCTATAGCAATTAAATCATTTATCACTTCAACTATACATTAAGAGAATCGTTTCTAGGAAAGAGAAAAATATGAAAGAGCAAAAGTGTGTACTTTGTTTACCAGGAGTAACATACTCAAATGCGTCAGGATTGCAGCGAAGAACCTCTTCATAAAGTTCCAGCCGCTCCGCGCTGTCAGACGCAGTTTCTCTATTCTGATCTCTAAGTGTCCTGCAAAACAACACCAGGCATTAGCAAAATCATAACACCGATACAATAAAGATAGCTTGATTAAAATCATGGATTTTCTGGAAAGTTATAAATTACTAAAGAAACTAACGAATTAACACAGATTAAGGTTTTGAAAAGAAACTCTCTGTAAAGTAAAATCTTGATTTGCTCAGTTCGAGCATGAATTAAAGTTCGCTAAACGAAAAATATCACATTTACCACTCGGATTTCAAAAATGACAAATAATATGTAAGAAAATATTAAAGAATAAAGGAAGGCTTACAGGTATGATACGTCGGTTTGACGAAGCAGATCAGCGATTCTGAAAGACTGAGACAGAATTTCATTTCGATTCAAAGACCAGAAACTACTACTTTTAGCACTAGCTCCGTCGAACAACCGGAGCTCCGGATCCGAGGCGCCACAGAAAACAGGAAGCGAAGGCAAAGGCAAACACGGCGCTACTTCAGAGTGTATGCTGTTGGACAGGCCGATTCCTCTAGGAACAGAACCCGAACCCGAACCCGAACCGCTTGGATTTGAATTTGAATTGCTCATCGATTAATTAACTTGTGACTTCTGAATTGACTAGCTAAAAGCATCAAGGGAAAGAAGTAAGGGAGGGGGGAGGGATAATAAGCTGGAGTGGTAAAAGTGTAATAATGTGGAAGTGCAGGGGTGATTAGTGGATAATTAGGGTTTTCAGAAGACTCGTAGAGTCTCTTTGCTAGACCGAGAGAGAGAGAGATGAGAGAAGCAAAATCACAGTTGGCGGGGAAAGTGATTTTATTTTTGGGGGATTTTTTTGGGATAAAAATGTGGATTTTTATGGTTTTATAGGAGCAGGAAATTGGGAGGAGTTGATAAAACTACTCAAACACCCCTGGTTGACGGTTTCTGCCTTTTCTTTTGTTATGGGGCCGTTGTGAGGTGACGGGGGAGGTTTTATTTTGTTACGAAACTGACAGGAACGAGCTAGTGCTTGTTTTTGTTTTAAAAATATGAATTTTTAAATTGGTTTGATGGGTTGATATTAAAATTTATATATATATATATATATTATTGTGATAAATTTTTAAATAAAGAAAAAGCAACTTCTATTTAAATTAATAGAATTACTAAACTACCCTCTGATTTCTGTTTGGATATGTGGCAGCAAGTTTGTCGAGGAAGTTTGGTGTTTGAGAATTTGAGAGTAGTGGGAATTGTTTTTGAAAATGAAAAAAGAGGGAATTTTCTTTATTTTTAATATTATCATATTAAAATAAGAAAACTAAATTAAATTTTTCAAAAAAACGTGATTTTAACCATGCTTCCAAATTAACTTAGCTTGCAAGTTTCATGTGATGTTTTAATTAATATCGCAGTAGGGGATGCTTTAAGCAATTTTCCCACCTCCATAGAATCTATATATTGATGGGAAATATTTTGTTATGTCACTATACATTTATTTAGGTAGTATTTAATGAGTTTTATAACATTTTTTTCCAAATTAGTTTATATATATATATAGTTTTAATATATTGATATTAAAAATAAAAATATTATTTTAATATATTTATGAGGAAAAATCACTTTGAAATGTAATCACTACTATAATATCAAACGCTACCTAGAAAAGAATATATTTTTTACTGTAAAAATAGTATAAATGAATTTTTTCTATTTTTTTTTACTATTATGAATATTATAGCAGTGAAAAAAAAATATTTTTTAGGTGGTTCAGTGGTAACAGCTTGAGATTAACGGGTTTATTCCTCTTGTGATCTCATGTGATCTCAGATTCAAACCATATGGCTGGTAATATGATAGTCATTAGAGACTTATATGGTCGTTAACTTTAGAATTCATGAAATTAGTTGAGATATGCACAAACTGGTTCAGATACCAATTAATAAAAAGGTTTTTGTTAAATGTGATTCTAAAACAGCAAAACAAGTTATTTCAACATGGTAATAAAGTTACAGTATCACCAACCATCTCACCAAATCGAGTATTGCTTAGGATTTTATTTTTAAAAAAAAAATTAGAAGTAGAATCCTGTCGTCGAAAAGATGAGGAAGTGACAACATTGGGCCCTTAAAACAGGAAGCCCAACAGGCTAGTAAAAAATCCTGAAGCTTTCTTAGCCAATATTGGGCCCTTAAAACGGGCTCAATGTAAGAATAGGATTTTAAGTGGTGGTTGACGAGTCTTCTTAAAAATCGAATAAAATTATTAGTTAGAGAGAACAATATTGGTATTATGTTATAAAAATAAATATATTTTATTTTATTTTTTATTTTAAATTAATTTTTTTTGGTGTTTTTAGATTATTTTGATATGCTGATATCAAAAATATTTTTTTAAAAATAAAAAAACATCATTTTGATATATTTCTGAGTGAAAAACACTTTTAAAAACAATATCAATTATACTCTTAAGCAATCACTAAATTATACGTTTTTTATATGAATGGCATGTATTCCATATCCTTTTACATTCAAGTGTATTGAGTTTGATTTCAAAGCCAATCAATTCGACTTGATTACATGTTTTTAAAACAATTTAAAAAATAATAATAATTTAGTTTTAGTTTTAGTTTTGAATTATTTTTTTGAGTGTTTTTATATCATTTTGATGTGCTTTCATCAAAAATATTTTTTTAAAATAAAAAATAGCATTTTGATGTTTCTTAACCAAGGTTGTCAAGCTCGCTTTTTTGACACGACACGGAATTATAATTTGAACTCGGATCGTAAAATTGTAAGAAAATTATTACCGTACAAAAATTATAAAATCACAAGTAAAATCGTTTTGGTAGAAAAATCATAAAATCGTAAGAAAAATATTTCTGAATACAATACAGCACAATTATAGTCATAAAACTTCATTAGAGACTAAGGAGCATCTAATTAGTTATATAGTTATATAGTTTAGATGAACAAAATCTAATAACAAAAGCCATCTTTTGACACTATAAGCATCTTTACCTCTTGAGCAAGTATTAAAAGAAGCATCCACATGTAGAAAGCCAATTTCAATCCATTGACTCACCGTTCACAACAATATAGTCTTAAAACATCCACTTAATTGTCTTTGATGATAGCATGGATTGAAAAATAGAACATGTAACAATAAAAGTATATAGTTTTTTTTAATAGCATAATCAATTTCTTCTACAGTTGCATAGAAATGTTCACAAATACATGCATCATGTTTTTCAGAGATTCAATGCTCATTGATAAATCCCTCAATTAAAGAAGTTCAAGGTGTAAAAATCGCTTCAAATATTCTTAGAGTTCTCCTCTAATTGAAATTCTACACCCAATTACCATTCCCTCGTGATTCCATTTCTGAAATTGTTGGTGGTGGTGCACTTGAGATGTTATATAATTTTGGAAGCAATCATTTAAGTGAACCTTCATCCAACCATATATCACTCCAAAAAATTAATATTTAACTCATTACCCACCACATATTTAGCATAATTATGTAGAGTTTCAAAAGTAGTTGAACTGGGCTGAAAAAGAGAAATTATCATTTTCAAAGGCCATGCAGAATCTATTTCCAGTTTCTTAGTTTATTTCACGATAGTCAGACTCAAATGTAAGAATCCAGAACTTGTAGAAGTGACAATCAAACAATAAAATATTGAAACAAAAGGATAATTCACACATTTATGCATGACATCACTTTTCTTTCAGCACCATAAGCACAATACAAATTATCTTTGACAACTGCTACAAACATCAGGAATCTCATTAAAGTCTTGGGTGATGGTATTAGGAAGGTTGCATTGGAGATCTCAAATATAAAGACTTACAAAACCTCAAAACCAACAAATCCTCAATAATTTTCATTTTTCCATTGACATCATCAATAATTTCCTCAACTTCAAAACCGATAGATCCTCCATCTTGTTACTAACATGCAAATCGTGTTCTTGTCAAAAACCCAAAACCCAAACATCACAATACCCAAAATCCATCCCAGCCACAAAAAACTTGAACATCACAATACCCAAAACAAACTAAAAAAATCTAGTAATCTGACAAGAAAGAGGCTAGAGTTCATGTCGATTGCAAATTGCAAAGCGTATGATTTTACGAGTTGAAACGTGATTTTGATAACATTACTCTTAGCTAAAAGCATTTTGAAAAGCAACCTCAATCAGATTCTCACACATATCCTTAATCTCTTTTCTTTGATTGTTTTTTTCCTATTCCCTTCCAACTTTTTTTTAAAAAAATATAGTTTTTGTACAATATTCGTTACATATACAAGTGTATTAAAAAAACTCTTTATATTTCATAAAATGGAATTGAAGAAAATTCATTAACCAAAGTATATTTTAATTTCCTTTATATATATATATATATATATATAATAAAGCATAGTATAATTTATTGAATAAATAGTATTTTCAAAAATATATTCAAAGAGTAAAAATAATAAATTGCTTATTAATTATTTGTTTATTTCATATTATGAAAGGAAACAAAATATCACTAGAATAAACTAAAAGATAAGAATAATCCAAGAAAACTGTGAGACAATCCATCACAATCTTAATTTAATTATCTAATAGAATGTTGATTTAAAATTAGTGACAGCAAATATTTTTTAATTAATAAGTTTTATTAACTTATCTTTTTAAATTTTAATGGTATTGTATAAGATTTAAATGGTTAATGTTAATATGATGAATGGGCTAATTTTGGGATTAAATTAATTTATCATATTTAATTATATTTGATAACTGATACGTGTATATTTTAGGATGGAAAGCACATAAATCTGAAAAGGAATATAAACTTTTTATCATCAAATCTCTCAATAACACTTTTCTATTTTGTTATCTCATATATATCTGCACATACTTTAAGACCTTTTTTATATTCCTTTTAAACCTTACTATACTTCTTTTCTACACTTTAAGCCTTGTAAACTTCTCATGTTTTTCATTGTAGTCCCTGGACCTACAACTTCTTTAAATCAAGGTTAAATTAGCTATTTAATGAAAAATATTTTTTTAATTAAATCCCTAATTAAATTAATCTCCCGCCTTATCATTTCGATCTTTACCCTTTAAATTTTGATCAATTTTGGATTTCTTCTTCAGTTACTTTTCACTTAAGATCATTGGTTGAATTATTAGTATCTCCTACGCTAAATTAGGGTTTTGATCCTTGGTAATTTAATTCCCTCGATCATAGCCAATGCTTTTCAAATACAAGCCTCAAAATTCATTTTAGCCTTGAAAACTTAACCTGCCCAGTTTGAACCCGAAAACGTTTCGAGAATTTTGATATAACATAGTATTTTTTTTAAAAATATTAGAAAATAATTTCTTACTCTTCTTTCCTTTTTTTTGGTCAAAGTTGATAGGGAAAATGTATTATTAAGAGAATATTAACTTGGATTTTCCAAATTCAAATAAAAATATGTTGATGTTTATTAGATGAATTATACACCAATGATCAACAATGGAAGGACATATCTTACGAAACCGAATCGTTTTTCTCTTGCCTCTTAATAAGAAAATATTTCATTTTAATAACTATATTTAGTATTTATTCATTGTCTCAAATGGTGAGGTAAACAAGGCAAATAATTTGGTTACGTTACCCCAATAATTTCTCCTTATCTTTCCACCAAGACTATGATCCATGAAAATCCTACGGTTGATAGTGTTTCCTATTCCGTGTTTAATTGATGGCTATATATAGACACTCGCACTCTACAGTGAAGTCAAGCAATCACACCCAATCAAACTTCAGCACCTGTCTTCAATGTCTCTTTCTCTGAAAATCATGGCTAGTTTTAAGAACTTCACTGCTTGTTTAGGGTTCATGCTGCTTCTGGGACTGGCCAGGAGTGACCAAATTAGCTTCGGAGAAAAAATAGACAGTTCATGGCACGATGCTCACGCAACTTTTTATGGGGACATCCATGGCGGACAGACAATGAGTACGTGTGTTTTAAATTTTCCAGCCATTTTTTTCTTCACTTATTAACTAATCAGTGAAGCAATCAGCTGTTTTTTTTTTCCAGATAAAGTATTGTGAAAACAACAGATTCGTAAATTGATTTCTTAATGTTTTGATCATTTATTGGCATGCAGTGGGAGCTTGTGGCTATGGCGATCTCTTCCAGCAAGGGTATGGGCTTCAAACAGCAGCGTTAAGCACAGCACTCTTCAACAATGGACGAACTTGCGGTGCTTGCTATGAACTCAAGTGTGTGAATGATCCACAGTGGTGCAAAAAAGACGCCGGCACCATCAAAATCACGGCGACCAACTTGTGCCCTCCGAATTTCGGAGCTCTCAATGCTTGGTGCAATCCACCGCAGCAGCATTTTGACCTGTCGATGCCCATGTTTCTGACGATCGCACAGTATAGGGCAGGGATTGTCCCTGTCAAGTATCGCAGAATCTTGTGCTCCAAGGAAGGAGGGGTTAGGTTTGACATTCATGGCAATCCCTACTGGATGCTCGTGCTGGTGCGCAATGTCGGAGGATCTGGTGAAGTTACTCATGTCTCGATCAAGGGCTCAAAAACTGGTTGGATTCAGATGAGGAGAAACTGGGGACAGAACTGGCAGACCGGGGCTCATCTTGTCGGACAGAGTTTGTCATTCCTGGTTACTACCAGTGACTCCAAGAGGCTCTACTTTGATTCTGTCGCCGGAGCTGATTGGAGTTTTGGACAAGCTTATGATGGGAGAATAAACTTTTAAATCAGAGCTGGTTCTTGATGTTTTGTTCTACGCATCGTTTTGCCTTTTATATAGGCTATCAGCATAACTTGTACGTACGCATATTTAATTAGGCCAGCTTGGGACATGAACACCATTATTATAGTTAGGATTAACGTTGTGGGAACCATTACATTCATGTTAATTTGATGTCATTACGTGTTTCCACATTCCCAAGCAATAATGTTATTTTTCAATATCAGAAAAAATAATCATTTCCATATGATTAATCAATGATATGCTTTTCTTGTGATTGAGTTTACAATCTTACATGAATGATTGTATTTGTGAGGGTTTGTAGTTTTATAGCAATATGTTTTTCTCACCATTTTTTATTTTTTTTCTTAAATTAAAATCCTTACTGTTAACTAAATGATTGGCTCATGTTATTGTGAAACAGAAGCTAAAACTAAAGCCAGTATTCCGATGATGCCAGATTCGAGGCTCCGTAGGTAAGTTTTAATGATGATAATAATAATTTTATTTTAGTTATTTTGTTGAAATTTATTAAACAAATAAATTTATATCGATTTAAAATTCATATATTTTATATAAAACTTACATTTCACTGGGATTCTGCACAGATTTATTATTTTGACTAAATTTATATTATAATAAAAAAACTCATACAATTAATATTTTTTTATGTTGGAAAAAATATGGTGCCGCCCGCAATGAGGCGCAATGGCATTGGCTAGTGTGTGTGTGTGTGTCTTGTATGATCTAACAAAATATAAAGCTCAAGATAAAAGTTCTATTGCTTGTTGATTATTGTCAAACTCATCCATAAATTAATGAAGGCTTGAAAAATATTAAATTATTTTATGGGCACCCAATACAAGTATACAACATAAGAAATTCAGTCATATGATACATGGATCATACGAGCTTTCAAGATGCATAATTTTCTCTTACATTTGAAAAGTTTTGGAGTCTCTAATATGGAAATGTTTTTCTCACCATATTTTACTTTGACCTCTTGAAAATTTATAATTATCTAAAATATTTTATTGGAAAAAAAATTCCTTCTTGAAACAAAATCCTCTTGAAAATTAAATAATATATTTTTTTAAAATTATTTTTGATATTTATACATCAAAATAATTTTAAAACACCAAAATATTTTAAATAAAAAAGAATTCAAATTTTAATTATGCTTGTTAAATTAATATTTTTTTTTTCATATATATATATATATAATTAATTATATATGAACAGTACGACACAGAAACGGTACGCCAGAACGCTCTGAAACCGGAACGTTCCGTTCCAATTGAAAAACCAGAACGGCGACCGGAACGGTATTGATAACTATGCTACCAATGGGGCATGGTCCTGGAACTCACCACCATAAACAAGATGGGTTTGCCATTGGGAAGGACTGAAGAATTTGCCACCTGAAAATTCACAAGCTGCTGTGCCGTTCTCTTTCAACTTACGCTGAAATAAGTGGAATAAATGGCTTCTAGAGTAGGATCACATACAAAAATGGTAGTTAAACTCGCAATTTAACTTACAAAATCATATGATTTATAAATTAATTTAATAAAATTTGTCAAATTAGGTAAAAAAATTTGGCCCTGTTAAAATCAGATAAAAAAAAAAAAAAAACACAAAAATGGGTCCGATCCGATTTTACCATCCTAAACGAAAAGTTCACTTTTCATCCCGTTGAAAAACGCAGTCGCTATAGGCCTATTCTCTATCAACTCATGGTTTGAAAATCAAATTTTTTAAATGCACGTATAGACCATTTTTTAGATAATAAAAAAAGTCTCATTTATTGATTTAAATATTAATTTTAAAATTTATACTTAAAATTTTTGAAAAAAATAATATTTTTGTTTTACTTTAAATTAAATATTTTTGGTGTTTTTAGATCATTTTCATGTGCTGATGTCGAAATAATTTATTGGAGTTGGAGCTAATACATGCAATATTAGTATTGGTACGAGTGGTAGTACTAATAATCCTTTTGATGGTGATGTGATTGATGCGAGTCTTAGAAATAGCAAGGGAGATATTTGTTTTAAATTTGTTAGTTTTTACCTAATAAAATTTTATGGATATAATTATTTTGTAATGTATTTTTAAGTTATTTTAAATCATGTATAAATCTTAACTAATAAAGTTTTATTGTCATAATTATGATGTATTGTATTCGAAAATTTTCTACCTACATGATTTTAGCTGCGATTTTATGATTTTTATATGGTAAAATATCGGATACGATTTTACGATTCCAATTTTACGATCCAAGTTCAAAAACAACTTATATATCGTTAACAACCTTGCATACAACAACAGAGAGCGAATGCTTTATTTACGCATCTCAACCAAAAAAGGGGGAAAGCTATAAATAACACTCAAGATCAAAGATAACAACACCATATTATTCATGGACTATTTAATGTTTTATACTGAGTTGAGATACAGGAAGGAAACTGTGCAGGCGATCCCATTCCATGTGGGTGAAAAGTTCAATGGCCACAGAAATTTAGAAATTCATTACAAAGATTTCATATTTATTGAAACAAGTCAGACAAACAAAGGAAAGCAGTGCACAAACTTACATTAAATGAAATGGTATAAATCCGACCGTACTAGTACTGAAGGTTAGAAACTTGGAGTTCAAACATTCTCGATGAGCTCATCAGTTTCTCTCTTTGCTCAGCTGATGGATTTCACTTCCAATCAAGTATGTCGAGCAGCCACAAAACCTCATCCCTGGATTTTGCAGCACCACAAAAATCTATTTCAATCCCAAAGACATCAATAACACTGTCATTTTTATCATCCGTGAATAACAGAGAAATCCAAGCCCGGATTCCTGGTACAAAAGGATGTGCTGGTGAGAAACCAAGATAGTCAAACGCCATGGCCCTGTAGCCTGTCCGATCGATATAATCAAAGACAGATTTATTGATAATGCAAGCAACCTTATTGATATCCTTCCGCCCCACAAGCACTGAAATGCTCACAGTCTCGCCTAAAGGGGCTTTGAAGCTTGGTTTAACAGGTAGAATCATCTTGTAATCAGGGCCTTCAAGATGAAATCTAAGCCAATCACAAATTCCAGGAGGCAGATTTTTCATTCCGGTTTGCAAAACAGGGCCGGAGACCACCTCGGAGAAGATCAATTTATCTCCCGTCCAGATGTCAATGAAGAATTCCAAATTGTCAAACGAAAGTCTTGGAGGAAGCATGGTTTGTTGATGCTGGTGCTTATAAAAGGTCTGGTATAGCTTGTAGTATGTGATGGTCGGAGGGTTTGGCCTCTTGCAAATGGAAGGCCATCTCTTGGCACTAAGAAGTTTCCAAAAGTAATCATCTTGTGCTATATCTCTCCACTGTTTACATACTGCCATGCATGAAGCCAGATCTGCGCCATCCAGTAAAGGGAAAACAGCCTTCAGAATTTCTGCATATGACATTTTCAGACTGGAAGGCACGATTCATATACGATATGCCTCAGCAATCACTTAGAGCATTTCAATTCCAGGAAGATTTACCTGAGAAAAAACACACAGAATTCAGATTCAAAAACAACCTATAGAACGATATTTGAGCTTAAAATCATTGTGTTTGAGAATGCCTACAATAAGAAGCCAGATGACAGAATTAGATAATCATCAGAAAAGACATACAAGCTACAAAAAGTTGCCATACATTTTGCTGGCAATAATATCCAAACGGGCATTTCAATCTTCCCCGTTTATCCCTTCCTATTTCTAAATGACTGAATCCTGCAACAAACCATCTCATCCAAATCCAGACAGTGTTGGTGATCCAAAAAGCCCTTCTAATTGGCAAGTCTGCATTTCTTTCTTCGTCTTCTTTCTTTTCTTTTATCTAGTAACCTAATTTTAATAAGGTCAATTGCATCCATAAGACTAAATTTGTGACTGCCCATGCCAACAGAAACAATCATATTGTTGCAAATACCATAGAGCACCAAAAATGCAGCACAATAACACACCAAAACACAAACTTGTCTCATATTCAAATTTCACATCCAAAAACAAACACCGCTAATTTAGCTTCCCCACACTCTCAACTCCTCAATCACTAGAAATAACAACTTGTCCATTTGATACAGTCATGATACTCATAACCAACAACGGAACTTAGGAAAGTTTCTCGAAAAACATCATACAAAGAATTGGTATCCAATCATTGGCCCTTTGCTGCTATAAAACTCAAAAACAGAACCCAATTAAGATATCAAAAGAACTCTATAAATTGACCCCAAAAATGTGTAATTTTCCCTCATGGCTATGCATGACCCCACAATTTCAGCACCAAAAAACAACAGAATCAAATGAACCCCTCAAAAAAAGTAATTAAACAACCATTAAAATCACAAAAAACCAAATTCAAAAGATGAAGACATGGATTCCAGCCCCCCCATCAATGAATCAGTAACATATCCCATCAAATTGATTAAATTCACATAAATAAACAGAGAAAAACCTGGATGGTGAAGATTGCGAAATTGAGATCGAAAAAGGAAAGGAGGGAGAGAGAGATGAAGAAGAAGAAAAAGGTACCTGGTAATTTTGAAAATCGGAAAAAAACACGCTTGATCTGAGCTTGTGGAGTTTTCAAGAGAGAGACCTTCGCTTTGGGTCAAAAGCACGTAGAGATGAATGATGATAAATCTGTTGAGTGAGTGATTATTACTAAATCTTTGATTAGGGAGTCTGTAATTAAGTAATTAATTAAATCCAGGATGAAATAAAAATATAACTAACTCAAGGATGTGTTGTCCTTAACGTTTTGTTAAATAAAGGATACAACATGTTTCTCTTTAATGCCTTTCTCTTCCTTTTTTTTCTTTGTTTCTTACAAAACTTTTTTTTATCAAATATATTATTTTTTAAATGAAAACTTATCATAATATAAAAAGTCAGCTTTATTAAAAAATTGATAATTTTAATATAAATGTATTAAAAAAAATTTAAAGTATTTGAACTAAAAAGATAATCATGAGTAAAATCTTAGAATATTATGTATGTGAGGTTCATATATAATTATTCAGGAGATAATTGTTAATATTATAATAGAAATGTTAATATTATTTGAAAATAATAGAATAATTGATCAATTATTTTAATAAATTTATTTAAAAATAATTTCATTATAAAATACAAAAAACAAAATCTAATAAAAGAAATTGAATAACCATTATATATATACATATAAAAATGACAGGAGCCCCTAAGCCTAAAATCCAAAAGTCTTCTATGTGCCTGTCATTCCCGTGATATTTTACTTATTTATTAGACTTATAAAATATTTAATAAACTCGAAGATTGGCTGTGATATACGCCTGAATACCTCGGTTATCAAAAGAAAAATCAAAACTTTGAGGCACCTGTGATGGCTTGTAAAGCTAGATCTGCAAGTTTTTTCTTAAAAAAATACTGATTATTTTTTAAGAAATATTTTTTTATAAATTTAGATTAAATGAGTAAAATTATTTCGATTTCAGATTTTTACAAAATAAACATGTCAGGACTCAAACCTATTACCTGCAGGTCAAATCTTAATCCTACACCAACAAATCCAGTACACTTTTTTTTTGTTTTTGATAACCGGGGTGTCCGGGCCAACTTACACGCACCACAACTAATCTCCGGACTCACTGAATATCCTGCAAACCCAGTGAGCATGTAAGGCACCGCGGAGGTGACAGGCGTGCATGGTGGGACTTGAACCCTAGTGCAGAGGAAAGAAACAAGTCCCTTCAACAACTAGGCCAAGACTCCACTTGCAACAAATCCAGTATACTTAATTAATACTGCTATGATTGCACCCAATGTGTTGTCCATTTCCATTTTTCTCTTGTCATTGTAGGTGACTCCGGTGACCAAGAAATCAGGTTCAAAGTTTTTGTACCTTGAAAAACTTTTTTGTTTTAATACAAAAACATGAAGAAAAAAACATCATGTATAACTCTAACCTTAAAACAAATTATAATCGCCTAAAAACTAAAATAAAAACATTCTCAAGCTCCAATATACTTTCTTTAGAATCATTAAAAGTAAAAATTAAATAACTGTTTAAAAGTATGACTCAAGTTATTCTTGAAAATATTTTTTGTTTAAAAATATATTAAAATTATTATTTTTTTAAATATTTTTGAAATATAGTTTCTCGCATAGATTCTCTCTTAAATTGAAACCTAAATTTTATGGCTAGAATCTTGACCTGCCGAGAGCTTTTTCTTTTCTTTTATCTCTCAATTTCAAAAAAAATAAAATGTAATAGAAATCAAGTTATGTACCAGAACATAAAATTCTAAAATAAATGGTACCAAATAATCTGTAAATATAAACTTTAGGGGCCAAAATGAAATCTTCTGCATGAAAATGATAAAGGCTTTGTTTGTTTTTGTCCTTGTTCGTTCATTTTTTTTTAATTATAGCTTTAAATTCTATTTTATAAAATTAATATTTAATTCAATTTAGGATTTTTTTTTAGCAAAAGGCAAGGGATGATGAGGGTATTATGATTTTTTTATAGAGACACGTGTCTTTTCCAAATTCAGTAGGGGCACAAAAATCTTTTCCCTTTTATTAAAGTTTTATTGATTTTTGATTTTATAATTCGATCAAAGTTTATGGTGTATTATTTCTTCTAGTTTTGTTCTCATTTTTTATTCTATTAAAGTTATTTTTCTTTCCAATTTAACTCTCCAATAAAAAATATTGGTTGACCTCTAATTTATTTTTTGTTTTGACTTTCACCTCATTCTTTTAATTACAATTTATTAAAATCCTTTTGTGCAATTACTATTTTTTTTCTCGATTTAATTATTTAGTGTTTGAATTGTAAGGGGTTTGACATCCTATATTATCCTTGTATTTTTTTTTTAATTTATACCTCTTTTAATATGGATTTTTTTTAATTAATTTATGTTTCAATTAATTTCCATTCTATATAATTTTTTATATTACTTATTTATATTTTTAATACATATTTTTAAAAATTATTTTGAATGTATTTAATTTTTAAATATATTCTTTTGATTCATCAATAAATAATTGTTTTATATTTTATTTAGATGAAATTATTGTTTAAAAATAAATTCAGTAAACACAACCAAACAAATATTCTATAGTACAAGATCAAATATATTAATTTATATCTTTCTATTGATTTCTTACGTTATGTTTTTAGACATTATTAATGTGTGTTCTTTCTATTTATTTATACAAACAATTTTTCAATTTATTGAATAAAATATTTCATTTATATTTTTAATTGTTTATATTAAAAAATACATCGGTAATACCTATAGATCCAGTTTTTTTTTTTTTTTGTTAAGTAATAATAACCATACTTTTTATGTTTTATTTTTAGTTATTGTTAATGTTTTTCTCTCTATTTATTATACAAACAGTTTTTAATTTATTTAGTAAAATACTTTCATAAACTTCTTACTTTATATTTAAAGAATACACCAGTAAAACCTATAGATCCGGTTTTGTTTGTTAACTTATAATTACCACACATTGTGTGTTCTTTGTTCCCTTTCATGTAATTATTTTTACTTTTTATTTATTTTTTAATTTATTTAGTAAAATACCTTCATAAACTTTTTAATTATTTTTGTTGACATTGTTACATTTATTAATCATTTTTATCCACTATGCTATAAAGCTTCTTAGGTGATTTCGTTTTTTTCTTTACCATCCATGGATACCATGAGTTCTTGGAGAGAGAAAAATAAGAAGATAGAATCTTGTTTCATGTAATATACTTCGTATATTATCTAATATAATTCTTGGTCAAATTATTTATATTTGTCTTCTTATTTTTTTCTTTAAATAATAATTAATAAGCCAAAGGTAAATTAACATTATAAAAGCTATAAAAATTCATTAGAAAAGATAGGCAATTACATCTTGGATTTGATCCTCAGATTGTTCTTTGCCCCTCTCATTTCTTGCATTATTATTTAACAAACACAATTTATTAATACGGAGGGGGTGTTCGGCACTATATTTCAAAAACAGTTTTGAAAACATTTATATTTTTTTATATTTTTATTTTAAATTAAATATTTTTAATATTTTTAGATCATTTTCATATGCTGATGTCAAAAATAATTTAAAAAAAAATAGTATTTTAATATATTTTTAAGCATAAAACAATTTTGGGGGAAGAAAAATAACAATATGAGAAGAGAAGGTTTTAATAAATTTGATTCATAATTTTGTTACAAGATCGAGTTAAGAGCTTGTATTTAATTTGAATTTTAAACTTATGAATTCTAATATGCACAATATATGGTCTTTAAAAAAAGTTTATTTTAGTCTCTTTTCTTTTATGAAATAACTACTAACTTAAATCCGTTTTAAATTAACTATAATTACAAGTTATTTAAGAAAATAAATTTTGAATTGTGAAATAAAACCAAAAGTTACTTTTCATAATTCTTGATAACAAATTAACTCTCGACCACCGAGAATCCAGATGAAGGCAAATGCGAAAAGAAAGAATCCGATACTGCTATTATCACATTGATTGTCATTTTAGACAAAAGTAAAGCCACCTAACACCCAAGTACAATTTATTTAAGGTTTTTTGCATTGTTTTTTGGACAACCCTTATATATATACTAGCAAATTACCCGCGCGTTATCATGAGTAGTTTTTTGTATATAATTTAACATAATTAAATCTATAATGATAAATTTATATGATATAAGAAAAAAAAAGTTATAGATTAGGAGATAAAATGTTTAAAATTTTAAGTTGAGTTTGTCACGTAAGCATAGATTATATCTTTTAACAAAATAGCAAGCAAGAAAAACAATTAAAATATTATCATTATTTTCTTTATCATCATCATCATCATTATTATTATTATGAAAGAATTAATAAATGAATGAAATATTGAAAGATTGAAAAAAAAAAACGGATAAAACAGAAAATACCATAAAAACTTCAAATTATTATTGTTATCACTTTTAACACAATAAAAACTATAAAATTGTTTTGAGGGACATAAATCCTCAAAAGCATAAACAAAACAGTAAGCAAGTAAAATAATTATATTATTATTATTATTATTATTATTATTATTATCATTTATTTATTTTATTTTTGTGTTAATAATGAAAATGAAAAAATGGAAGAGAAAAAAAATCCCTATTTGACATAGTTTTTCAAAAGGATTGTTGTATTTTTTTTACTTTAAATTAATGCATTTGATGTTTTTAGATTATTTTCGTGTCCAAATATTAAAATAATTTTTTTTTTTAAAAAAAAAAATCATTTTAATATATTTTTAAATTAAAAATATATTCAAAAATAATCTCAATTTCACCCACAAATAAACGGTTGCTAAGAGTATATCAATGGATGGCTTACGAAAACTTGGAACGTCAACGATCGATCAAACTCCCTCTAACTACAAAAACAATCATATCGCAAAATTAAGATTAAATTCCATAAATACCATACATCCAAGCTAGCACCTCCTCAGCAGTCAAAAAATAAGAAATAAAGAAGGCAAAAGGCCCCTTAGAATTTGGCTTTTGCACATGGGTTTCCCATGAGAAACTTGTCACTACCGTCGCAATCACAGCATGCCAGTGAAAGCTGGCCATTTCACTGAGATATGATGAAAATATCAGAACGCAGTGCCCATTCTTTGCAGCTCAAAGGTGATGAATGCCTGTGGCCATGCATCCCTCTCCCATACTTTATACACATTTACTGTATTGTTTTGCTGTCAAAATCCCAGCACCCAATTCCTTTAAGCAGAATACCAAAAAAGAGTTGGAATTGTAGTAGCTAGCTAGAGAGAATCTTGTTCTACAGCCAAACATGGAGTTTTTCCGAGAAAAAAATATCGAATCCCAATGCAAAATCATTAGGGTTCTTCTCTCAGTTTCACAAATTAACAACATGGCACCTACCTCAAAACAAGATGCCCACAAATAAATAAATAGCCATCAGATTTCTAAGGACTTTAACATGAAGTAAAGAAAATCTGGAAATTAACAGCACAACCATTAACTACTAACATGGCTTCAAATGGTTGTGGGACTACACTCTAGCTAGAATTTCCAAACTTTCTTTCCCATTTCCTTCAGCTTTCTCCTCCTCAACCAAACAAAACTATTTGAAAATCTAAGACACCGAGAGATCCTCTCTTTTTTTGCCGTTGATATTGAAACAAGATACTACTATAACACGGAATTGTCTTGTTCTCTCCCAGTAGTACTGGATCCGTAAAACTCAACCAAACCCTGCAATAACACAACCTGGGTCTTCAAGAGGAGAATATAATCAGCCGTTTCCTTAAACAACTGGTCAGGTTTTACAATCTCACCATTGTGGCTGGTAGCTGGAATGAGGTTCTTGAGAGCCTCTAACTTGTCCGAGACCTTGCTGGAGCTCGTGAGCCCGCCATTGCAAACACTTCTTTGAGCCTTGCAAGCACCTGAATGTGGTCGTCTTCTTCTTTCAGTCTTTTTTAGTGAGATCTTGGACCGGGCTGGCCTTGAACTCATGGTCAGAGCCATGGGGTTGTGTCTGTGTGAGGCGGGGGAGAAGGGAGAAGAAAGTATTTCTTGATTGTAGAAGAGAATTTGAGGGACTCGAGTCGATCTGGTCGAGGTTTATGTAATGGAGAGACTGGATATTGCCACTGGTTTTTCAGTTTAACTACGAATATGCCACTCTCTCGTTACTCTCAAGTTTTCTCCTCCCTTCTCTCTTGGGATATTTCTTTTTATTATTATTGTTCTTTGAATTATTTATTAGAGCCTTGTGTTCTTTATAAATATCTTGGAAAGTGAAAGAAAGGTAGATTTTGAATCTTCTCTCCATTTCCCCCCTAATGCTACAATGTAAGGTCTCATTATCTTAAATAAAAAAAATCTAACAACAATGGATACATATTGTAATTTATGTCTATATATAATTGTGTTGCTATAGTTGTTTTTTTGTTCAAAAATATATTGAAATAATATTTTTTTATAAATATTTTAACATTAATATGATCTAAAATTATGTAAAAAAACATTTAAAATACAATATCTAAGTGTACTCGTATGCATTTAATATATCCTTCACATTTTACCAGGTTAGTAATTGTCTAACGATCGATGTTATTTTCATCGATCATAGCCGGTTTAAGTTAATGACCACTTGTGTAATAATTCAAGATTTTTATTTAATAAAATATTTTTTAAAAAATAAGATATATTTTAGAAATAAAAATCATCCAAAATCTCACTTGTCAAATAAATAAATTTATAATTATTTATAATAATATCCAAAACTCCTTTTACTTTAAACTGAGGATCATCTTGATCCGATGTCTTTTTTTTTTTCTACTTATTTTAAGGATGTAACCGTAATCTACATCGCATCCCTTGCATTCCGACCGAGAGAAGGTGAGCAGCTAGGATGTGGGAGGAACCAAGTAATCTGCATCGTAGACGGATTCAATGGTCCAGATCGTTTAATAGTAATTTGCTGTTGATGGGCCCACACATGATATGAACATCGGGGTCCTGATTTACGGGATCAGGTCCTGCCTCTTCAGATGTGATTTTTATTGCAATTTCAAGATTATTTTAAAATGAAACAAAAATATTTAAAAAAAAATAAGAAACAAATAAAAAAGAAGAAAATAATGTTGCCTGAAAAGTTAAAGCGGGAAGAAGGGGGAAAGGGCATGGCAGCAAAAGCCTGCCTGCCTATCTGTATGGGCACATGTACAGATTTCAAATCCTCGGTAGCCCCCGTGCCCTAACATGTTACCACTACCACGTTAAAATAGAATATAGTCTCTACCAATTTATGACTCACAAATTAACGGGTCTCAATCAAAGTTGTCACTACTTTTTTTGATTGGATGATTTGTTTTTTTAATTAAAATTAAATATTTTGGTTTTGAAGTTTTTCTACATGTCATTTCAGAATTGTACTGTTTATATATATAATTAAATATATTAATTTTTTTTTTTTAAAATTAGTTCAAATTCAAAATAAAATTATTTAGGATTGTGCAATTTAATCTAAAAAAAGACACAATAAAATGTTTTTTTCTGAACAAAATATGAACATGTATAATATTATGAGAATGTCATCATCAATTTCGCAAGGTTATTACATTCTCTGATTGCTCTGAAATTTTAACGATATATATAAATATGTCAAGAGACTCCTCGTAAAATTTCATCTTAATTTAACGGACGGATTAAAAGACATGATTGATATTATAAAATTATTAATTATTTAAAAAAACATTATTGGGTTGAAAACGGAACTGGCGGAATGAAATCGGTATATTTCGGCCGGTATTTGACCAAGAAATATGAAACGGACCGGAATTTAAACCGAGATCAAAACAATATCATTTTAACTTGTTTTTTTTTAACTAGTACGGAATATTTTGAATAGGTAGTTAAACTACATTTTCAAATGGTTTTTTAGTATCTTTTTAAGAGTATGGTAAATATTATTTTTCAAAGTAATTCACTTGCAAATATATTTAAGCAATATTTTCTTTATATATACATTAGCAGATCAAAACAAAAGAAAAATATTAATAAAAAAATAAAATCTGGAACAGGTCTAACGGCACTCCCGAACCGCTTATAACAACTAACCGGAAATAGGGTGATTAACCATGAATTCACAGAAGGCAATGTGATTAATTAGATTTTTTTTTTTATGGCGGTTTGAAATTGTAATTTCAGTTTTTTTTAAAGTAATTTTTATTCATAAATATATTATAATATTTTTTTTTTTATATTAATACATGAAAATGATCTGAAAATATCAATTTATTTTAATTTTAATTTAAAGTTTTTTTAAAAAAAGTAACATCAAATATTTTATCAATTTGATTATCATGAGTCATAATGGCCGAATGCTTGCTTCGACTCCCAACGTGGAAATAAGGTGGCCTTGATTAGGCAATAAATAATAGCATGAAAGGAAGGTTAGGAGCCGAACCGACAAGCAAGATTAGTAAATTACTAGTTAAATTGCCCGCGCGTTGCCGCGGGCATTGCTGTGTATATAATATCATATAACTAAATTAATAACAATAACCTTATAATATAGCTTGTATAAAAAGTTAAGAACCATTACATAAAAGAGTTTGTTTTGCAAACATAGGTTACATCTTTTGGAATATATGAAGTGTTACAAAAGATGACAAAAGAACGCTAACTATATAATTTGTACATCAATGCAAAATAGAGGGATGTTGGGTTCCAGACCGAAGTGAAAATCCCTCTTTGAAATGAGACATCTCATTTTGTTGTTAATCTTCCTGAAAAAACAAAAAATTCGTAAGGTGGAAAATGAAATGATGAAGAAGTGAAGTCATGTAATAGAAAATTCAAGGAAATATTATGGAAGAACAAATGAAGTAAATCAGGAAAGAAATAATAAAAAACTAACACCATATGCTGCAAAGATCATTGTAGACATGAAAAAAAAAAGGAAGAGAATGCTATTATTGGGGGAAAAAATTGTATTATAGCAAGGGAACACCTGGATGTATAGTTCAAATGAAAATCTCAATAGCTTTAACAATATTAACCTCAACAATAATAGAAACAATGTAGGCAAACAAACATCAACAGTGAAAACAGTAGCAACAATAGTCAAGATTAATCGAATAGAACAATGTTTATTTGTTCCATATCAACACAACAATAAAACAACAATATAAAATATACATACACATATGTAATTGGAGAAAGCGAATGGGACGAATGATAAAACAACTCAAGTAGATCAGACATCAACAACAATATAAAACATACGTACACATATGTAATTGGAGAAAGCGAATGGGATGAATGACAAAATATCTGATATTTTGGTTCTATATTTCTTGAATCTTGACTGGATCAGCCCACAATCCATATTCAAGGATCCTTTCAGAAAAGGAAACAAAATCTTGGTAATTCATTCTTGCCCTTAGATTCAGCTCCATCAAATTATTCCCGTGACTTAAAGATTATATAAATATTTTTTATAGCACGTTCAATATGAAATTCAAAAGGGTAAATAATGTCTTTTGGGCTTGAACTAAATTCTAGGTGATGTGTGATGCATACACAACAGTTGGGGAGCCAATCCCAACAAACAAAAGGTTCAATGCTGCCCAGATCTTTAGCAACCCTCCCATTTGCTGTCGCCGAGGTGCCATGGTAAGTATCTTACCTAATTCTCAAGAAGAAAACAAACCCAACTCAATTCTCCTTGAAGAAACCTCATTTATTAAATAAGTGACTTGCCATCATTTTTTGTTTCCAGAACAGACACATCTTTTTTATATTGTCCAGCAACATATTATATGCATACGGTTTTGTGGTCATCATTTACATGGAATTTATTGTGCCGCAGTAATGTAATTTGCTTTGCTAAGTTTGATCGTGATCAAGGGTGTTTGTCCTTCTTAAGTGGTCCAAGACATTATTTTTCTTCTCTTTAAAATGATATCAACCACAGTTTACAGGACCCATGTGCCTATCCTGTGACTCAATAACACAATAATATGTAATTTAGCGTGTAATTTTCAGAAACAGCTGGAATTACAGCAAGGGAAAATGTGTAGCTGCATAATGCTGGCATAATCAATTCATGTTTTTATCATCAAGTTTATCATTGACTTCATAGTCAACTAAGAGTTTCAATGACTAATTTAGGAGTTGATGGAGCAAAAATAAGAGCCTAAACCTGTTTGTTTCTTATATCTAACTAAGTAGCTGCTAGGTGTATTGCAAAATAACAGAACCATCTCTTATTTAATTGGTTAAATTATCTCTTACACATGGAAAACTTTGCAGTGCAGAAACTATAGCTATCAAGGTAAATTATTTCATGAGAAAGCATAATTTAGACTGCTAGAATAATATATATAGCTCAAGATATTAGTTATTGTGAAATGGTTTCTTAGGGCATTAACTAAATTGCACAGTGTATTTCGAAATTAAATTTTTAATATCAATACATTGAAATTACTGAAAACATATTAATTTATGGTGTATCAAGTGAAACAGATAAATAAAAATGACTGCCATCCTAAACACTCATTTAATATGTTAACGGTACTTTTTTTTTCTTTGGGTTGAATTGGATCAAGATAACGCATACATGCTCCAATTATTATAACATTATAGGGCATACATGCGTTTATATACTTTTCATCTACACAGTCCAATGAGAATACTCTTTATCTATGAAATATGACACCTTTAAAATGATATCAACCACAGCTTATAGGACCCATGTGCCTGTCCTGTGAGTCAATAACACAATAATATGTAATTCAGCGTGTAATTTTCAAAAACAACTGAAATCACAGCAAGGGAAAATGTGTAGCTGCATAATGCTGGCATAATCAATTCATGCTTTTATCATCAAGTTTATCATTATCCTTGTGACTTCATAGTCAGCTAAGAGTTTCAATGACTAATTTAGGAGTTGATGGAGCAAAAATAAGAGCTTAAACCTGTTTGTTTCTTATATCTAACTAAGTAGCTGCTAGGTGTATTGCAAAATAACAGAACCATCTCTTATTTAATTGGTTAAATTATCTCTTACACATGGAAAACTTTGTAGTGCAGAAACTATACCTATCAAGGTAAATTATTTCATGAGAAAGCATAATTTAGACTCCTAGAATAATATATATAGCTCAAGATATTAGTTATTGTGATATGGTTTCTTAGGGTATTAACTAAATTGCACAGTGTATTATGAAATTAAATTTTTAATATCAATACATTGAAATTACTGAAAACATATTAATTCCCAAAGTTTAGATATGTCCCTTCTGTTTACTCACTCAATACTCTGATTTCAATTCTTTGTAGAAACAGTAAAGGCTTGAAGTTAGTGCGTGGAAGTTTGCTGAGGAGTCAAATTATGAATATTCAAGTGGAAGAATAGACTTTTCAGGTATTGATCACTGGTTTTGTATGTATCAATTATTGTAACATTATAGGCCAAACATGCTCCAAACAAAGATAACGCATAAACAAACAACAAACCAGCAAGCATCATCAACAACAAAGTAGATTAACAACAAAACTATTTGGGAAACAATTTGTTTAGGAAAAATATCACAAATTGAAAAGAATCACAACTGAAAAACAAATCCTGATTAGACCTAAAGATATCACACTTTCTTTGGATAGATATCAATTTTTTTGCTGCAGATCTACCATAGTCACAATTATGGAATAGTGATACGGATTTTATTCACTTAAAATCCAGATTAGAAAATCCTATGAAACAAATTCTAATTGTATTCCTATGGCAACATGGAATCACTGAATAATTGTGATATAAGTTTATGCTGTGAGAAAACTTAGTGTGCTTGCTGTTTAATTTCCTTGCTGACTGTTATGCAAGTTTATCTAGCAGCTACTTGTTATTTTATTATTTAATTTGTTGCAAGTGTAGTTTGTATAAGGGTGCTATTACCACTTGTTTGCATCTATGTTCCTGGTTTTAGATTGATGTTGTTGCTCCATGTAGAATATTGATTACAAACCAGCAAGCATCAACAAAAACAAACAACAAACCAGCAAGCATCAACAAAAACACATAAAAAACAAACCTCAAAAGCAGAACGAAAGACACGAAGGACGCAAGCAAGTCTTGGCAGCAACAGGTTACAATCAGCAGAAAAGAACCTCCAAAATAAAACCGAAGGAATTAGAGAAATTCCAAACAGAAATAAAGAGAAAAGTAAAAAACAGCAAGCAAGAGACAAAAGCAAACCAAACAATAGGAACAAAAGCATGCAGCAGAACAACAGGGAAACCAAAAAACAACAGGGAGATATATATGAAACGTAGCTTAGCAGACAAAGAACGACGGCGTGAAGAGAAGTCAAAATAGGAGCATGCACACTGCAAAACAAACAGAGAAAAACATTAATGCGAAATGACTTGATGTTACAGCACCAATAAAACAAAAGAAACCAGATTGCAACAGTAAAAGCCTAACTACCTAACATATAAACCGTGTGGCCAAACTAACAGAACCAAAGAGAAACAGTAATCAATCAATGGAACCCTAACCGGATGCAGAAAAACCAGACCGAATCGAATCAAATCCATAGCAACAAAGGAAGAACCAACCAACCCGCATGCAAATAACCCAAATCAAAACAAACACAAAGCCACCCGAGACTGAAATCAACATTCAATGGAAGGAAAAATCGAACCCCAACCCAATTAAACCAATAACCCACTACCCAACACACACAAACATCAAAATGAAAGCAACCCGAACCCAATTAAACGAAATAGAATTCCCAGCCCCCACTATACAGGAAGAAAAAATCAAAATCCAAACCAACCTAATAAAACGAACCAACCACAACCCAACCCATAGAAACCATAAACCGAGAGAGAAAAAGCAACAGAAAACCAATGAAATTGAACCCATGAACCCAATGAAAACAAACCGAGAAACCCAGAAATTAACGCAAAGCAGAGGGCGAAACCATACCTCATCGAGCCACAGACCGAACTTTGAACCGAGGCAAAGAAAGGGCCGATCGTCGGCTAAAACTGACCTCAAACCAGCCCATGAACACCCCTCCCCGCGAGGTCGACCAGGCGTGAGCAAACCGATGCCCTCTCTGCCCGAAAAGAATTGATGAAATGGGTGCAGAGAGAATGAAAAGTAAAAACCGAAGCAGCCTCTACAAACAAAAACAAACAGGCGAGCTCATTAAGGGCAGAAACGTCCGCACACTGTCACAATCCACAGTGCACTGAACAGTATTAATGCCACACCGTTTATATGTTTGTTAATATATATATAAATTGGTATTTATAGTTATTATGAACCGAAAAAAATGTCAATCGAAATGTACACTCGACAATAAATGGAAAGAAAAAAGAAAAGCAAGAAGTGGTGCATACCAGTGATGGATGTTTTCTTGTAACAATGAGCGGCATCAACATAAGCTGGGGCAACTTTATGTTTGCTATCCGACTACATTTTTTTTTTAATAATAACGTCAGGAAAAGAAGTGAGATTTGAAAAAATTTAGTGCCTAATTCAATTATACACGGGCACCTTCAAATGACACTGTCCCAGCTTGACATACGTCGATCCAACTTTTCCACCTGAAACATAATAATGAGAGAAGAATGAACAATCAATTGTAGAAGCTCACCACAAACGAAACTAATTGAGGATATAACACAACTTTACATGCTTATTGAGTGAGCATTTAATTGATAAACTTTGAATACAATCGAATCAAAACAATAAAAAATGCAAGTCCCTGTCCCATTTTAACCAAACCTTGTGAATTAAGATACTAAAAATCCAATATAACTGCTCAAACTAAAGAAAAGAAATCGATTTAATCGCGAAAGCAACAAATGATCAGAAATACAAAAGCAAATGAACAAAACCAACAATGAAACAACAAAAGCATCAACTGACACAATAGCAGCCATTATTGAACCTAGCAATTCACCAAAAAACACTACATATATACCTTGAGAATCAACAAAGCCAACAAAATCCTAGGACCACAACACTCTAAACCCCCTACAAAAAAACAACATGAAGAACGAAAAATCAAAATTAGCTTCATAAACAAAGCATGAGACAACACAATGCAAATCAGGGAAAAAAAAACAATGAAAGGGCAAGCAAGCTGAATAAAAACATGAATAGCAATCAAAACTTGCACCATGTAAGCAAAAAAACACATGCATAAAAACCAATGAAAAACCAAACATTAGCAGCAACTGCACACATAAAATCCAATGATTTTGTCAACTGAATCGACGAAACATTAGCAGCAACCCTGCACATAAAAATCAACTCTTCTAATAAAAGGAACCTTGCACTGCCAACAAATTCAATTGAAGTTAACAAACACATAAAAATGAATAATAAATCTGCATAAAAATCAAAACCAATAATAACCCACAAAACATTGGCACTAACATGCATATAAAAATCAACTCTCTAATCAAAAGAACCGTGCACTACCAACAAACTCAATTGAAGTTTACAAATACATAAAATCAATAATAAACTCACATAAAAACCAAATTAAAATAAAAACCAACAATAAACCAAACGAAAAACACATTAGCAAAAACTTTCACTTGCACCCAACCCAATGATTGTGTCAAAACACAAATAATAAATCCTCTACTCGCATCAACCCCCCACTGCCAACACAACAAAGCCACCCACTCACAAAATTGAAACCAACAAACATGCTAAAATTAAAATCAACAACAATCAAACCCACAAAAAATTGGTACCCAATGATTGAGGCAAAACATAAATAAACTCTTCTATCCAAAGAAACCCTCCACTGGCAACACACTCAAGCAACACACCTATAAAATCGAGATCAACAACCACACAACCCATATTCCAGTGATACAAACAAACCGACCAAGACACCTAAAAAAAAAATCAGCCCCCTCGCTCAACATTCAGTGATGTCAAAAGAAAAACCCAATCATCCAAAGAGGCAAAAAACAAATCAAGGACCAGGCAAAAAAACATACTTTTATAGTTTTTTTATTGTTTTGATATGTTGATGACACACACACACGCATACACACACATACATATATGCACATTTAATTACACTGATTTTTGAAAATAATATAGAGAAAATATCAGAAAATCACACAAATTGCCAAGCAAAACATTAAAAAGAATTAATTTAGTAAAAAACACATAAACTAAAAAAAAATCCTTCATAATAAACACAAAGTTAATTACAAATAAATTCAAAAAAATAAATAATAAAATAAGCAGAAAATTACATAAATTAAATATTAAAAAGCCGAAATAAAAACCTCACTCATTGCTACGCTCAAGGTCACCGGGCGATACACAGCATGAAGTAACCGGCGCTTGTCCCTTTTTGTCCATTGTAGCAGATCCACGTTAGGCTCCATAGCTTTTGCTGCCTCCTTAGCCATAACGTAATTCTTGAAATAAAAAATTCAACTTTGTCTTTGTTAACAGATTACAGAAAATCAGCATAAAAATTAGGGTTTCGAAACCCTAATTTTAGAAATAATTAGAGAGGGAGAGAAGTTAGCAGAGAGAGGGAGAGAAGTTAATTACACCTAAATTTGAGAAGAAGATAAAAAAATATCAGAAAATCAGGCCTTGCTTTTGATCTTTCCCGTTGGCTCTGCTATGACCCTTTGCAATCTCCTTGCCCGACTTTACCTTTACCCGAATCCTTCCTGATGAACTTGCCCATTATGAAGGGAAAAAGCTCTTGAAAGGGCGCCGATTGAACTCTTATTTTTTATCTTCCGAATTTGAAAGATTGAAGGAAAGCTATTAGTTGAGGGAAAGGGGGTGGGAGGCGGCTAGGTTTAGAATTTTAGAATATGAGGGAAGGGAAGGGGGGCGGCTAGGTTTAGGTTTAGTTTTAGAATATGAGGGAAGGGAGGCGGCTAGGTTTAGTTTTAGTCAAAAAAAAAGAAAAAAAATCAGTTTTGCTTCCTACACAGCTCGAACCCTCGCGCGCCGTTTAGACCAGCACACAGACGACCACTCAGCCACAGCCACTCATCTGTCTATTTCCACCATACAAAATAAACAAATAAGTCCTATGTAAGAAAAAAAAAAAAAAAAGAGGTGCACAAACTCGCGCGACGCACGGAGGACAAATGTCCACTCCACAGTGCGGCTGAGTCAGGCGCTACAGTACCTATACCGAGCTCTTTTAGCTCTTTTGTTAATTTGACGATTGAAGAAAACGAACCGTATCACGGGCCGATCCCGAGGCCACGGCAAGGACGGGGCACCCTTTTCTATAGGGAGAGGTAGGGGCAAATTAGGAAAGGGAAAAGAACAAGTTGTGGAGGGGAATGTGGCTTCCGTTGGAGGGTGCATGTGAAAGTGATATGGACCAGCAATGGAGACCGAGAGCACATGGGTCTGCACATGCTAGGATCGGGAGAGGAAATTCAAGTAGCTTCATTTGCCCCCGTGGAAGGAAGGAGGCATGTGACCTAGGGATACAAGACAGTGAAGCAGCCTCCAATCTACAGCATGTCCTGCACGTGACTTTACCATGCTGTTACCACACTCCCGAAATACAAATAAAAATAATTGGAGAGCTTAGAAGGAAATAAAATAAAATAAAAGAAGAGAGGATTTCCTTCTATCACAGTGATTTTTTTTATGCGAGAAATCATATTTCTTGAAAAAATATTTTACGAGTTCAGGTAAGCGAGTAAAACTCCAGTTATCGCATACTCTTATAAGAATTACACACCCTGATTTAAACTCGAGACCTACGCAAGCTCTTTGCCATCACGGCACGTTTCTTGGGACCCATGTCATATTTTGCCACAAGAAAGTCCCTCCCTCTCTCTCTCTCACACACACCTCTCTCTCTCTCACACACACATTAAAGAAAAAGAAAAAGAAGCTAGTTTTAGCTATCTTTCAAATTATTTGAACTCGGTGTTAAAGAACTATCTTACCTAAAAATTTAAGATGTGAGGTAAAACTTTAAATATGATTTATATTATTCTCTAACACACCCCCTAAAGTAAAAGCTCTGTAGACTTGAAATTTGTACAGGTCCACACTATCTTGTGTTTAATTTTCATCAAATAGAATGGAGGCGGTGAGATTCGAACTCGTGACCGTTGGATCAACAAGGCTCTGATACCATGTTAAAGAACCATCTAACCTAAAATCTTAAGCTATTAGAAGAGACTCTAGAATATGATTTATATTATTCTCTGACACATTCATTTTTATTTTTCATTAACCCCCCCCTCCCTGTATTATCAGCATTTCTGCTGTCCTGCTGCTGCTGTGCGTGTGTTTTTTGGGGAGAAGAAAAGTAAAGGAGAGCATGGGTAGAGAACTATGGTCATGTGGTGGTGTATATTTGCTTTATTCCTTTTGTTTTTGTTGGGGGGTGGATAGAGGCCAACATAATCAACATGGCTCGCCACCCTTTTCTGGGTGGGCGCTCGAGCATGCCCCCGGCCACCCTGTTTCGCCTGAAATGATATGCTTGTGGATCCTTTGTTGTTCTCTCTTTTCTCAGTTCTCATGCTTCAATTTAATCGTTATATGTATACCTAGAAAAATCAAACAATATATTTTTCATGTCATTATTAATTAGAGATTCACACTCCAGAATTATATATAAATATAAAAATATAATGAGAAACGAGGCAAAGTATAATAATTTCTGAAAACAAATGTTTGTATTTTTAGAATGGGTGTTGATTACTCGAGAAGTAAGAATATAATGTATACGATCATCCTAATAAAATATATTTAAAAATAAACAGATGGAAATATTATAAAGTAAAAGAGCACAAAAAAAAACATTAATTGTAAAAAAACTATGTGTTATATAATAAAATATTATCAAAATTCTACTAAATAGTTGCAATTTAAAACTTTTGCAGCGGTAAATCCGTTGCAATTGACTTATTATTATTTTTTTCAGAATATGTTTTGCAATGGAAAATCTGTTGACAATCTGTTCTAATTTTTGCAATGGATTTTTGCAACCTCTTTTTCTTGAAATGTAAATAATATGACTCTTGACAAATATAATGTATTTTTTTAAATGTGTATTTTATGAAAATATGATTCTGTAAAATAATGAAAACTTAAAATACAACAACAACGAGATATTGGCTAGTTTTTTTTTTTTTTTGTGAGAGAAGACATTAACATTAGTTGAAATAATGTGAATATCAACTATGTCATGAATTTTAATGTTGTGCTAAAAGGATATATTACCATCAAATTCTATGGTATTGTATTTTAAAATATTTGATTTTTTTATTTTTATTTTAAATTTATTTTTTAGATTATTTTTATGTGCTTATATAAAAAATAATATTTTAAAAAATAAAAAATAAATCATTTTGATGCATTTACACACGAAAAATATTTTTAAAATCAACTGCAACCACACTCTCAAACAATCATTTAATTAAGGTTATTGTACTTCACTCATTTTATAACTTTACGGCCGCAGACAGACAGCATGGCCAAGCTAGTTAATTTTGTGGTGTTTGAGTCTATAGTGTTGAGTAATTTTAAATTAATATTTTGTATTTTTATATTATTATATGAAAATTATTAAAAAATAAAAAGGATTAACTTTTTTTAAAGTTAAAAATACTTTTAAAAATATCCAAAAACATTTATATCAAATACCCTTTTTTGTTTCTATGAACCATGAATTTCATTATGATGTTATATAACATAATTAAAAGTAAAAAAATATAAGTTATAGAGTGAGGGTGCCAAAAAAATTGAAGGGATATATCAATTGAATATTACTAGGAATACTATATATTAGTAGCTACTCTATTCATTATCACAATAATGTTTTTGGAGAAATATACTTTTTTTAAAAACATATAATTTAAGTTGAATATTACTAGCTATGCTATTCATTATCACGACAATCTATTTGGAGAAATAACTTTATTTGTCTATGATTAAATTTTAAATAGACATTCATATTTAAATTAATTTATTTACAATGTTTTTGCAATGGTTTACTAAACTTACATACCAATAAAGTATTTATTTGAGAGTATGGTTGATATTATTTTTAAAAGTATTTTTTATTTAGAAATATATAAAAATAATATTTTATTTTTAATATTAGCAGATAAAAATTATCTAAAAATACTAAAAATAAAAAATAAAAAATAAAAATGTTTTTTTTCTAAAAAAAAACTTGAGAAATTCAATACCAAATAATATCGAAATTCGAAATTGAGGTTATGAGTGTTTGAGCATCATATATTTATAGTAGTATAAAAAAAAGGACGAGTCTTTATTGAACAAAAATAATAAACCAACAATGGATGATTTCAATTGAGTCTCAAAAGTTTAATAAAGCAATATTACCTTTAGGTTATTAAAAATTTCTAAATGTTAAATTATATCAATGAAATTGAATGGTTCAAAAGCAATCAGCAAAATCCAAAAGCCATGCACGTCTTTTTACTGGCCCCACCTTTTAGACTTATATAGTTTTCAAGAGTGAGATTAAAATTGTTTTTATTTTTAAAAGTATTTTTTATTTAGAAATTTATTAAAATAATATATATTTTTTTAAAAAATTATTTTTAAAATTTGCATTTTTTTAATAGTCCTAAATGTTTATCACTTCTAATGGCGCGCGTAGAAACACACACACACAGATATATATATATATATATATATATCATCTTGTCCTTTAAAGGTTTAGGAATCCTCAATTGAGCCCTTTCATTATAGTGGTTCAGAAAATAAAATAAAATAAAAGTCCAATGTTCAATTAAAAAATGATTTTTGAATTTTAAAAAATGAAAACAAAAGATATTGTTATCTAAAATATATGCTAAGGTTGCATATTATAAATCTAATCTCACCACTATGGCAACTATAAACACATGAATATATTGATTTCGTGTATAAGAATTATATTTTAAATAGCTTGAATAATATATTATATTATATGACCTTTATAGTTCAATTAAAAATATATCAAAAGCTTTGAGTAAAATTATTTTAAAATAATCTAAAAACATCAAAAAAAAATTTAAATTTAAAATAAAAAAATATTTAAAAAAAAAAAAAACGATTTTTAAAGCAAAGATAAACAGAAAATTTCTAATGTTATCCAATTGCGGGAACTTTAATGATGATGTCTTCAAACTATCATCCAAGTTTGAGAAGCAATTGCAGGAAAAGAATGGGAGCATTCGCCAACCTGTGAGCAAGAAAAACATCACCATAACCATGTCAACCCCACCGATCTTCGAAAAAAGCTCTAGGACGTGATGGCATTTCTCAGTCTAATATTATCATCTTGTTTGTTGAAGAAGCAGCTGGGAAGGAAACTGAGTTCAACCCTTTAAACAATGAAGACAACCTGAGTTGTTATGACGAGGAAATCACTTACAGTGGAAGCTCTGAGAATGTCGTCTCGACGACCATGCTGGAAAAAATAACTAAAACTCAATATTCTCATAGACCATCTGCTTCCATACAAGCTCAAATGGCTACAGACAGGAATCGATGAGATGGAGGTGAATAAAAGATGCTTGTCATTTATTACTTGGTTGATCATGGCGAAGGGCTACCCATGCTGTCTACAAAAATACATATTCTTCTGTCAGATATGGGGAAAAAGCTGTATCAGGTTCTGCCAGAATTGAAAGCCATGGAAAACCTTTTCGAATAAGGAAGGAAGAGAAATAATTTGCTCTCTAAGTCACAGTTTACTAAAGTTTTGGAAGGATCTAATATGACCTATGTTTTAATGGTGATCGAAGAAAATGAGACAAAAATAGAGATTTCGGAGAGTTTCAAGATTTTAAACCTGGTGAAATTCCACCAGGCTTTCCTCCGATTCCAGAGCTTCAACATTTCATCGATCGTGCTGTTCTTGCATTACTTGTACCTAAGAAAGATGGTTCTTGGCAGATATTCATTGATAGTCCTGCAGTAAATAAGATCACCATCGTTTTATCTTTTTCCCATCCCTTGACTCCATGATTTACCTGATCAACTTCACAGGGCTATTATTTTTTTCAAAAAGTGATCTTAGAAGTGGTTATCATTGTATTCAAATACTCTACGGAGATGAATGCAGGAAGAAAACTTTGAAAATAATGGATGGAATCTACAAATGGATGGAGATTCCCTTTGCCCTCTCTACTGCTCCAAGTACTTTTATGGATCTTATGAACCATATATTTAAACCTTTTATTGGTAATTTTATTGATTTTACTTCGATGACATCTTATGTATCAGATTTTCAGCATACTTAGAGAGCAACACTTGCATGCCAACTTGAAGAAATGCCATTTTTGTACTGATAGCCTTGTGTTTTCAGGCTTTGTTATCCCCAAAAAGGGCAATGAAGTTGATCCCAACAAGGTGGAGGCTATTACCAGCTGGTTAGTGCCGAGGTCCATTCAAGAAATACGAAATTTTCTTGGTATTGCCTCATTCTATCAAAGATTCATCAAGGGATTTAGCATTAAAATCTCTGTAATTACTGAATAACTAAAAGGAGAAGCTTTTAAGCAGATAAAAGCTATATAACAAAGTTTTGATCTTAAAAAGTAGATGATGACAAAGGCGCCTGTTCTTACCTTACTGGACTTAATTTGATGAAGTATTTGAGGTAATTTGTGATGCTTCTAATGCTGGAGTGGGAAAGCAACTTGCATATTTTTGTGAGAAGATAAATGGTTCAAGAAAGAATTACTCTACTTAGGACAGAATTTCATACCATTGTTTTAGCCCTATCGAATTGGAGGCATTATCTCATATTCAAGTAAATTAAAGGGAAGCATAAGTTGGTTATACAACCCATAAGAATGGTCTAGGAGCATGTCTCATCTAAAAGTTTAAGCTGTTAGATGGGGTTATAAAATATAATTTATATTATTTTTTATCACCTCCCCTCATATGTTAGTCATTTGGGCTTGAAACTTGTAAACTCACGTTATTTTGTGTTTGATTTTTATTAAATAGAATGAGGGTGGTGAGATTCGAGCTCGTAATCACTTGATCAACAAGGCTCTGATACCATATTAAGAAACCAACTCATCCAATACTCTGATGCAAGTTTGTCAATTTCAGTAATTTGTTTTTTTTAATTGGAATGGAATAAAATATGAATGATAATATAAAACTATTTGAATGTTCCTTTCAATGAACTCCTCTTGTTTTCCTGGCATAAGCCCCAGGAATGTTTCAGATCTTTTCCCCGACTTATTACTATCCTCCTCAGATTCGAGACCATCACGAAATGAAAGCTCCATTTCAAAGCCGATCGATGCATTCCTGACACGCTCTTGATTGTGTTTTGTGTTTACAAATGTTTCAGATCTTCTTGCTGTATATATCATCATCTTCATAGGAATCTTAAAAACCTGAACATCGTACTCTTACTTCCTATACCTCCTAGTTAATGATGAGATTTCGTTGTTTGTGTCTGTGTGTGTGTGAAGATTGACAACGAAATCTCTTCTGCAATTTAGCATTCTACTTCAATGACGAGTGTCTGTTTGCAATTTAGCATTCTACTTCAATGGCGAGTGTCTGTTAGGTAGCGTAGTGTGATCGAAATTATTTTTTATTTAGAAATATATTAAAATAATAATATTTTTTTATATTTTAAAAATTATTTTTAATATTAAAACATCAAAATATTTTTTAAAATATAATACCCGATCTCATGAACCGTAGACTACGTAGGGCCTGTTTGGGAGTGCGATTGCGATAGCTTTTCAAAGTACTTTTCATACTGAAATACATTAAAATAATATTTTTTTTATTTTTTAAAAATTGTTTTTGACATCAGCACATCAAAATGATCTAAAAACACAAAGCCTCTGTTTTTAAAATGAAAAAAAAAAAAAAAATTCCCAACATGGGACCTCGGATTTCATGGGTCTCAGATTGAGACCATATACTAGAGCGTGCAGGCCCATTTTTATTACAGATAAAACCTCCGGCTTCAGGCTATCTAATTCTAGACCCCCCACTATTATTTTAAATTGGATGATAGATTTTTATTGGTTTAGATTTTTAAATATAGTTTTTTTTCTTAAATATTTTTCTTATATATATATATATATATATATATATATATATATATAGTTTTATTTTTCAGTTAATGATATTATTAGTCAAAGTATAGAATTTTGCAAGTGTTATAGGATTTAACATAACTAGGTGAATAAATCCACAAAAGACTTTTCACAAAGGAAGAATTCTAAAATAAAAATAAAATACAAGAGCAAACATTTCATTTAATGAGGGTGTTTTCTTATATATAGAATCCATGAAAAAATATTTGTATAAAATTACAATAACAAAACGCATCATTAAACCATAAAAAATATAATGTTATAAATTTCAAAAAATCAAGTTTAATTATAATTAGAAAAATCCCTTTTGACCTAGATATTATTTTTTTTATTTTTAAAAAACCCTTTATTTGACCCGCAATATAACACAAAAAACAACCTAATCATAAAAGAGTGTATTAAGTTTAAGCACTCAAAATCCAAATATAACATATTCTTGAGTAAAGCAAATCTTGATCTTCTCTTCAAGACTATTAAAATATAGAATGATTTTTGGGTGAATAAATTACACTTGGGAGCAATTTTCTATTATTAAACTTATCCTAAATAAACAAAAAAGAATGAGACTTGTAAAATAAATTAATTAAATTTCTCTAGCATTGGAATGCCTTTTCAATTATTAATCTTTATAAAATCCTTTTTTCTTTTCTTTCTAAAACTCCATATTGTTGAAGTGCATTTCTGATTGTAAGTAGTCACTTACACCTCTTTCCTCATAAAATTTGGCAAGCTCCTTTGAGCTGTACGTCATGCCTTGATATATCAACTGCTTTACCTTTACATATACTTTTAAGTTCATCCCCATTGCGCCCTTACACCATTGTGATTTCTATTGGGGCAAATTTTTCCGAGTTACAAAATATGTTTGTGCCAAAACCTTGTTATCATCTTTCCTTTTCATGTCCCCGAAAAACGTGATGTGATGACAAATAGTTTGAGATCTGCACAAAAGATTTTGAGTTCGAAGTTAGGACGTGCACCTCTTATAAGAGCTTGGAACAACCGAGATTTTACACGATCACTTGAACCCATAAAATATGTTTTCCAGAGGACGAGGTTTCCTCGAATAAAATAAAAAAAATCTTTCCTTTCTATGCTAAAGTGCATTTACCCTCGTAATTATGAGGCTCCAAACTTCAAATTCATCAATTCAATCTCTTTACAGAATCCATAGATTTTGAGCTTGGATTAGGGTTCTAAGGGCCTAAGATCATGGCTAAGCTAACAGCTTCTCAATAACGAGTCTAAGAAATTACAGTCAAGGCGACATAAGATATTTGTTAAGTTCAAGGTTACTTGCAGCACAATATAACTTGAGTTGCTTGGCACCGCAATTTCATCAAGAGATGCAGATTTTCCTGATATCCTCCTCTCTGGCATACCATTTTGGTACCAGCCTGGAAACATGAGGAGACATATCTTTGAAGGACTTCTTGATGGTCCCTTCTGCAACATCAGCTGCAACTGAGATATCTGCAATCCATACCACCACTTTCAAATCCTTGCATGTATAACCCACTTGAATAAAAACAAAAACAAAAACAGAGCTAGAAGGTTCATAATCAAATTAAAACAGGGCTATGCGTACAAAGCAGATATATTTATTAAAATTACTTGAATCATGTGTATGATTATGTTTTCTGAACAGGAAGCAGGCAAGGATTGAATCCTATGTATAGAAATAGAAATAAAAATAAAAGTAATATTTAAGGAGAGGTCAGACCTCGAAGAGGTTTCTTCTCATCAGAAAGCTGAGTGATCGTGTAAATAATGGCAGCCAGCATGGACTTAGGGTTCCTCCTCACATCAACATCTTGAATTTTCTCAACAGCTTCATGCACAGCCTTGACAGCATGATTTTTCATTCCAAGATTTGAGCAAAATCTCCTTACAAGTTCACTAGGATTCGTCGTCCCCATATCCTCCAACTCCACATGCCTCTTTATAGACTGTACAGCTTTGTTGATCTCCTTCTTGGTCACCCCATGAACAGCACTGCTAATTTCATTCAACGTCCTGGGCAACTTGTTCTCTCTGCTAGATATGAACAAACAGGCCGCATAGATTGAATCCCTCTTCCTCGTACTACAAGTTTTCTGTTCTTCTACCTTCTTGAATATCTCTTTAGCCCTATCCTTGATGGGCTGCACAAGTCCTAAACTATTAGCAATACTTTCAATAATGTCAAAACCCTGGAGGAGAACCCTGTCAGAGGTCGATACGCCGGTCTGCCACTTGGGAATTGCATGATCACCCTTGTTGTTGGAGATTAAGGTTGTCAGGTTGCCTTGGCTTAAGAGAGGGTTCAAGTTATATCCGACACGATTCGGATCTTTATCGTTGTTGTCATCGTTGAAGGATCTCCATTCCATAACCTCATCGATGTAGTAAGATTCAAGAACTAATCCACAGTCGCTGCAGATTGTGTCCCCAGTGCAGTGATCAAGAACAATAGAAGAGTTTGCCTGGCAATCTTTACAGTAACCCCTGTAATCATCGATCTCTCTATTTCTGGCCATGACTCTGTTCCTCTAAATGTTTTTAGGGTTTTTCTGTCGAAAGTACAGATAAAGGAGGTGCGGGCGGGCGGGTCTATATTTATAGAGGAATTGATTTACTTGGTCGTCAAGGAAAGTGCTGAAAGGAACCGTTTCGGATAAGGCTAGGATAATAAGTCGGCGAGCAAAAACGTCAGAGATAACATCACACAATTACACCGCCTCATATAAGTCAACAAGACAGTGATTCCATTCGATACATTATATATTTGTTTTATATTGATTTTTGTTTATAAATTTATTAAAATAATTTTTTTTAATTGTTATAAATTATTTTTGATATTGGCACATCAAAATAATCTAAAACCATTAATTTTTTTTTAATTTAAAAAAAAAATTATTATTTGTTTTTTCAAAAACACTTTCTAAATAAACTTCCAAACACCCCTATATGTCATTAAAATTTGTGAAACAAAAAACATAAAAAAGCGATTTTTGTATGTAATAAAAATGAATTTTGTGTTTTTTTAATCATTACGTGACGAAATATTAAAAAGAATAAAATGACAAAATTGAGGAGATAATGTATAGTAGTTAATATAAAGATTTACCATAAAGAAACTTTTGATTTAAGACGTTGATTATTACTGTTTTTTTTTTTTCCTTCAAGCAATGGAGTCAGGGTACGTGCATGGAACATTCGGATGCACCTCCACAAGAAGGGAGAGGGGAGTTTTTATTTTTTATTTTCTTACAGAAAGTTTTAGACTAGACGAGGTCTTGCTTCGTGGGTTTGCATTGATTTTTTCATAAAAAAATAATATTTAGATACTCTATTTTAAATTATTATTTTTCTATGACGAGTTATAATCCTAACTAGTATGAAAACAACAATAGTAAATAGATAAAGATTAAAAAAAAAATCACGTTAACTTGGCAAAGCAGTATGATTTAATTTTTAGCCAATTAAACATTGAAAAATAAAATAAAGTAAAACATAGATTAAAAAAAATAACGCGAGATAACCTGAGTAAGCATAATAGATATTTAATATAAGCATTAAAAGGTATGTCAATCCATATTAACTTGTCAGACTTATATTTCAAATCATAAAATTAGAATAACCTGATATAAAATAAATTAAAGAAAACCACAAAGACAACTTTTTTTTTTTAAATAATAATATTAAACAATGAAATTAAAAAAAATATATATATCGCAACCGGTTGCTACCCCGACATGTTTGCGACTCCATGTCTTTCCCCTGGAAATGGTAACGAGGGCTCTTAGCGCCAATCCAACTAGACCCCCCGAGATCCCAACAAATTAAACGTTGAATGATGAAATTAGAAGAAAAAAAAGATAACAATCACACAAAATGATCCAAATAAATAATATTTTTTAACAATGAGGATAAAAATCAAAAAAAGAATAAATTAGAGGAAAACTACAAATTTGCTATTGGAGGGCATTGAAAAGAAAAATATATCGAAAGAATGAGTAATAAATTGAAAAAAAATATATATCTTAAAATTGGAATGAAGGATGTAATTGAAAACAATTTTTTTTTTTACAAAAGTATTAAGAAAAAAAATAGAAATCAAAACAATAAAAAACGGAGTTGGAAAAAATAATATGACAAATTGACATTGAATGAAGAAATTAAAACAAACAATTTTTTTTTAGAAAGGTCAATAACTAAAATTTTAAATAAAAAGAATAAAGACTAAGATAAATATCAACAACAAAGAGGATGAGAGGATCGATCACCTTATAATTTTTAAGGTAGAAGAGAGAAAAGAAAAGAAAAACTCACTAAAAATAAACTGCACCACTATCATCATGTGTCGTGCTAATAGAAAAATAACAGAGACTGGATAGCAATGAACGGATAGAAATCTCAGAGCAAGGAAAAACAATGCAGACACATCCTGTTCAAATCAGCAGCACCTTGAATCCATAACACCTCATAGGAAATATCAAGAAATGTGTTTTTCTGCATTCAGGAGAACCTCTTATTTTTTTGGATTGCAAGTATAAATGAGATTTAATTGATATTGACAATCGGTCTGTAGAGCCATATACAACTATCCCTCTTGCAGAAGCTAACCATTATTGATTGATGTTTTCAGCAATGTTTAGAAGGTATAACATGGATGTTCTTACTTTCCTCGTTGGATCAAACTACTGTCTCAACCACAATTGATAATCTGATCCTTTGTCCACAAACTTTTGCCAACTTCCATCAAGATTATTTTCCTTCGAGGGATTCCAATCAAAATGGCCAAGCTTCATCACTAGTTTATCACCTATTTGTGCAACATAACCTTCATTGTTAGCATGGTATATCTTGACAGAGCTCCGACAATGGACCCCAGTCCTTCTTCGAGCCTCAATAAGCTCAGTGATGACATCACGGATGCCAAAATCATAGAAGTGATCATAAAATATTGTGGGCTGAAAAAATTGAAGGGGAAAGTCAACGTTAGAAAACTGAAAAACACGCTGTTCATCATTTTTCACCTTTATTGGCTTCGAGGAGGTTGGTTTGGAGGTGGGAGCAGAGATCAGCAAGTATAATAAAAATATGACTCATAGTTGAAACAACAATATAATCAGTTCTTGTTGCTTCACTTGTGATATAGAAAACAAAAAAAAAACTTAACGCTAATATTAAGCAGATAATATTATTAAAATAATATATTTTATTTTTTAAAATTATTCTGATATCAGTACACCGGAATAATATAAAAAATAAAAAATATCAACGAGGACACAGCTGATCATATCACTATCCGATGCATTAATCCTTTCAATGAACTCCTCTTGTTCTCCTGGCATAAACCCCAGGAATGTTTCAGATCTTTTCCCCGACTTATAACTATCCTCCTCAGATTCGAGACCATCACGAAATGAAAGCTCCATTTCAAAGCCGATCGATGCATTCCTGACACGCTCTTGATTGTGTTTTGTGTTTACAAATGTTTCAGATCTTCTTGCTGTATATATCATCATCTTCATAGGAATCTTAAACACCTGAACATCCTACTCTTACTTCATATACCTCCTAGTTAATGATGAGATTTCGTTGTCTCTGTGTGTGTGAAGATTGACAACGAAATCTCTTCTGCAATTTAGCATTCTACTTCAATGACGGGTTTCTGTTAGGAAGTGTAGGGTAGTGTGATCTAAATTATTTTTTATTTTGAAATATATTAAAATGATATTTCTTTTATTTTTTTAAAAATCGTTTCTAATATTAACCCATCAAAATAATTTTAATTTTTTTTTAATTTCAAATAATAATTAAAAAAAAATATTTTTTAAAATACAATACCACACACCTCCCGACCTCATGAACCGTAGACTACACCATGGCCAGCCGTGATTGCCTTGCCATGATTTCGCAACATGGGACCTCGGATTTGATGGGTCTCAGATTGAGACCATATACTAGAGCGTGCAGGCCCATTTTTATTACAGATAAACCCTCGGCTTCAGGCTATCTAATTCTAGACCCTCCACTATTATTTTAAATTGGATGATAGATTTTTATTGGTTTAGATTTTTAAATATAGTTTTTTTTCTTAAATATTTTTATTATATATATATATATAGTTTTATTTTTCAGTTAATGATATTATTAGTCAAAGTATAGAATTTTGACAGGTGTTATAGGATTTAACATAACTAGGTGAATAAATCCACAAAAGACTTTTCACAAAGGAAGAATTCTAAAATAAAAATAAAATACAAGAGCAAACATTTCATTTAATGAGGGTGTTTTCTTATATATAGAATCCATGAAAAAATATTTGTATAAAGTTACAATAACAAAACGCATCATTAAACCATAAAAAATATAATGTTATAAATTTCAAAAAATCAAGTTTAATTATAATTAGAAAAATCCCTTTTGACCTAGATATTATTTTTTTAATGTTTAAAAGACCTAATCATAAAAGAGTGTTCTTGATCTTTTCTTCATGACTATTAAAATATAGAATAATTTTTGTGTGAATAAATTGCACTTGGGAGCAATCTTCTATTAAACTTATCCTAAATAAACAAAAAAGAATGAGACTTGTAAAATAAATTAATTAAATTTCTCTAGCATTGGAATGCCTTTTTAAGTATTAATCTTGACAAAATCCTTTTTTCTTTTCTTTCTAAAACTCCATATTGTTGAAGTGCATTTCTTGTAAGGAGTCACTTTTTTCCTCATAAAATTTGGCAAGCTCCTTTGAGTTGTATGTCATGCCTTGATTACGCCTTGATATATCAACTGCTTTACCTTTCCATAGACTTTCAAGTTCATCCCCATTGCGCCCTTACACCATTGTGATTTCTATTGGGGCAAATTTTTCCGAGTTACAAAATAAAGGCTACAAATTATGTTTGTGCCAAAACCTTGTTAGCATCTTTCCTTTTCATGTCTCCAGAAAATATGACGTGATGACAAATAACTTGAGATCTGCACAAAAAATCTTGAGTTCAAGTTCGGGCGTGCATCTCTTACAAGAGCTTGGAATAACCGGGATTTTACACGCTCACCTGAGGTGACTGGCAGCAGCACAATGTTACTTGAGTTGCTTGGCACCGCAATTTCATCAAGAGATGCAGATTTTCCTGATATCCTCCTCTCTGGCATACCATTTTGGTACCAGCCTGGAAACATGAGGAGACATATCTTTGAAGGACTTCTTGATGGTCCCTTCTGCAACATCAGCTGCCACTGAGATATCTGCAATCCATACCACCACTTTCAAATCCTTGCATGTATAACCCACTTGAATAAAAACAAAAACAAAAAACAGAGCTAGAAATGTCATAATCAAATTAAAACAGGGCTATGCGTACAAAGCAGATATATTTTATTAAAATTACTTGAATCATGTGTATGATTATGTTTTCTGAACAGGAAGCAGGCAAGGATTAAATCCTATCTATAGAAATAGAAATAAAAATAAAAGTAATATTTAAGGAGAGGTCAGACCTCGAAGAGGTTTCTTCTCATCAGAAAGCTGAGTGATCGTGTAAATAATGGCAGCCAACGTGGACTTAGGGTTCCTCCTTATATCAACATCCTGAATTTTCTCAACAGCTTCATGCACAGCCTTGACAGCATGATTTTTCATTCCAAGATTTGAGCAAACTCTCCTTACAAGTTCACTAGGATTCATCGTCCCCATATCCTCCAACTCCACATGCCTCTTTATAGACTGTACAGCTTTGTTAATCTCCTTCTTGGTCACCCCATGAACAGCACTGCTAATTTCATTCAACGTCCTGGGCAACTTGTTCTCCCTGCTAGATATGAACAAACAGGCCGCATAGATTGAATCCCTCTTCCTCCTAATACAAGTTTTCTGTTCTTCTACCTTCTTGAATATCTCTTTAGCTCTATCCTTGATGGGCTGCACAAGTCCTAAACTATTAGCAATAATTTCAATAATGTCAAAACCTTGGAGGAGAACCCTGTCGGAGGTCGATACGCCGGTCTGCCGCTTGGGAATCGCATGATCACCCTTGTTGTTGGAGATTAAGGTTGTCAGGTTGCCTTGGCTTAAGAGAGGGTTCAAGTTATATCCGACACGATTCGGATCTTTATCGTTGTTGTCATCGTTGAAGGATCTCCATTCCATAACCTCATCGATGTAGTAAGATTCAAGAACTAATCCACAGTCGCTGCAGATTGTGTCCCCAGTGCAGTGATCAAGAACAATAGAAGAGTTTGCCTTGCAATCTTTACAGTAACCCCTGTAATCATCGACCTCTCTATTTCTGGCCATGACCCTGTTCCTCTAAATGCTTTTAGATTTTAGGGTTTTTTTCTGTCGAAAGTACAGGTAAAGGAGGTGCGGGCGGGCGGGTCTATATTTGTAGAGGAATTGATTTACTTGGTCGTCAAGGAAAGTGCTGAAAGGAACCGTTTCAGATAAGGCTAGGATAATAAGTCGGCGAGCAAAAACGTCAGAGATAACATCACACAATTACACCGCCTCATATAAGTCAACAAGACAGTGATTCCATCAGACACATTATATGTCATTAAAATTTGTGAAACAAAAAACACAAAAAACGATTTTTGTATGTAATAAAAATGATTTTTGTGTTTTTTTAATCATTTTGTGACGAAATATTAAAAAGAATAAAATGACAAAATTGAGGAGATAATGTATAGTAGTTAATATATATTACCATGAAGATTTAGAATACAAGATTTTCTTAATAATCAAATATTCTAATGGTTAAAGATATCTATATGTTTATGTTTTGATATCCTTGCTGGCTTTTATCATTTAGCCATAATCTTTATTTGTAATCTCAAAAGAGGGGCTTGATTTGGGCATATTTTTTTTGGAACTTTTGATTTAAGACGTTGATTATTACTGTTTTTTTTTCCTTTTTTCTTTTTCAAGTAATGGAGTCAGGGTACGTGCATGGAACATTCGGATGCACCTCCACAAGGAGGGAGAGGGGAGTTTTATTTTTTTATTTTCTTACAGAAAGTCTTAGACCAGACGAGGTCTTGCTTCGTCGGCCCTAAGCCCAATCCAACTAGACCCCCGAGAGGCCTAGTATTGAAAGGAGAGAGCGAGCCCCCATTTGAGAGAACAAGGGCTTTAAGCCTTTCAATGAAGGCTTATATCCATATTAACCTTTTATACTCAGGACTCCAATTATTAAACACAAATCATTATACATGAAAAAAACACAGTGCTTGATTCCCAACAAATTAAACGTTGAATGATGAAATTAGGAGAAAAAAAGAAAACAATCACACAAAATGATCCAAATAAATAATAATTAAAACAATGAGGATAAAAATCAAAATAAAGAATAAATTAGAGGAAAGCTACAAATTTGCTATTGGAGGGCATTGAAAAGAAAAATAATTTTAATAAAAGGAAAAAAATATCAAAAGAATGAGTAATAAATTGAAAAAAAAATAATATATCTTAAATTTGGGATGAAGGATGTAATTGAAAACAAAATTATTTCTTACAAAAGTATTAAGAAAAAAAATAGTAATCAAAACAATAAGGACGGAGTTGGAAAAAATAATATGACAAACTAACATTGAATGAAGAAATTAAAACAAACAATTTTTTTTATAGAAAGGTCAATAACTAAAATTTTAAATAAAAAGAATAAAGACTAAGGTGAAACATCAACAACAAAGAGGATCGACCACCTTATAATTTTTAAGGTAGAAGAGAGAAAAGAAAAGAAAAACTCACTAAAAATAATCTGCACCACTATCATCATGTGTCGTGCTAATAGAAAAATAACAGAGACTGGATAGCAATGGAAGGATAGAAATCTCAGAGCAAGGAAAAACAACGCAGACACATCCTGTTCAAATCAGCAGCACCTTGAAACCATAACACCTCATAGGAAATATCAAGAAATGTGTTTTTCTGCATTCAGGAGAACCTCTTCTTTTTTTTGGATTGCAAGTATAAATGAGATTTAATTGATATTGACAATCGGTCTGTAGAGCCATAACTATCCCTCTTGCAGAAGCTAACCATTATTGATTGATGTTTTCAGCAATGTTTAGAAGGTATAACATGGATGTTCTTACTTTCCTCGTTGGATCAAACTACTGTCTCAACCACAATTGATAATCTGATCCTTTGTCCACAAACTTTTGCCAACTTCCATCAAGATTATTTTCCTTCGAGGGATTCCAATCAAAATGGCCAAGCTTCATCACTAGTTTATCACCTATTTGTGCAACATAACCTTCATTGTTAGCATGGTATATCTTGACAGAGCTCCGACAATGGACTCCAGTCCGTCTTCGAGCCTCAATAAGCTCAGTGATGACATCACGGATGCCAAAATCATAGAAGTGATCATAAAATATTGTGGGCTGAAAAAATTGAAGGGGAAAGTCAACGTTAGAAAACTGAAAAGACACGCTGTTCATCATTTTTCACCTTTATTGGCTTCGAGGAGGTTGGTTTGGAGGTGGGAGCAGAGATCAGAAAGTATAATAAAAATATATGACTCATAGTTGAAACAACAATATAATCAATTCTTGTTGCTTCACTTGTGATATAGAAAACAAAAAAAAACTTAACGCTAATATTAAGCAGATAAATTTTATTCTAACATTAAAAAGAGAACGGCCAAAATTTCATGGACACATGTTTCATAACAACTTCGCGATTGATATAGAACTCACCGTTCCTGGATGGGTTAAAATGTATGCATATCCTTGTGTCAGCTTATCTCGAGGAAATGGCCAATGACCCTGGCAAAACAGAGAAACACAGAGTTCATTTATCTGGTCTCTTAACTTCATTAGTAGTTTAAAATGGACTTGAGTTAGGCCAGGTTGAAGATGCAGCAAAATTCTAATAATACCACAGTTTGAACATCAAACCAGAAAGCATTAAAATAAAGTACAAAATTTAATAAATTATCAAACTTCAAATAAGGTAAGAATTTTCAATCAGACATTAGCGAAAAGAGTTGTTTGAAAGACATGAGACCAACAGGCTGCCACATGTTTGACCACTACCACCACATCATTTCATTCAGTTGAAAAGAACACTGGTTAACGAATCCAAATCACTTGGATTAAACATAAACCAGATTGCACCATATTCCAACTTGGACTAACATAAAATTCTCTATCAACCAAAGGAATGGAACTTAAACGCAATGAAAATGATTGTATCATCAGTCATTTACATTAAATTGCAGACGGACCTCTTCCTTGACTGACAGAGCCCATCTATTTCTGTCTTTATTTTTATTTTACTTCTATTTCTGCTTCTTTTTTTATCCATGGGAGGGGGGAGAGGGTTCAAGATTAGACCTCCCAAGATAAAGACTCCTTCCACTTGGACTACCACCCAATTAATTCTTTGTTCACTTTCACAAGCATGCAATTTAGATAGTTGTCATTACACACAGAATATCAATGATTTTAGGAATAGCTTCAAAACCCTGAACCATCAAAGACAACCTCGTCCCTTGAACACAATTTCATTAGTTATCAAATATTTGTATGCCAAATTATTTTATTATCCACCAGCACCAATGTAAAATAGAAATGAAGCACATGCACAACATACAATACCATTAAGCCAAGATTCTCCCTTTTCTTTTCCAGGAAGTAAAGGGAAATTGTATTTGCTAGGCTCAAAGCAGTGATGGCTTTATGGGTGTTAAATTATCCTATAAGAATAACGTGCCAATTTGGAAAAAAATTGAATCAGAAAGAGATTGCACCTGAGTTGATCCTGTGTCATGGTTCTCCAAAAAAGTGACAGCACGTGAGGGCCACCATCCCATCACTCCAGTTGGTTTTCCTTGGGGATCTATTAGTCTCCAATATTGGTTGTGCAGGGCAGAGTGCAGTATTCCCTACGTAACATAATAAATAAATAATGAGCTTATTGTTGAATAAGGAGAGCAATATTATCTAGCATGGTAGCGTCATGAGATTATTAAACTGTATGCAATGCTTAAAGGGCATCTTGATTAACCCATAACCTAAGCAGCAACTGAGCTTGTCCAATGTAGCCAGATTATCTAATAGGCCTTCTGGTCACATTCATTCTGCTTTCACATTCTATTTAAAATCATTTCACTATTGTACCTCAATGTATATGGGAAAAGCTGATGATTTTTAGGTAATGTAATACAATGCAGAAGTTTATAGAATACGTAAGACTAGATTAGAAATTCCAAACATAGTTAAGAAAGTACCTTTGTGGTGACATCAAAAGCTGAAGAAGTACCTCCCGAGGCATTGATCCAATTGACTATCCTCTGCCGATGAGAATCTAGGCACACAAACAGGCTGGAATTATTACACAAGATACTTCTAAGATAAGATGAAACTACATGCATGCAATGGTGTTGGTGGAATAAAGAGGTTAAGAGCATAAATAATGCATTCATACAAAACAAGAGGTGGCATAGAGGATAACTGCAGAAGAGTTGGTTAATACAATTTATGCATTGCTAATGTAGATCTATGGATGAATGAATGCAGGATAATAATTGAGTGCATTATTGCTAGAAAAAGATGCAAGAAGAAGTAGGGGAAAGGTGATACAGGCTGATATGGAAAATATGATGTGCGTGTTTGGGAGTGTGATTGAGATTGTTTTTGAAAGTGTTTTTAGTTTAGAAATGCATCAAAATGATGTTTTTTTATTTTTTACAAATCATTTTTGATATCAGCACATCAAAATGATCTAAAAACACCATTTTTTTTTTTTTAATTTAAAGTAAAAAATAAAAATAAAAAATTTTCAATTTTTTTCAAAAATGCTTTTCGATCGCAATCCCAAACACCCCTATATAACTCAACTTTTGACCCACGGAATAGCTGAATGGAGGAAAAGTATCCATTACCCTCCTAGCTAGTTTATCACTGAACATAGTTGATTATTTAATATGATTTCTAACACAGTTTTTATTATTACTATTAGTTTTGATCCATTAATACTCAATCCAACCATGAATTGGATCTCAATTTAAATCAAACTCCTGTATCTTTCCATACTTTTTCTAAATAAAATTTAGTTAGCACAATACTATGGTTTTTTTACTCTAGTTAAGGACTACAGAAAAGTTTTGATTCTCAAATTTAATAAAAATGGAAATTAATTTACAGAATATTTTATGAGAACAAAAAGAGAATTGATAGATAATAGTTAGGAAGCCAGATATGTGTTAATATTATTGAACCTATTATGTTCCAATAGAACTATTGATGGTGTAAAGATTGATGAAGTCAGTTCCATGGTGCAGTAAATTTCCTAATCAACAAAGGAAATCACCAGAAGTAAAAACTTTTACGTATAGAAGTTAGCTTAGAAGTCTACTGAGATAATTAAAAAGGAGATTCTTAGATCTTTTTCTTTCTGGAAGTACATGAACTCGTCCATATGTTTCCCCTAAAGTACAGATGAGATCTATAGTTATCATAATTTACCTTGATTGTAACACAAGCTACCATGTTCATAAGTTAAACTATCCCAGTATTCTCCAATAGCAAATGCAGGGTTCGAAGCCTTAATATATTCTTTAACATATGTGCCAGAGAAGCCCCTGTAAACTCAAAAAATGAATTTCAGTGTCCCAATAATTTACTAGAGAAAAATCTTGAAATTACAGATGGATTAATAGGTTTCGAAAAGGCACTCACCTTACAAAGTCAAGGCGCCAACCATCAAAGCCAATATCATTTCGAAGCCAATTTAGCCAATTCTTTATATCTCTTCTCACAAATTCCTGGGAATGGTCAACGTTTGGAGCAGCATGGAAGACATCACCTATACCGAGTTCAACAAATAGTACAATTGTCATGTCATCTGGTGGTAGGACTAGCACTACTACTTTGTTCCATAAAAAGAAACATTGAAAAAAAAAACCTTAGGTCCAAGCCACCCATAAATTTAACCTTCGGGATAAAATATTTCATTAGCAAAAATTACATGGAATAACAGATGATGATAACAAGATGCACACAGGTGCCAGTAAGAGTTCATGAGCAATGCAACCACAATTTTTCAAAATGAAATTTTCATGTACACACACGATGACAGGGGTGCATTACTATATGCAATTTTATGGCTATTTCCTTTGTGTCCTTTTGAGTTTCTGGTCTCCGTTATATTTATTATTTAACTAAATTCATGATTAGCTTTTATTGACGACATTGGGACTATAGTGCTCCGAAGCTGATCAATAAGGCAACACATGTATAGCTCGGAAACAGGTAGAATTGGATGATCTTTACAGCATAGAATGTAGATTTTAAGGTGTTAAATTGGTCAGCTGGTTATCATTCTACCATGTACTTTTCATTCAATCAAAGAAGAGTGTTGAAGTCTACATACCACTTGAAGGATTTCCTCGGCCCTGAAAATTTGGGTCATCACACACAATTGCTTCAGGACCCCATGCAAGCTTTCCACCAAAAATGTTCCAAACACCATTTGGACTCTGAAATAGCAGAGAAGAATACTTTATCAAGAGGTGGCACAATGTATTCATTAGGAAGTGCAACTTCAAAAAAGTTTATCAGCCCTGGACTCCATGTATTTAACAAAACAGGCAGGTTGGCACAGAGTAGAAGGACATCGATGATTAAAAAATAACAACAAGGACATTAAAAAAAAATTGTATAACAAAGAGGTTTACCTGTTTCTGCGCACATCGATGATTTAGTACAACATCTCCCAAGGCCTATAATATCAATCCAATCAATACCATATGCAAAGTTTGAATAACAGCCCAAAAAACCATAGCAAGGAATTAATATTGCATATCCTCATGCCTTATTTACAGTATGCAGGAAAAAAAAACATAGCTGTCTACACAAGTAATAAGCAGTTTAGGAACATATCTAGCAGCAAGTAATGATACTTACGAATGCATTCTAATTTCAGAAGAAACGCCATAAATTTAAGACATTGTGAGGACACAGAAGCAATAGGTTTGATATTTGTAGTTAACCAAGGAAAAACTGATATTTGTTTTTTTACTTTTATTCCAAGTGGTTTTCCCCCTTGACAAAAAGCATTATGTTTTCCAAAGTCAAAGGAAACAGAGGTCTCATCATAAATTCTTAAACATATACACTTCATGCAGCTGGTCCCACCTAATGAATTTCCATGCACTTATTCCTTTGCTTACTGACAACTTTTTTTTCAAAGAATATATTAAGTTTCTGATTCAGGCACATGTAATATAAAAGGCATTCCATATAATTCACAAATCATTACCATGAAAAATACAAGCAAAAATTGAGATGCAAGGTGAAGGTTTAATTTTCTTTGGAAAGGTCTAGTTATTATCTTGTAAGACAACCAAAACATACCAGAAGATCTTGAGAATGCATTTCCTCTATGCAGTGTTTCAGTTCTTCCACAGAACCATATGCTGAGTTCAAGTTGTAGAGATCAGAAGGCATATAACCTGCATATTAGTGAACAATTCCATAAAACAGAGCATAACAAAGAAAAATCTTAACACAGAGCTGGCATTGCTTGGGAATCCGAGACTATATTCTTATTCCTAGGCACAAAAATGCCCATTTCTCAGATGCACACAGCATTTGTTATGGCATATAATGGATGAAAATGGCATATGGTAATTTAATATGAAAAGACATGTTCATGCCTACCTCATTTTCTAAGGAAAAGTGTGTAAGAATTGATAAGACAAGGACATAGACCAAGGAAACAAAAACAAAGAGCCAAACCTTGAGGAGCAACAGATTCTGTTGGTGGAGGGAGCCAAATTGCTGTTACTCCGCATTTAGATAGATCAGCAGCTTTGGAAGCTAACTCCAGGTACCACTGCCTTCTCCAACTTTCCCAATTGAAACCTTGAAACTTCAAAAGTGGAGAATTAAGAATCATCGAGACAAATGTGTTTACAATACCTGATTGCAACTGGCATATATGAAGGAGCAGGAAAATACACTAAACAATCCTTGAATTGAAAATCTCAAATGAACCCCAGACATAAACCTAGACTGGGTTTATTTAAAAACCAAGACAAACATGCCCTCAAAGTCCCTAACTTGATCTCTTCAGTGAGTGACCCTCTCCTAGACAAGCAAGATCATTTTCCTGGAAAATGACACTTCTTGGAGCAGATCACGTTAGCTTGCCACCATGTTTTTTTGGCTCACGTAGGAATAACCAATGAACACTAAAATATGTTGAAAAGGGAAACATTATCAGCCTCTTGCTAGAAATAAAGAAAGAAGAAAACAAATGATCGATGAGCATTGTTCCCCTCATCTCTTTTACTTCTACATTCCAGCGCGCACTTCTTTTTATCCACTTGTCAATAAATTCATCTATTTTTCACAAATTATCAATTAATTCATATCAAGTTAAAGTGAATGCTCTGTGGTGAGCATAATGTAGTATAATTGATTGTATTTAAAAGGAAAAGCTATAGATGCAGAATACAAGGATGGAAGAAATTCTGACAATCCAGAAGCCAAAGCGGTTGAAAATGGAAAAACAAGGCTTATGACAAAATCAGCAACAAGATTTTATGTGGGGATGACAACTGCCCCAAATGATTTAAGAAACATAAGATTCAGCCATTAAGTGGGCGCACTGGATGCTTTAAGTTCATAACTGTTTTTTTTAAGATGCAACCAACTTATGTATTTGGAGAAGTGAGGCTTGAACTACTAGGACAAATTGCAAAAAGTCAAGAAGGTTGTAGAGCTCTAATCTTTGAAGAAGTGGACATGTAGACAGAGGTGGACAAGGCACCTCCACCTAATGCCTGACCAGGAAATTATTAGGTGAGCCTGGCTCACCAATAGGACACATTCACCAAGTGATGTATTCCCCAAAAATCTCAATTTGGTCTGTCCCACCCTATTCATGTGAGTGGTGTCATGGCGAGCCTGGCTTAATTAAAATGGTTTAGGCTTGGAGTCCATTTCCCTTGAGAAAAAACACCACATATATAAAATACTATGAGCTGAGGAAAGGATGAGAGAATTAATGCATTCATCAATTTTCAAATCTAATCTGTAGACAGTACTAACCACAATCTCACGTCCTGTTCCAGTTCCTGGCTCTGCATTAAGGCATTGCTTTAATAAGTCAGATGCTGACCTTGTTGAATTATGCTATTTAAATAAAATCAAACTAGGCACTGATGGGAAAAAATGAACTTACCTAATTTTGTTTCCTCAGGGGTCTTCTGCCATTGTATGGTCTTCCGTTGAAGAGCACGTTCCAGAGCCTTTCGCTTCTTCTCTATTGTTTCTTTCTCAATTACATGTTCAATAAGTGTATCCCTTTCCTTAAGCTTTTCTTGAGCGATAGACCATACTTCATCCGGTTTGGGCAAGTCCAGTGGTCTAAAATTTGATGTCAATGCTTCAGATACATTAATCTTTCTTGGTGGAAACTTGGGACAGATGTTTCCAATCCTCCTTGCCATCCACTGAGGTGTCTGTCTACGAGGACCATCACTCAGCAGTTTCCATTTCTGTGAATCATTATCTGTCAAAAGGTCTATACGCCCACCATTGACTATATAGATGGCATCTTCCTCTTCCTCCTTAAATAATAGTGACTCTGCAATTTCTGCTCTGTGTCTCCACATCTTTGAAGCAGCTTCAGAGGCCTTTAATGATCTCTGCAATGCTTCACATCTTCTCATGTATGCCTCATTTCTCAAATGTGCTGTGTCTTTGGTAGCTTTGATAGCAGCCTTGATGCTTTCCAACTCAGCCTTAAATGCCTTGGATGCAGCCTTCCTTTTTTCAGCAGCATCTTTCTTCATTTTCTCCAGCAAAGAGTTGATTTTCTCTTCCTGCTGGATAGTCATTTCCCTGTTTGACTCCTGAAATTCAAGTAGAGCTTTCTTAGCATCTTCAGCACGGAGATCAGATGCTTTTGCTTGTGCATGGACCTGTTCTAACTCCACCTTCAACTTATCGATCTCATTTCTTGTGATCAATAGTTGAGATTCCAGATCATTTACAATTCCTTGTAACTTAATATTTTCTGATTGAATAAATGCAATCTCATCAATTGGATTAATACCATCATTAAAGACTGCCACAGCTCTTGTAGCATAGTCACCAGCTTTTTTCTGCCACATCCAGGGCCTTCTCAATAGCATCTTTTGACTGTTCAACAATTGACAATATGGTACCTTCTGTTGCATTTCTAACTTGTTCTTCAATATGAAAGGCAGCTTCAGCAGCAGAAGTTTCAGCGGCTAACACTCTCCGCTGGGCATCTTCAAGTATATGAGACGTTGCCTGCTGGAAAGCAATCTCTGCCAACTTTTCAACTTGAACAGCAAGTTCAATAGCATCTTGCTTTGCTAAAACCAGTTGAGATTCTAAGGTGAACTTCTCTTCCACGGACTCCTGCAGCTTATTGTGGAACAGAGACTTGGCAGCCTCAAGTTCTGCAATAGCAACTTCCTTGTCATGCAATATGGTAGATACATGCTCCTGTTGTTTAGCCTGAGATCGAGCCAACTCCTCAAGTAACTGATCCCTTTCTTTTTCAATGGCTTCCTGTCTGGCCCGAGCCTCAGAAAGAGCTTTCTTGGTTGCAACTAATTCATTTTCTTCTACCATCAAGTCCTCAGCTCCTCGTGACATAAAACCATCACCATCATCAACCATATCAGCAGAGCTGTCATTGGAATCATCCTGCCACAGACATATAGCAACCAACCACTATGAGTCTATTTTCTATCACTCAGAACATACCCTCTCCACTTTCACATCAAATCATTCAATTATATAATAGCAAACACTTCATTCTGAAAAAAAATGAATACTTGCACATGCCAATTTTGTCAATTTTCTTCAGCAAATGAGCCCATTAACTCCAAACACATTTTATAACGATTTCAATGTTCCACTTCAATTCTCTCAGCAAAATAAACAGATCCATCATCTAACAACAAACCACTCTTCACACAAAAAGAAATACTATATTGTGTACGGATCAAAACAGCAACATATAAAACAAATCGTTGCATGCATGCATGCTTACCACACTTGAAAAAACAATGGTTCTCGACTTCCAATTCCGGTTGCCATTATTCAACTGTCTCCTGCAAGAAACCCAAATTAAAAACCCATCAAGACTAGAGATGGACAACCTCAAACTTAAACAATTAGAAGACAAAAAGAACATCAAACAAGAATAATAAATAATAAATAATAATAAAAAAAACCTTTTCCTTGTTCGCGTAGGAGAAAAGATGTGAGAATGGTGGTGAACAAGACACAAACTTGGAACAAAATTAATGTTTTTCCGTTGGAGTATCCCCAATGTGGCACCGGGCATCAAAATGGCTCCCATTAATAAATACCCTCTTCTCTCCTTTCTCCCTTCCTGTAAACATAAACAAGATGGAGTACCATAATGGTTATGGTTGGATGTCGTTTATTCACAGAAGCAAGAATGGATTCAAAATCAATAAAAACAGGTGCTACTAAAATCAATTTGATTGATGGGATGAGACAGGAAATAAGAAACAGTAAATGATTTGAAGCTAAGTTGGGGAATAAAAGGGAAAATGTTGCTTGCTGACCTTAATGAAGCATACATAAGCTAAGTGAAAAAGATTGTAACTTTCTTCACAATAATAATCGTACAGTGAGTCCGAGAGACGCAAAGTACAGAAAAAGTTTTAGAAGTAGGGGCGGGCGCAGAGAGTGAGGCCTTTTTTTTTTTTAAGCTTTCCAGCCAGAGAAAGAAAGAAAGCCTTGGGATTTGCTTCCATCACACTTGGAAAAGGTTTTAGAAGCTGACCCCTCCTTTTTCTATTATTTTCAAGACACGTGTCCCTACTATTCATCTACTTCTTACATCCCCAAACACAACTATTTACCTTTTTCTTATTTTTATTAGTAATAAGAGTATTTTGAACCGGTTTTAATGCATAATTATGAGTGGTTGTAGCTTTTGTTTTTGTTTTAAAATGAGGTTTAAAAGTATATTTTACTTAAAGATTTAAATTAGTATTTTTTAATAGTTTTAATGCACTATTTAAAAAAATATAAAAAATATATTTCATGTAACTTGATTTTGAGCCCTCTCTTTCCCATCTATTGAATAATAATAAAAGAAAAAAAATCATCATATCCTTGTAAATATAATATATAGAGATTCAAGCATTCCCACAATCAAACAAATTAATCATTTTAAAATTTGCAAAATATTCAGATAAGTTGCAATTAAACTTTGTTCTTAAATAATCATGAGAATAAAAAGATATATCCTGATTTCAAATTTGTAAATAGTCAAAAATAATTATGATTTTTTTTCCTAAGCTAATTAAAATGATTAAAACAAACCCTTTCCCTTCCCCCACTTCTTAGGAAACCAGGTTGAATTTGTCTTGTAAGAAAAAATAGTCGAGTGTAAATAAGGAACTATGGTTAAAAAAATATAGGTATGGGTCACGGGATTTCACGTTTGCCGACAGGTTAAAGCGAAATAGCTTTACAAATCAAATCAAACTTTTGGCTGCAAAAAGAAAGAAACAGACCAATGCATTTATTTCCAGAAATGTGCAGGCAGCTCATGATTGGCTTGAAAAATTGAAGGAAAACGTCGTCGGATGTTGCCATCTTTTTGCACCCTTCATCCTGAACCTCCTACTTTCATATACACACTCTCTTTCCCTGCGAATCATTCATTGCCAAAAAGAAAAACCCTAAATGAAGCTCATTCATGAAGCACACCCTCTTTCCCTGCGAATCTGTGGTACACATTTCCCAGAAAAAAAAATAATCAAGAGGAAATTTTAAGATCCAAGGGTGCTTAGTTCTTGGTCCACTGGCATTATTGAATGGCAAGGAATAAGCACGGATTAGCAATTTCTGCAGATTCCTGGCAATGGATCTTGACAATGTGATTGGTTTGATCCTCATGGAGCAGAAACACATGATGGTATAGATGAAGATGTAAAAAAATCCCAGTGGGAAGTTAAACTAAAGGTAGTTCCTCCAAGATCCGTCATCAGCCTTACAAAATATAAAGCAGGAGCAACTTTCCATACTCTTGAAATTAAGGTAGCATCAATTCCATACCATCACATATATGCCCATTTTGAACTTGAACTCGAAAATTTTCCGTGCAGGGAAAAGAAAATTTCTTCGGATAATCGAAATTTGACCCTGCTGAAGCATCCATTGATCAAAATCATATAAAACCCCATTACAACAGAATCCCATTGTAGATGACATAAGACTCCCTTATGCACATTCTTACTGGAGATTGAACAAAAATGACTTTAAGCAGAAAGAAAGCCTTCAATCTGCTCCCTCACTTGAGAAAAGAATCAGATATGCCCTATCACACTGCCATCTAAGGAATTGGTAACCGAGCACTAAGATGAGAATGTTTCTCATTGAATAATCCATTCTCTTATGACTTCCATCTTCGTGATGACACCAATTCAAACTCTCTTCACTGAAAAAAGAGGTATGACTAATGATTCAACAGACAAGGTATGAGAAGTTTCTATAAATGATTATGGTTTTTTGGTCATCCAATGCTGCATACAGAATTTCAAAAGACATAATACGCATACTCTCAGAACTCAATAAGTGGAGCTAACTACTAGTTATTTACGTGCAACAGATAACAGACACAATAACATTTGGTAGAAGGATAAGTAAAACATAGAGCTTGTCTCAGTGACTTTTGTGTGAAAGACTCAGTTTGATTTCTTGCAAGCGTACTAAAAAAAAAGGTTGAAAATACAGTAGCTCTATCCTCTAAGAAAAGAAATAGCCTCAAGCTTGTAGAGGCACAATAACATCTAGTCACTCAAATAAACAAACGGTCACAGAGAAATTGAGGACAGCACCAAGAAATGAACTAATTGTCACACGCCGATTGCAGAGAAAACAGAGAGAGAGAGGTGACAGCATCAGATCCTAAACATGGGTTGGGTGGGAGTAGTAATTTAGACTGGGTTCATAATAAAATAATTAATGAATAAACAATACTTATAAATCTTACCTCATAGCACAGACATTCCAGAGGATATGCAGAGCTTCGAGTCCACCCCACCACTGATCACACTATCACCTTTCCACCAGTCAGCACATAACACCTGAAACGCAGCAGCACATCACCACATATAAATGAAATTTTCTGAATGTGTGTTCAATGGATAAGACATAAATGGATGGAATAGATGGTCCATACCTTGTCCTCATGTGAGTCAATAATAGCCAGAGGCCACTGCATCAGAAAAATACACTATTTAACACTTCATATAGTTGACAGATTTATGTTATTCAAGGCATGATAATTAAAAGATAATGCTGATCAGTATACATGAATCATTATTTTATATAGTTTTCTGCTTTCAGAAAAAGGTTGATCATAAATTTTAGAAGTGTAGAGAATACAATACCGCAGTTCTTAGATCCCACAACATGAGTTTCCCATCATAAGATGCAGAAAGAAGATGAAAAAATGATTTAGAATGCCACTTGCATGCCGAAATCCAAGAACTATGTGAAGAGAACTGATAAGTAGGAGCAGAAGTTCCTACAAGAATAGTAAGATGTAAATATCACAGACAAAGGGGTTTGGATGTGGGGAAGAGTACTTTTTTTTTCTTTTTGTCTGTGGGTGGGGAAGAGTACTTCTCGTCATTAACATACCGGGTTTTCGCGGATCCCATATCCTAAGGATAGGGTCAGAGCCACCAGCAGCAATAAGAGCGGAACCTTCACCTCCAACATGCAAGCAATTAAGGGGTTTCCCACAGAACTGCAAGAGTAGAACACTTAATCAACTAAACTTCAATATCATAAACATGCATTCAACAAGCATGTGAGAGAGAAAAGGAGATACAGGGATAATGTAAGACTATCACATACTATGTTCGACAAATCTTTGCCTGTCTCAACATCCCATCTTCTAACAGAATGATCCCAGGACGCAGAATAAATTGTATTGGGTTCTGGCCAACAGACCGAGGATACACATTGAGTATGGCCCACAAGAGTAGACAAAGCCTCCCCCTGAATGCAATAGAGATTAACACATAATGGGTCGTAAGAAAAGGTAGTCAGAAAAAACATCAATCCTTAGGCAACATACATGGCAAACAGCATAACAAAAAAAAAACACAATCACAAAGGATCACTCTTTTCCCAGTGAAAAGGATCTTCTAACTCTGTCAAACCATTTATTGAATGTGCAGCAAATGAAGTAAGGGAGTTTTATGGTGCTCTCATGTATTGAATGTGACACTCAGCCTGATGCTTTCATTTTCTTTCTTCCTTTTTTTTTTCAAAACAAATTGAATCAATTAATATAAAAGTCTACACATGAGTTAGTAAAAAAATGTGTGGAAGAGCAACACCAAGAATAAGACATTCTCCAAGCTAACAGTAAGGGGAAAATAGAACTGGGCTAGCAAGAAACAAAAGCCTTCCCATCTCCATGAATATCAGAGAAGCAGAAAAAACAGCCTGGTGACTTTTAACATATGCATATCCAGAGAAGACAAAAAGACAAAAACAAAAACAAACAAAACTACTGATGCCTTCTTTCAGACTCCAGCTACTCAATACAATTCTTAATGATCTTCAAACTTTGATGCCCTCAAAAGTTTTTAAAACAAAGTGGGACTACCATAGTTATGTGGACATCAAAATGAATACGAGTAGAAAACATGGAATACCTCCAACTGAGATTCTTCAACTTTGTTTTTCACTTTTCTCTTTTTAATTGATACTAAATCACCTTCAGTATCAGACACGTTTGTCCTCCATAAATTGATTGTACAGTCCCAGGAACCAGAGCAAATCTAAATTAAAGAAGATCAAAAAATAGATGAAAAACTTAGGTTATGCTTTTGAATGAACTCCATAACCGTACTATAAAACAAGGAAAAAGGACATAGAAAAGACCATGCTTCCAGAAGCCTCTGCTGCAACACTTTGAACAGATGCATTATGCCCACGCAAAATTTTGAAGGCCCTAATCTTTGAAGGCTGATATGAATGCTCCTCTGTATCAAACTTTTAGGAAAAAGCAACATAATTAGGCAGGAAAATTAAATTTTAACTTTATTAATCATGAATGTTGTCAAATTACCTTCCACAGCCTCAGAGTTTCATCTTTCGAGGCAGTTGCTACAGCAACACTATCAGTACCTGGAAATTATTGCCGATAGCTAATCAGTGGCAGATTGCTGAATTAGCAATAAAAACATGAAGAAATAAAGGAACATGTCTTAGCAGACACAAAAGGAAAGTGTAGAATATAAAACCTATATCTAGAAAACAAGAAGACAACATTTATTTTATGAGTAGATATATACATCCTTCAAACATAAAGAATATCTGGATGATTCCCATGAGATTGGTCATAATTACAGTAAAACTTCTTGCAATTATACGTCTAGGGTGAAGCAGCCTTATAGAGCATACTGCTTTTAGAAAAGAAAATACATTATTTGTATTTTTATTTTGTATATAAAAGATAACTGCCTATAGACAGAGTTTTTTAGTAGAAAGATGGATTATCTGAATGTACTTTGTTCAAACCTGGAAATAAATTATGCAAATAGCAAGAGCAAGGATGATCCATTAACATTGAATAATGTGCAATAGCCATTCACTCAAAACATAAATTTTAGAAAAAAAAACAACTTTGATGAATTGAAATTTAGACAAGTAATGTTCCAACTTCTGAGTTTCAAACAGCGGATCCAACCAGAACTTCCAATTTTCAAATTGCATTCAACCAAAAAGAGCAGATCATGCCTCATTTCTACCTTCTGAGTTAACAACACTGACAGAATTGATTGCACCACTATGTCCCTCTAATATATGAGTACATTCTCCAGCAGCTTTCCACACCCTAAAAAACACGGGTATAGATTTGCAATTTTCAGACTGATCATCAATTATTTTGGAGAAAAGATAATCAAACGATGTAACATAAAAACATAGAGATGTGATGAGGCGCGCTCAGAATAAATTAAAGCACTACATTCATGCTCACCTCCCAAGATTATCATAGCAGCCTGTCAAAATGAACCTGCCATAAAACACAAATTAGAGCAGCTTATACCAATGCATCAAGAGTTACACTTAACATTTATGAGGAAAAAAGCTATCACGATGTATTACAGAGGTGGCCATTATGATGCATTGCCAGCTCTAGTTACATCAAATGTGTTGCATGATTGCATTAATCAGTCTAGATTCAGGCTTTTGGCCTTCAAATTGCCCAAAAACAAGCTGAATGCAGATCAACTCGACTCTAAGGACCATCAAAGTTACTTGCAAAGTTCGTAATGTAGTCAGCATCATATTCCTTTCATATTGAAAAAAAAAAAAAAAGACCTACTTATCATGGAGTAGAATACAACTCTTACCGCGGACAAGAACCATCAACGGCACTGACCCAGTCATCATGTAAAGAGGGCTCATCCTCTTTCTTCAGGACTACCGCCCTTATGTATTCAATTTCCAATACCTTCTCCTGTAATTTATTTAAAAATAATAATTTCCTGTAAGCTATCATAACAAAGAAATATATAAAATTCCTCAGCAACAAAAATGCAGAAAGTTGAATAAGTTACCGCAGAAATGCCCTTGGCAAGCAGAAACTGTTCAAGTGGCAGGCGAACCAATTCCCCATCAATCAGAAAATCAAACGGTTGCGATTCCCATTCATCATCCCCTGCCCATAATCAAAGCAAACTTAACAAAAGCAAAAATTAATCGCTTTAATTAAAAATTAGGTTAAAATTACCGGCTTTGAGGAGGGAATTGACGATAGTGGAGAGACCAAGACGGGTGAGATTAGCAGGGATAGCAATTGAAGTCTTTGGGACTTTATAGGGTGGCTTCAATTTTGTTATAAATCGTACTTGAACTCGCCTCTCTTCCACATCACCGTCCATGTCCATGTCCATGTCCGTGCCCATGTTGTCTTCTTCAATTACACGCAAGGAGACGAGAGAAACAAAGTGAAGTGAATGCTAGGGTTTTAGCGATGAAGGGTTTTAGCTGTGGCGTAAAAACGTGGTCGTTTTTTTTATTAACCTAATTTTTGTCCTCTTTAACCAGAGTTTTCCTTTATTTAAATTTAAGTTTGGAAGTCCATTTGGCTTAGAATGGGAAGAGTTAAGTGTAAAATGTTTTTAAAGTCAAGGGGATAAATTTACTTAATCAAGGGAAAAATCAAAAGAATTGGAAGTTTACAAGCTAGATTAAAAAAAAAAAAAAAAAAAGAGTTAAAGACCAATGACCATTTTGTAAGGTGTATGCAAATCCTAAGGTTCAATCGAAAAAGGTTAGGGGTGAAATTGCAAAGATTCTTGATATTATAGCGAATTTAGGGCTCAATTGCAAAGTCTCAAAAATAAAATATAAAATTGTGTCCTTCATTTTTTGATAAAGTTCTAGGCCTTTGTTGTCAGGGAAAGAGGCAAACTTTACCTTTTTTGATATATAATTTTATCCTTACCTATAAAATAAATAATACATGTCATTTCCAATCTATACCACTAATAATTTTAAACCAAAAGACTACAAATTTATGACAAGAAAAAAGAAGTTCAAGCAACCTTTTCATTATCTTTAATACAATATAAACTTAGTTGGATGTGATTAGAAGATGAGGATCATTTCAGAGGGTTTAATGGCTTTAACCTATACAAGAAAGAAAAAAAAGGGCTCTATAAACATATGCCTTAATGGAGAAGAAAAAAAAGAAAAGGTCAGTAGAAAAAAAAAATTGAGATTGTGTTTTAAAAATATTTTTTTGTAAGTATTCAGTTTCTTCCAAACCCTTACCTTCTCCATCCTTCCAAACCTTCCTTATATCAACATGTCATATCCATCAAACAATATCCATGGCCCACTTTGTAAATATAAACATAAATAAAATGATTTATCAACATTATCACAAACATCAAACAATACCCTAGAGTCCACATCATCTTATAAACATTAGAGATCACCTCTTAACCACTAAAACATCATCTCCAAGACACAATTCTTAATCTTAATAAAAAAAAACAAGATAATCATTATCGCGATGATGTTTTTTGCGAGGCCATCCCAAGACAGGGAAATGCATGGAATTGTTTTTCATAATCGTAAAATTATGATTATGATTTTCAAGAGTCATCACCCAATATTAAAGTCACTAGAAAATCTAATGGTCTACGAGAGTTTAGGTAAAAAGATTTGTTATGCAAGAAAAAGACATATCACCCTCGATGCACCCTACATAAGGTAAGTTACATTGTTATTTGATTGCTTTTCTAGGTCTCTATTTGTCGGTCTTTTATAATGTTTGAGGTAAATCTCTTTTCGTGAGGAAGTTTTTACCTTATTGGGTTAAAAACATAATTGTTCTAAGTTTTGAATTTTTACATTGTATTTGTTGTACTTTTAATATCTAAAGGTGTACTTTATAATGTCGTTTTACACTCTACATATTAAAGTCTACAACTTAAATAAAATAGCAAAGATAGTGAAAAAAAAAAAAAAAAAAACAATACCAGAGGATATTTTCCAAGCTAAGACAGGTTTTTATGAGGTATAGCCTCATTTATATAACTAACAAGTTTGAACTTTTCCCCTCATATCTTTTATCCTTGCTACGTTTAAAAGTTGTTTTTTGTGTTTTCATCTTTAAGACCCATGTTTGTTCTTTTCTTTTATCTTGTTGTGTGATTCCCATGATATACATGCTTGAATAACATTTTTTTTCCTTAATTTATGCATCTAACATATGATGCCATTTTCTCATCATTGTCTTTGAAATTTATAGTTTTTATTTTTTCCTTATCTTTCAAAAGACTTGCATTTTTAATAAGAGAGACAACCATTTGGTGTAGTTAGACTCATAAGTTATCTCTAAAGTTTTCCTTTTATTCCTTGTTTTGTACATGTCTTATGCTAACAACAAAGAAAAATAACCTTGCAGCATATAGAACATTGTTAGAATTGTATTTCATAATATATAGAAATTATTCATGTCAAATTATCAAAAACACTAAACAATTAAGTGAAAATGTATCTAAATCCATATTCAAAAGTCGCTCTCTAGAGTCGTACAAATGACCTTTCAGATTAACACATTTTCTTAGAACCCTTTAATTCTCTCTATTGTAACCTTATTTTATCTCTGATGATGAGATGTCAGCATAAGAATGAAACAAGATATGTAATCTGAAAACCATGACCATATATATAGGTAACAAGCTACCCTTTGATATTCATATCTTTTGACATTCTCACTCTTTGATATTCCTACATTTTAGTATTCCTATTTTAGCTCATCATTAAAATAGAAATAACCATTTAATGTATACACATTAAAGATCCACATCATATTAAATATACCAAAAACTTAATTACCTTAAAATACTTAGCAAATCATTTTTAATCAGACTTCATTTTATTTGATAGTCCACAAACATATAATTATCCTCTTATAAATCTATTATTGGATTAATGATACAACAGTGGAAGCTCAAAGTTCAGCAAAAACATTGCGTTACGATAAACTATATATATATATATATATATATATATATATATATATATTATACAATAAACTAAAAGAGGTCAGGAAAACACTGTAGCTTGTGAGTGAAAACACAGTGGATTTCAATAGTGTTTTTTTTTTTTTCGTTTGGTCGCTGTTTTCATACTATTTATATATTCTGTCATAGAAAAGACAAAAAAAAGACATGTAGCTCATTGGCAAACGGACGCGCCAGTGACTTAAGAGGGCGGGGGTTCGACCCCTCGCCTAGTGCAAAAATTTGTTTTTTCGTTTCTTGTTTGCTTTTTTTTATTTTTTATTTTCACTTATGATTTTTTTTTCATTTTTATTTATTTTGATTGTTTTTTTTATTTGTTTATTTATTTTGATTTTATTTATTTATTTGGTTTTTTGTTTGCTTTTTTTTTTTTCACTTATGATTTTTTTTCACTTATGATTTATTTTTCATTTTTATTTATTTTGATTGTTTTTTTTATTTGTTTATTTATTTTGACGTTAATTGTTTTTTTCACTTATGTTTTTTTTTTAAAATAAAATTATTGACATTTTTTTTCTTTGATTGAATTTTCCCCATTATTAACTCAATAAGAAAAATAATATTAGTTGTTTTTTTTTCTTGCTTTTTTTTTATGTTTATAATTTTTTTCATCATAATAATTTAATAATTTTTATTGTTTTAGTTGTAATAGTAATAATATTCTTAGATGTTAAGACTTCGATGTTTTCATTTCGGCCCTTATACTTTTAATTTTGGATTTTAATCCCTTTATATTTAATGTTCATTTCAGCCCTATTACTTTTAATTTTTTATTTTAATCCCTTTATTTCTTTTTATTTCAAGAATAATCCTTACTTTTGTCCATATATATATATATATATATATATATATATATATATATATATATATATATATATATAAGTGTGCTTAGCTTTGATTTTTAATTTTTGTTATTTTCTTATTTGTTTGGGCTGGTATATTTTTTTTCAAAAAAAATAGTTCTTAAATTTTATTTTATATCTATGATAATTTGGAAATTGATATTTGTATTTTTTTTTGTTATTTCTTTTAACTTTTTTTTTCATTTTTTATTTTTATTTTTACGTCATATTACTTTTTTTTACCTAATAATTTTTATTTTTATTTTTTTGTTTGATCTTTTGTTAAAGTTTTTATGATTTTTTTAGTCTTTTACTTTTTTTCATTATTAGCATAATAATAATAATAATAATAATAATTTAATGTTTTTCTCTTACTTACTCTTTTGTTAATGTTTTTTAGGTTTTTTTCTCTCAGGATAATTTGATAACTTTTATTCTTTTAACAATTATACAAACTTTTTACTCAGCCCACAACGTATTGTGATATTTTTTTTTTATAAATTTTCAGGTCAAATAATTTTTTTCCAGTCAATAATTTTTATTGTTTTTTTCATTTATTTTATTTTTTCATTTGCTCTTTTGTTAATGTTTTTAGGTGTTTTTTTTAAGCCTTTGATTTAATTTTGTTTTCTTCCCGTTATTAAAACAAAATAATAATAATTTTAGTTTTTATTCTTACGTGCTTTTTTATTAATTTTTTTTTTGTTTTTCTCTGAGATTTGTTAAATAATGTTTATTGTTTTGACAGTGATGATGATGATGATAATTTAAGAAGTTAAGACTTTGATTTACTATTATTATAATAAAGGATGTTGATCTTTTTTATTATATTAAATTTTACATACTGAAATATTATATTTTAATCTCAACAATTATACAGATTATTTGTTCCGCCCGCAACGTAGTGCGGGCAATCCAACTAGTATATATATATAAGTGTTCGACAACATTTCTATTTCATAATATGTACAGAAAATTTAACATGGGAGGGTGTAATTCTATTAACCAAATACCCCACTGCTGACCCGAGGGTAATAATTTCATTACATGCCCCTGCCATGATCGCCCTTTCTATCTTGGTAAAGCCGTCAACTGAGGCAAACCGAATTGGCTCTTGGCATCAACATCAGCGTCACCTTGAGCAAAATCAGCAATCAATTTGGCAACACATTTGGGATTATCCACGTGAGGAAGATGTCCAGAACCAGGTACTTCTCGAATAATTGCATTGGATAGTTCGGAGTGCAGTTTCTAAATAGCATTCATAAAGACGTCAGGAAGAAAATTACAAAGAGTTTAACAAGGAGATAGCATTACAGGTCAATTACAGTAGTAAAACAACTTCAAGGGTTCACGAGTGCTGAGAACCATCTCACTTAAAAACAACTTCAAGGGTTCACGAGTGCTGAGAACCATCTCACTTAAAAACTTAAGTTATTAGGTAAGGTTCCAAAATATAGTTTATATTATTCTCTAAAACAAATTGGTTCTATTGATAGACAAATTGTTGAAGTAGGCTATTAGCTCACTCCATAATATGATTTATATTATTCTTTAATACACACTCTCAAGTGAAAACCTTTTGGGCTTGAAATTTGTACAGACTCACACTACCTTGTGCTTGATTTTTATTAAATAGATTGGGGGTGGTGATATTTGAACTTGTGATCGCTGGGTCAACAAGGCTCTGTTATAATGTCAAAAAATCATCTCACCTAAAAACTTATACTATTAGATAATACTCTAGAATATGATTTATATTATTCCGAGTACGAAAGATTTAAAGCCTAGGAAAGTACTATACTATGATGAACTAATAATTAAGAGCACGATGTTTCGAAGCAGATAGACACAGTGATGACCATTTCTTGTAGAAAAATAGATATGACTAAAAACTTACCACTACAAGCTGGTAACTCACAATCTGATCGTGCTGGCCACATATGATAAGGGTCCTGTGCTTTACCTGTTTAATAACAACAATACATGCAGCAATTGGTGTGTTAGCATCATGCATAATCCAATAATTTTATGTCTTAAGATTTTGATCACCACTGAATTTACTTCTCCATATCGCTTAAAACATTTTTTTTTTTTGGATTTAGCACTGGGTATCCGGGCTGAAACCCGACTAATCCCGGGAGTGCACAGGTTCTCGGCAAGAAGTTTCCCGCAAGTACACCACAGTTAATTCATGAGCTTCGCCCAAGTCCAATGATCCCATGGAATTGTTTGCACCAAGCAAGACTCGAACATGAGATCTTAGACAGGAGCAAACTGTCAAGTCCTAGCTCTTATCCGCTAGGCCAACCCCATGGGATTATATCGCTTAAAACATGATCAACAGAGTTTACAATATGAATTATTTACCTTCAATCAGTTCTCAAAGGTATAAGATAAGCAATTCTATTTGGAAATTCATTGCTAAATCGAAAATGAAAATGGAACCTAAAGTTGCACTAACATGCGAACATGGTTTTTCACGAGAGTTATTTCGTCACCAACTACTGGATTGATTCACTCCACCATGATCAACTCGAAGGAGCTTCACTAAAGTATCGACAACAAATTGATAAGTATGGATGCTGTGCTTTCTCATCGTTATCATTTCAGCGCTAAATCAATATGTACCTGTTTTATCTGGGAAATAACATTATAGCCCCCACTCAGCATAAAATTGACAGTCGCATCTTTCCACCATGGTAGCAAACAATGTAACCGGCCCACCTAAATCATTACAGGAGAGAAATATTTTATCTTAAACAACCTGGGGCAAGATCTACAGCTTCGGATAACATAAAACGTCCAAGAATGAAATAATTAAGAAAGAGATGAGGTTTTTGTCTGAGACAAAAACAAGTGAAGTTACGCTAGTCCAGTCCAGGATTGTAAAGAATGGAATGCCATTGAAGGCTAGCATATTTGCATAAAAGCGTAATGGGAGACTCTGTAAGAAAGAAACCTGATCCAGAGAACAAAAAAAAGAGAAAAAAGGCCAGAAGGTAAGAAACAAATAAACCACAAATACTAGATCTAATCTTTTCCTATCAGTAACCTTGATCGTGTTAGATGAATGGCAGAAGTATATTAGATCGTTAGTCATACCCCAGCATAGGCTACCAATTTTGGTAACTTCGCAAGTTCTCCCGTGCCTTCAGCATACACACTTGGGTTTATCAAAACCAGTTTTTCAACCTGTAAAATATGTAGAGATCACTGAATTATAAACCAAAAGATAGTCCCTGAAGTAATTACTATCCATACACTAGAATATGAGCAAAAGCAAGATTTCTTTTAGATGGTTCCATGCAGTATCCATTCTTACACTCTACAACTTAGGAAAATGATAAAAAAGAAGAATAAATGATTTCTTTTAGATTTAATGTTCTGAATCAATCATATTGGCCTAAACCTGAAATGATAGGAACACTTGTTAAGTCCTCTTGTATCAACATAAACAAGTCTAGTGAATTCTTCCACGTCAAAATTTTCTGGGACTATCCCCCAAATCGTATTTTTCCAGACTCTTCAACTGATATCAGCTTTTGATTTGAGTTGTGAGCATGATCATTTAGCAAGAATAAAGAATATAACTTTAGATACATTGCCATAAATGATAAGAATGCATATTGCAATGTATTGGAGTTGAAGGGAAATATGTAAATGGGAAGATTACTTACAGCTTCTGGATAATGCACTGCAAAATCAATCGCAGCAGATGCGCCAAGACTTGGTCCAACTAATATCATTGGCCTTTTCATGTAAGACTTCCATAGCTAGAATGTAAAGAAGAAAAACGTTGCATAGTTTCTGACTCAAGGTCTTAAATTCAATCATATATATATATGAAAAGGCAATATAACCATTATATAGATTAGATGAATTAATATCCAAACATCGCGCAAATAGGCTCAAATTGTTCAAGCCATGGAAAGACTGCAATGTTAAGCTCATAATTACAAGAGAAGTAGAATTAGTGGAAATCAAACGATTTAATCAAGTGATTGATACAGCACTTCCAAGTTTTGAGAGCCAAAGAATTCAAGAACAAACCTGATAAAGGTGATGGCGCTTGGATGCTACGTCACATGGTGGGCGAGTTTCTATTACATATAGTAACAGGGATCACATTCAAGAACATGCTGAGAGAAATTAAGAAGCAAAAAAGAACCGAACTTAATACTTTTTACATGAGGGTTGGGTTGGTTAGACCTAACCTAAATCAGAAAATCCCCAGCCAAGAACATCAACGGCCCAAGCTTCCAAACCAGCCTCCTCAAGTAAGGGATATGTGCATCTCCATTCTAAACAAGAACTGTGTAATGCAAAACAGCAAATTGACCAACTTCAACTTAAAAAAAATATAAATATAACCACAGCTTCCCTCACATAGTCACATGCACGGACGAGAACACACAGATTAACAGCAGAGGAAAACAAAAACAGTAATTATTGTGAGCATTAACGTAGGATATAGCTTTGCATGAATACCAAACCTGTCAAAGCAATGAAGAAGAACCACTGGACTGGTTTTGTTACTTTGTCTCAGTGGTTTAATACAACTGCTCATGATACAACTTTCTGACAATCCCATCTGCAATTATGACACACAATAAGCCTCACAAGTAAGAATGAAAAGAAAAACTTTTTTGCATTACTCTAAAAAAACAGTGCTATTGATAATAACCCGTGTTCTTTTTATAGATTTTCATGATGAAGTTTACGTCGAGGCAAGAAACTGGTTGAATCCATGGTGCCTCAGATCGAAATAAGGTGGCTGTAACATTGCCACAAGTTGATGAAATGTCTACTAGTATAATTTTCAACACCTTGCGGTGTCTGAAAAGTTGAGCTTCAATTCCTTTAACCTAAAAACTTTTTTTTAATCATTTTTTTCCACCTATAAACACCTACTAACTACCTCCATAAACCTCAATAAATCTATATCTAACCTCAAATTTAATCGGTCAAAAAATAAAAAACATCACTTAGATTTTACAAGAAATCTCGAGCTCTGATCTTTCTTTTTTTTTGACAAAATGAAAAGGGTTGAATTTATTGACCTTGAAATTCATTTTTTTTCATAGATCGAGCCAACTGGCCATATTGTCTCTTATCCATTGTTTCATAATGAATTCTCCCTCCTTTCTCATATTAAGGTGCTAAAATGTTAACAAAATGAAGTTTTAGATTACAAAATTCTAAAACCAAAGGGAGCAAAATGAATAAAAAAAATACTACAAAGACTAATTTTTTGAAATCCATGCTTTATGTGTAGCAAAAAAAATTACAAGAGTTTTTTTTTTTGTTTCACTGTTCATTTTGATCTCAAAGTTTTAATTATAGTTTAACAATAAAATCAAATTATCTTATATCAAACCAAACATCAACCTGATGTCAGATTGTTCAAGACTGTGAGACCCTATAAGAAGATCACCAAAAAGTCCTAATAAACACTCTATTTAAGGATTAAAAAAGCTTAAGTGATCAAAAAGAATATTATTAAGTTTTTTTATCAAAGGATGGAATTGAAAACTATCAAAAGCTTACAAAATAGACAACAAAAGAATTAAGAAATAAAAAAAATAAAAATTTTATATTGCATGATGAAATTGAAAAAAAAAATTAAAAACTTATAAAAGAGATAAGAACAAAAATTACAAATGAAAAGAAATAGAGCTGATATTAAAATATATGTAACTGAGGAGACTAACTTGACTTTTTAAATGACTAATATGAATTTTAAGAGGAGAGAAAAAAACAACGTAGCAAACCAACCAACATGTGTCACCTTAAAAGAAAAAAGAAAAAAACACAGAAGGAAGCTTTTCATCGCTGGAGTCGGCCATACACATTGCCTATGTTGCTCTTACAACGTGATAATTATTAAGGATGTTCAAATTCGGGTAAAATTGTTCTTAAGAGTATTTTTTATTTATAAATATATTAAAATTATTTTTTACATCACGAATTTTTTTGTCAAAATTATTTTCCAAACAAACTTCCATGCACCCTCTTATTACAACGAAACCTTTTTTAAATTACAAAAAAAAAAAAAACAGAATCGAATTTTAATTCCAAGAAATATTGGGTTATTACTGTTTAGAATTGTATTTAAAAGTATTTTTTATTTGTAAATGCATTAAAATAATATTTTTTTATTTTTTATATTGAAAATAATATAATAACACTACAACAAAAATAAATAAATTATTTTATTCAAAATTATTTTTAAAATACAATTTCAAATAGACATAAAAATCCAAAAGCATCCTTGGAACCTGTTTAAGGTTTTTTTATATAATTTTTTTTTCACATAATTTACAGTGCCAAAAAATTATCTTACACCGAGGCTATCCCATCGAATTCTTTTTGTCAAGTCAAAAGATATAAATGCATTGTCTAGTCCATGTTGAATCACGTCACGTCTTTACTATAGCACTTTTGTCACACCAATTAAAATCTTCTTAATTATAATTATAGCGATGTTAAAAAATATTACGAAGAAATGCTAATTAAATAATAAAAAAGTTAAATAAAATATTGCTAAATATCGCCAGCAGCCACACAGCTATTGCTGCAAATTGAACAAGAAAACAAAAGGAAGGAGTAGACTGTAGAGTAGAATGAATGAATAAATAAATAATAAATAAATAAATCTCGATGAAGATGACTAACCTGCACAGGTAACCTCTGCATTCTCTTGGACAAAGATCTAGCGAATGGGTCTTTGATTTTCTCTACCTCTTTCGGAAGAAATGAAGGAAACGACGCAGTATCGCCAGCAGCTTCATCAACAGCAGAAACTTTAAGTTTACTAGCCTTCAAGCTCCCATGTTTTCTGGCCATTTTGATTCCCGTTACTGGTGGAGACCCCAGCTTAAGAACCGTGCTCATTATTTAAACTCTTGAAAGCCGGAAGTTTCTTCTGCAAGCTTATAGATGGAAGGAGGTGGGCAGAGGGGGGGAGGAGGGAGAGGACAAAACAAGAGCCCCACGCTTATTTTATGGCAAGATGCTGGCACTCAGTACTAGGGACGTGTCTTAAACGTATACCGAAAAAAAAAAAAACAAGAAGCTAACGTGGTCTGTTTCTTTACCGACGTTAAATGTATTTCAGGGAAAAAACAATTATTGTTTTTTATGGGAAGAAAATATCAAATTAATATTTTTAGGTTTTGTTTTAAATTTGATTTGAAAAATAACACGATCAGATTGGTTAGACTTGATTAAACTTGATCGATCCTGATGGAGTTGACAGATTGAATAAGCGACCGAACCAACTTTAAAGTAGTTGAAACCTCTATAATTATTGACTGACTTGTCAAACTACTTCAGTTCAGTTACTAGTAGTTGTCGTATGTTATATATGTGTGTGTGTATATTAGTTGTCTATGTATACGCATATACGACAATAATGAAAAGCTTAGAAGATAACGACAAAGAAGAGGTATACAAGAAAATACTTTTTCCTTTTAAACCTTTTTTTGAGTTAATAGATATGATTTAAGTTTGAATTGTTCAAAATAGTTATGATATGTATTCTTTCGGTTTAATAAAGTCCATGAAATGAAAATATTTATATTTTTAATCATTAATTTATCTTTGAATAAATTATATTTAGTGGCAGATTTATTGCATGCATGCATATTTAATCATTAATTGTTTAGTTATGGAAAAAAATCAAAATGGAGAAACTTTATTGAATTGCCATATTTATACAAGATTTATTACACGAATGTTAAATATATGTTAGCAATAGCATTGCCATCCACTTGGCATTATCAATGATCTTTGTTTTCATTCGTATATAATGATCATTGAATTGAAAGTTGAATTCTCTTAATACAACAAGAAAAACAGATAACTCTGTAAAATATAATTGTCTTGAATTCTCTTAATATGGTATCAAAGCACTACCCTTTTTCTATTTAATAAAAAAAATCAAGCACAAGGTAATGTGAGTCTGTGCAAGTTTCAAGTCCAAAGGGTTTTCACTTGAGGGTGTGTGTTAGAGAATAATATAACATACTATGGGGTCTCACCTGACAATTTAAATTTTTAGATGAGATAGTTCCTTAATATTCCGAACCAGCTTTTGTAATATGAAGATAATGAAATCTAACTGTGATGAGATTCCTGAATAAAATAAGAGCTGAAAATAAAGGGTTGATCTGGTGTTTTTCAATTATACTGGTTAGCTTGTTAAACACACTTGTCTGTTTTCTTGCATGAAATCGAGCTAACTTGAGTTCTTGATCACCTTACTCAAGTTAAAAATATATCAAAAAAACAATAATTACCACAATACCCAAACACTACCTCTTATTTCAAACTGAAACAATGTGAGTTTAGTTAATATTGATTTAAAAATATAATATAATATATATTATTAGAGAATGATATTTAGTAGTAAAGTATCTTCTCTTTGAAGACGTGGTTGTAGGGGGTATTTTATATAATTTATGTTTTATTTTTAGATTATTTAAAAGTATTATTGACTTGAAAAATTATTATTATCTTTTAATAATTTTAATGTACAGATATAAAAAAATATAAAAAAATTATTTTAATATATTTTTAAATAAAAATTATTTTTTAACTCTTAACGTTTCTAGAAATGAGGACCATTTTGTCATTGAATACAACATAAACAAGCCTATTTGGAAACTCACTCCGTAAAGTGGATGTCCCACCGCCACCATGAATCCTCACGTGCCTTTTAGATGACGCGGCACAAATCAATTGGTTTTCCATTCGCCTCCTCCCTATCACCACCACACGACACCGCCCAAAGTATTAAAACTTGGCACCACCACGACTGTCAAATTATTGAATATAGAAAAGAAAGCAGAAACGAAATTTTAATCTTAGAAGACAATGGTAGAGGAAAGCGGTTGTAGGGTTCCTACAGATGATTCGACGGCAAACTCGGATATATCAACATCACAATCCAGGCAAAGGTAACCCATAACTGTTGCTTCTGAAACCTTAATTTTTTTTAAAAACAAGTAATTAACAAAAAAATCCCTAAATTCTCAACAATTCTTTCTGCCTGGTTATTGATTATGATGGGTTTAGGGTTTATTTCATTATCATAGGTGCTCTAAATGTTATTTTATTTTTGGTTCTGTTAGTGTTTACACACACACACACACGCTGGATTGCAATTGGAGTCAAGATTGGTAGAATTTATGGATTTTTAGTGGTTGTTCCAGTTATGATTTTCTTGGGAAAAAAAACCAAATGGGGTCGATTGAAGAAAAAGAATAAGCTGCACATGGTTGAAAAAAGAAAACTTTTTATTTTCTTCGCTTGTTTTTTATAGGAATGAAGGGAAATGATGGAGTATTGTAGATTAAATCGTGGAGAAACTGTTTGTATTTACAAGTATACACTTAACAGAGCCATTAATGGGGTCTTTAGAAAGTTGAGTTGAGAAAGCTGTACTTGTGACTGTATTATTTCCTTAGTTGATAAGTTGGCGCTGATTTTTGTTTATTGATATATGAAAAGAACACATGGTTAGTGGCTTTGATGAACTCATCTTGTAGCATATGTTGCAGGAGAAAGAGAAAGTGGGATCAGCCTGCGGAGTCACTGGTTTCAGCTGGAGTGCCAGTATCTGATGCTGTACAATTAGGCAATGTGGGGTCTCTTCTTGGGATCTCGTTACCAGGGGCCGCTTCAGTTTCTGGTGCGCTTTTAACAAATCCACAAGTTGCTACTGTTCCGCCTATGTTTCTGTTGCCTTCGATGCCACAGAATACTGCTGTTGTGGTCCCTAAACTAAATCAAGTGAGATACTTTGTTGTTATCTTGGTTACGACACACTGTTTATGAGGGCTATAACCAATAAGTAATGTCATCATTGAATTTGTTAGTAAATGTTGTTTCGTTAACTTTTTTTTTATATTATCTTATTAAAAATTAAAATAATTCTGTTGCGCTTCTTTTTATTCAAGTATATGGTCATACATTTTCAATGTATGTATGTGCATTGTGTGTGTGTGTTTTCTTTTTAAAATATTTTTCTTGTGTTCAGCCTAAGGCTCAGGATGAGTTAATAATAGCACGAGAGATTGTTATAAATGATGCAGAGTCCTCTGTTCGCTACAAGCTTACAAAGCGGCAGACGCAGGAAGAAGTAAGTCTTTCAAATTTGTTTGCTTGGGTGAAAGATTTTGATTTCATTTTTTTTCATTAATGGTCAAGAACAAAATTTCTTTGTGCCATCAAGAATTGATAAGAGTTTTCCCTTACCTTTCAGATTCAGAAATTCACTGGTGCTGTGGTGATAACTAGGTTAGTAGGTCCTTGAAGTTGCATGAGGGATTTGTTTAAGGCCTTTCTTTTTGTCTAATTTTATGAGCATGCTTAACTTCGTTTACAGGGGCAAGTATCGTCCACCAAATGCACCACCAGATGGTGAAAAGCCATTATATCTTCACATATCTGCTGCTGCTCAAGTAAGTATAATATAGTATTCATAGGCATACACAGTCAGTAATTTGTTAGTCATCAGCTGGATCTTTAGTTATGCGGGATGATTACTTTTTTCTTGACCTTAGACTACATGAATTGTCATATAAGATCTTTGCTAAATTTACTACTGATAACAATTGAGATTATATTTCATCTTGTTTATGGAAGATACGTTACAGCTATTCTGGTTCAGTTTTATACTTGATCTCTTATTCTGCTAATCCTATGAGCTTAGACATTTATCGGTTCTGACTATATTTTTCTTTACAAGAATGTAAAAGTGGATCATTATTTATTTTTCAGAAATCCAAGGTTGGTTTTACATATCTTACCCTATGGCAACTGGATAACTTAAATTTTATAGGTTAAAGTTTTGAAATGATTGCATTAGGATCTCTGAAGGACAGGACACCTATGAATGCTCTTTGTATTTCAATTCCCATAATATATAATTTCTTAGTCTATGAAAACATTTCTTAAACTGGATTTTGATTTCATCGAATAAAAGATGGATTATCTGTGCAGTTAAAAGATACTGCAGAACGGATTCTGGCAGTTGATCGGGCAGCAGCCATGGTTGATGAAATGCTGAAACAGGGTCATAGCTCACAGCCTGCTTCTTCCATTTTACATATGCCAGCAGTTAGTGGAGTAAAGGTATAGATAACTTGTACTGCTAGTTTATTAAGCTATGAGCTTCACATAATTGTCACAGCATAGAAATGTCTTAACCAAAAAAGCTGTCTGATCAGGCGCTAAGTACGTGTGTGTTTTTGGGCTTTGACACAGACCCAACATTGAATATTGCTGCTCGAATTCGTGGACCAAATGTGAGTTTTTCTATTATTTGCTTGCCTTATCATATGATGACTTGGATTTTGCAGGGTTACCTGCATGCTCTTTTCATATTCTGACTTTGATGTCTGTAGTATCAACTGCACTGTATCATTTTATGGGTTAATTCTTTGTACATATTTCATCTAGATTATAATTTAGTAATAAATCGAGGTAAACTGGGTATACATGGTGCTAAAATCTGTCTTGCCTTTCTCTCTTCTGGTTTAAGCTATGCCTTATTGTTTGTCTCATTATTTTCATTTATATTGTCAACAATGAACACGAGGGATTCTAATGTTTGAAGCATCTCTCACATCTCCATACAATTGGGAGAGCTTGTTTTGTGTTGGTGGTGTTTTGGTTTTGTACATGCAGGACCAGTACATAAGTCATATCATGAATGAAACAGGGGTGACAGTCGTACTAAGAGGGCGTGGTTCTGGAAATTGTGAAAGCCAAAGTACTGGAGGTACTTTTTGAGTGCATATATGATATAATATAACCTTTGTGCAAGTAATTGTATTATCAATTTGCATGATGCGGTCTTCTCTTTCATTTTGTTACAGAATCGCAGCAACCACTTCATTTATTTTTGTCTGCTAGTAATCCAAAAGGTCTTGAAGATGCAAAACGTTTATCTGAAAACCTTCTGGATACAATCAGTTTAGAGTGCGGTGCTTCCAGGTAATCAAGCTTGCATATCTATTGCGCGTGTACACTGCATACCTTGGGCTTGTATGTATTCTGCCTCTTCAAAATGAGACGTGTGAAATTTAATTCTGCCGCTTAATTTTGGAAGAATTATACACTCTTCTATTCTGTAAAATTATAATCTTCAACTAGTTTGGGATTAAGGCTTTGTTATTGTTGTTGATACATCGCTCTGTTTAGCAAATTTGTTTAGCTTTCATTGGATTGGAATTACATGTCTGTAGATTGTAGATTGAAAAATTGCTCTCTCACCTCTATGTATTTTGTTCATTTTCTGCCATAGATCTCATCAGTCTTTGCTTATGTAATGATATTCATTTCTTATTAACAAATGTGTTCATAAATTTTTCAGTCGACCATTTATAGGGTCTTCTTTTTCCATGTGAGGGCTAGCTTTTTTCATCTCTCCAACTGTTGCAGGGCTTCGTCATGTAAAGTTTATAATGCTGTCCCACCACCGCAGACATTAGCTGGAGCTCATACTGCTGCGATTGAGCACAAACTAAATACAAGTCCAGTCACTGGATTGATGCTACCAACAATGAGTTCTACTCCCTCTATTCCAGCTTCTTTGGTTTCAGTTTCTGGGGTTGCTACTGTCTGTTCCCAAGGGACTGTATCACAGTATGGGGCGATGTTGACCTGTGGGCAGCCCCAGCCAAGTGTGGCCGGCTATTCCCAGCCCTTTGTAATGGGAGGAACGAGCTATAGTGGATATGGTGGTATCTATCCTCAAGCCACAGCTTTGCAACAAGTTGCCCAAGTCCTTAGGCAGCCACCTTCCCCCATCCCTTCTACAGCTTCTCCTACAACGTCTATAGCAAATGCAGCACCAAATTCAGGAATGAACATTATTGCTGAAAAGGAGAAACGACCTACACAGAAGCGGAAGTTTCAGGAAATACCAGTTGGTTCAAAGGGTCCTGCAAAACTTCAGCAGGTATCTGTGCACTTTTTTCCAGAATCATGCGTCTTAATAATAATAATAATAATAATAATAATAATAATAATAATAATAATTTAATAAACTTAAAAAGGATCATAATATGCCATGAAGGTAATATATATATTAGTTATTGATGGGCAATTATAAGTTTTTTTCTGGAATATGGCTGAGCTTTTTAGACTACTACCTTGGAATGGAAATCTGGGAACAAATATTGTTTGCTCTGTGTTATATAAGCTTTTGTATGACACATGATAGTGAAGGGGGTTTACCTGCACTATTTGTCTTATGTCTTCCTGGTGTTAAAATCCTTCCGAGTGGGATTACCATGTACTTTCATAGAAAATTTAAGCAGAGACAGTTATTACTTCCTCCAGGAGGCAGCAAGGGGGGATTGCTGCCAATTCTGGTGGCAGTTGTATTGCATGGTGCCAGGGGTTTTATTTTTGGAAAGTCTTTAAGCATTTTGTCTCGTAGAAAACAAGTGGCAATTTGGTAACAAGATTTGAGTATTCAATTGTTTCAAAAACTAGTTCATAATTATCTTAGCCCAACAGGTTCTTGGTATCTTGACTATAAGAGTACTATTTGTTCTTATTGGATGGTATTTCTCTATGATCATTTGAGGAAAATCTTTTGGCTGGAGTTCAGTGAACTTCATGTTTAATTTAAATTCATGAATTGTCATATCTGCATATCTTAGTTTTCCTGGTCAGTCATTGGTCACATGGTAGAGCAAATTGTCCTTATATGAGGTCAGAAACTTTGAAGACGATAGAATATTTCTGTATTTATTGACCTAGTATTTTGAAACCTGAAAGTGAAAATGTATCAACTATCAAGTTTTTTGTATGCCATTTTCATGTTTTCTATATTGCTGTATTAGAAAGTGTAAATAGTGATAATCCTGGATAATCTTTATTTGCAAGAACTTGCACTGCACATTGTACCATTGAAGTGCCCTGGACTCAAAGCAGCAAGAATTAAATTAAAATGGAGAAAAAAAATAGAATTTCGTGATTTTAGTGATGATTAGATACTGTCTGTTTCATAAAAATGAGTACAATTTTGTGCGTAGAGAGAGATAGGAAGTTGCAGTTTGTAGTTTCATGTGCACATGCTGCCTAGTCTGTCCAAAATGATGTTGGACTTTCAACATTGTGAAGGAGGCATTCACTATTTGCTTAGTTCTGCTGTAACTGAGCAGCCCCTCATTTGGTACTAAGTTTGGCTTTATGGATGTTGGGGCAAGGTTAAGGAAGTCCCTCTATTGTTTTGTTTGGGCGTGTTTGAGTTATTATATTCATAATCAACGCTCAGTTTTCTTGTTTTGTAGTCTGATGAATTATCATTATCATTATTTTATGTAAAGCCAAAAATTGATGATTGATTGGTTGTCAGTGGACTGATGTATGTGTCTTGTCTGGTAACTGTTTTTCTATAAAAGCATGAATTTCAGTATGGCGCAACACTTTATTTTTTTTTTTAATTTTTCATGTTTCAATTTTGTACATTATTTTTGTATTTGAAGCTGACTTTACTGCTTGATATTCCAGGTATTTTCTCTGACCTTCTAAGAAGCTAACAGGCTGATACCAGACCTCTCTGTTAGGGCCATTGGTTTGTATGTTTCACAGGGATTTTCATTTTTGGAGGCACTCAGAAGTGGACCAATTCGGAGCCATTATCAGACTGAAAAATTTTGTGATTAGTTACATGCTATACTTAGTCCTCTATATTATGTCTCTTTTAGAACACTTGTTATATCTGTGATACCTAGTATCATCACAGGATGTGCCTCATGCATGTCTGCTGATTCTCTTGGAGAAGACATTCTAAAATCCACCTTTATAACTTTGTCACCAGGATTCTGTGGTGGCAGAAACCTGTTCTTTTGAAGATAATTTACCAATTCAAGTTCTAAGGCTTGCCTTATCATCAATTAGAAATTGCATTAAATGCAGAAATGAATAAATAAATAAATGAGAAAGTAGGGGGAAATTGCAGCCAATATCGTATTCTTGTGTCATTCTCAAAACTGACCAGGAGAAACATTGGCTTGGCTGGAATTACTCAAACAATTTTTATCAGCCTCACTGAACACCTAAATGTGTGTTCAATGCAATAGGAAATCTTAGCCTGTGTAACTCCATGCCTTTAGATATTTGCCCCAATCTCATTCTACTCTTACCTTTGTGGTGCTTAGGATTGACTTTTGCATCGTATGGAATTGTGTTTTGAGATTCTACATGTTTTATCTCTCTGCAATTGATATTGAGAAATTTGGCTTGCATTGTTTCTTTTCTAACTCGTTACAGGGATCAGAATTGTCCAAGTCTGGTAAATCGCTGCTGGCAGATTTGGGTGTTAGAAATATCTCAACTATGCCAGCTCCTAAAAAGTTGGTCCACCCATCATCCAATGGAATGCCACCCCCTCCTCCACAAGCCATGCCTCCACCCCCACCCCCACCAAAATTCACTTCATCAACTCCGGCTGCGAGACTGCAAGACAAGAACAATTCTTGGAATAAAACCATGTCTGATGCTGTTCCTGGTATGTTTAGAATCTGTCAGCTGTCTTTCTTTTTTTCATCCAGCATGTACAATGCTACACGATGAAGGGACAAAAATAAACTTTAGATTCAGCCTATAAATAACCATTCATGCTTTCTTCATCAACCTGCATCAAAACATTAGTGTGAAAAAACTAGAGGAGAGTTGAACTGATTGCTGCCCACTTTGGAGCTGAGATCATTTCTTACCTGGTTTCATTCACAGATCTGCTTACTTCTTATCTTTACCTGTTTAGTTGTTTCAGACACTTTAGTCAAATTGATGGAATATGGCGAAGAAGATGACGATCCTGAGGAAACCGATGAAGAATCCCCAAATGGGAAGTCCAGTGTCATGGCAGTTCGAAAACCATTTTGGGCTCTATGACCAGTACTTGAGCTTTGGATTATTGCCAATGAGCCTTTCCAACATGTGCCAACTATATGCGTTAGGAGATTCTGAAGTTCAAAACGTTGTATTGATTTAGTTAGTTGACATATGTAACGGTGTCGGTAGGGATACAAAATGTTCTGGGGTGAGGGAATTGATTGTTGGCACAGTATTAGGAAGTTCTGAATCACTTCGGCTTGGTTCTTTGCAGCCGGTGTAGATGTACAGGAATAGTTTCTTGTATGCTAGTTCATTTTGTTATTTCAGGCCGGCTCATCCCTTTGTAGAAACAGGTGGTGGAAATTAACATTGCCCAACAAAAGCATGGATAAGTTGGAATTCATCATCTGACTGCTAAAATTTTAATAAAAAAGATTTGAGGAAAAAAAAGGGGCAAGAAGAATGCTTTTAAATAAATTGGCTGCTACTCCGTTTGAGACTCAAATGGTGTTAGCTATTATGTTTTAAAGTGTTTTTGAAAATTTTTATTTTTATTTTAAATTAAATTTTTTTGGTATTTTTAGATCATTTTGATTTATTAATATCAAATATAATTATTAAAAAATAATAATAAAATATTATTTTAATACATTTCTAAATGAATTATTTTTAAAAACAATCTCCAAAATATGCACTCAATTGTCACTACTGTTTGTAAACGGTAATATGATAGTCGTTGTCGAATTGATTTAACCTTTGGAGGTATCTCAACTCAACGGTTGACTCTCATGGGTTAAGTTTTTTTTTTTTTGTAGGAAACTTTACCTCTCTGGAAAGCTTTTTTTCAGGGTTCAGGTGAACGAGTAAAATTCTGACTATTCTAAGTTTTTATATGAGATGCATATCCTGATTCCAATTCAAGACTTCTTGTGTAGATTTTAAACTCTTTTCCATCATACTATGCCCCCAGAGAACCTCGTTAAAATTACTATCTAAGTTTTTATTGAAGCCTTAACATTTTCTTTTGATGGTGTGCCTAATATAGAATTTAGATTTCAGAAACCTTTCACCATGTGTCCCAGCAGCAGGTTGTCTCTAAATTCCTAGTCCTAGCTCGTTGACCTTCACAAAAGTGATAGACAGGTACTATTAGCAAGCACAGTTCATAAATCTTTAGATCACAGATTGTGGGACTGCATGAAAGTTAGCTGGCCTTCTATATCTCCTTTTGCGATGATCTAGGTGATCTCTCGGACAGAGTTTTTTTTGGATTCGAGAAATCTCATCCCTTGAAAAATATAATTCAAGATCTTTGTTATCACTATCAAAAAAAAGTAATTTTCCAAGTCATCAACCCAACCCCGTACTTAATATGCTGTTCGAGACCAATATCTTCCGACTAATTTCCGATAACGATGGATCACCTTGAGCGATGCTGAAATTGCGAACTCCTTGTTCATCTCATGCTGTTGGAATTTCAAGCAAAGGTTTCGAGTCCACTGATCTCCAAATATAAGCCCGGGTCTCGGGTTCTTAACCTTGTGAACCATGTAATGGATATTGCTAAGCAAGAATACATGCTGCACAGAAGTTTCTTTATATACCTCGGCCATGTCATTGAGAGGTTGCATTCTGGAATTGAAGCAACCAATTCAAAATGGTGAGCAAATGGGGAAAAGTCACGTGTACCACCATTTACGTTCTGTTCTCCTGTATCTGGATGCATTGGGGAGCCATTGTAGAGCCGTTCTAGAATTGAAGCAGCTAATGGAAAGTGGAGAGCCATTGCGGAAAAGCCAGGACTCCCTCTACTTTTTTTCTCTTCTTCCAGAGCTGCACTCATCGGGGGGCCATTCTCAAAATGAAGCAGCTGCTCCAAAAGTGGACTGCTATGGGTGACAAGTCGCATACACCTCCACTTAGTTTCTCTTCTTCCACAGTTGAACTCAAGTCAGGGGCCATGAACGTGGGATCCTCACCATCGTAGTCCTTGAGGAGAAGATTAAAGGTTTCACAGTAACCGGCAAGATTATTTAAGTAATTCATGAGATGCTTGGTGAGATGGTGAATCTTGCCGCCAGGAGAAGGATACGATCTACTTGTTGTGATGGCATTCATAAATGCAGAAAATGCTGCCCTTGCATAACTCGAGAACTATCCTCAGTATATAGAATCTATATCTGGAATAAGATCTACCAGGACCATGTACATGTCAAGAATAGGGGAGAAATTTTCTAGTTCATTGGGAACAGATATGGCCTTGCCAAAAATCAATAGCTGCAACATTGAAGCCTCAGAGAATATCATTCTGATACCTATCAGCTAGTATGTTTTAAAATATTAAAGACTACTAAAGACTAATACTTGAATATGCACAGAAAGCTTAGTTTTATTAATCATTATCATGCAATTTATACAACGTCATGGATTCACATTTGCGCACAAAATCTGCTAGCAAATCAGTTTGTTAAGCAAAGAAATAGTGATAAACATTACAGAAAAAGAATAACTGGAGAATGTGAGAAGGCTTCTCTGTTTTTATTATGTTCAACGTGAGTAGAGAGTTTAAAATTACATGTATATATATTGAAGGAATTTTGAAACAGGGGAGGTGACAGACAAGGCAAATATATTTGCCATGATTGCAGTTTCTATCTTAGTGTCTTTAGTTACCGTTACAATGCTATTTTACAGCAGCAGATTTGATTTGCTTTCCAATTTTGCAGTGTCTTGATGCAGTGATACGATACAGCAGAACTCAATTTTTTCTTCATGATTCTTCTATTTCTGGAATGTCAGCCGTGTCTTGATCTTCTTCAACGTCTTTATTTCTCCATGTTGCAGACTCAAGGAGGTCTCTGCTGTGTTATATTTAATAAACATAACAGTTATATACATATCAACATATTTATTTCCGAAAGACTAGCAATTAACAATTGTTAACATAAAAGGTTGTTAACATACATGAGTCTCATGCTAGTCAACAGGGTTGTGCAATGATCTTAATTTGGGATCCCTTGAAGAGTTGCAACAAGCAATTCTGTAAATGATCAGAAATGTACTTAATGTGCTTGTCGCTTACGTGATCAGTATCTCGTTCAACAAATTTCTGATATGCATGGTTTACTTTGAGGGAAATCGAATTTCGTAAGTCTTCACGAAGCTGGTCATCAGGGATAGAACATGCTGTCTGAGCCCTGCAGACCTTTTCAAAACCATGATAAAAGCTTCGGAACTTTTCCTCCACATGGGTTTTCGAGACATCATTCGAATTGGGATTCCCCTCATCCTTCAATAAAGAGAGGACTGGGCTCCAAGTAACACTCTTGTAGTTCATCACATGCTGTTGGAATTCCCAGTTGTGCTCTCGAATCCATTCCTCTCCTAGTATGAACTGAAGTTCAGAATTCTCGACCTTATGAACCATGTAATGTATATTGTTCATCAAGAATACGTGCTTCAAAGAAGCATCTTTAAATAACTTGGCCTTGTTGTGGAGCTGGAATTCTAGAATACAACAAAATGCTCGAAATTGGAGAGCCATTGGGGAAAACTTGCTTGTACCTCGACTTATGCTCTCTTCTTTAGTAGATGGACTCGCCGAGGAGCCATTTCTGAGCCATTTTAGAATTGAGTTATTCGACAAAAAATGTTGAGCAATTGGGGAAAAATCGCATGTGCCTCCACTAATGTTCCCTTCTTCCACACCTGAACTCGTGCAAGAGGATGCTGGCATGGGGTGTTCTCCACAATGGTCGTTGAGGAGAGAATCAAGTATCTTGTGGTAGCCTGTGAGAGCACTGATGTAATTCATGACATTTTTTGTGAGTGGGTGAATTCCTTCAGCTGCAAAGTCTCACTTATTCTGTATGTCATGATGGAATCCTCAAATTCATCAAGTGTTTTCCTTGCAGAATCAGCCAATCCCCTTAGAACCATATCACCGTCCACTATTATTACTTGAGAAATAGCTTTGTCAGAGTACAGAGAATCTAAATATGGGAGAAGACCTGCCAGGACCTCATACATGTCAAGTAAATGGAACACCTTTCCTGGATTTTTGGGACCAGTAGATATGGCTTTGTCAAAATACTTCAATAGCTGAAGCACTAGAGGCTCAGTAAATGAAGCCAAATTAACAGTTCCAAGCTCTCCGAAAATCTGTTCAGAAAGCCATTTATCACTAGCAAGATAGACACGCAAGAACATCTTCATAGTCTGAATCCTTCTGTTGATCTTCGATTTTAAGCTCACCTGCTCCAGTTTCAGCACATCTTCAGTTCTCAGTTTCTCCTTTTCAAGAATGCGGAGATTTTCAACCAAAGCACTACTTTGAATGCCAATATATTGTTGCGATATGGTGTCTCTCCATCTTGTGTCTCTCCATCAACCGGTATTGGAGTGTGTCTCTCCATCTCTATCCAACCGGTATTGGAGTGTGTCTCTCCATCTTGTGTCTCTCCATCTCTATAAATATGTACATGCAGATTACAAAAATATATGAATGAATGAAAATATTCTTCTCTATTTTTCAAGTTGGTATCAGAGCTTGAACTCTGTTTTTTCGAAGAGGAAAGGTTGAAGAAACAACGCAAAGTTCATTACTTTGTAATCGAACAGGCCATACTTCACATAGATTTGCCGCTGATATCTAGCCACAATATTCTCCCTTTCCACTCCAGCGTGTGTGTGAAAGAGAGACGCATTGAACATTAACAAAGAGCCACGAAACCCTAAATCACTCTTCTTTGAATCCGTAAACCATGAGCAAGTCAGATTCTGAAACATCTGGCACCAAATCTACCCCCATCATTATTCAACACGAAGGTTCATCATTCAATGCAGGAATTGTATTGAATGAGACCAACTATGATTTGTGGTCTCAAATGTTAGAGATGCAAATTGCTGAGAAGGAGAAACTCTCCTTCATTCGTGGCACATCGCCGCCACCTAAGGAGGAAGATGAAGGCTATGAAAAGTGGTATTCAGACAATCAGAAGGTCAAAAGATGGTTGCTGATGTCTATGTCCCCGGAGATTATGAAGCGATACATTCGCTTACCTACCGCACGAGATATTTGGAAAGCTCTGTCTAAAGCCTTCTATGATGGAGCGGATGAATTACAAGTTTTTACCTTGAACCAGAAGGCTTTCTCTGCCAAACAAAATGGCAGATCGCTCTCTATATATTATGGAGAACTGACTGAAATCTTCAGTGAGTTGGATCATCGTGATAAGGTGGTCATGGTGGATGAGACATATATTGCATCCTATCAGAAAGTGCTTCAGCGACAAAGGGTGCATATCTTTCTCGCTGGATTAGAGGGTGATTTTGAGCAAGTGCGCGGCGAAATCTTGAGGAAGGATCCTATCCCTGAATTAGAAGAGTGTTATGCCCTAGTTCGCCGCGAAGATGTTCGACGCGGGGTGATGAACGGACAACTAGAGAATTCTGAAGCTTCAGCCATGGTGACTCGGAATCGGTCTAATCAAAACTGGCCTCCTCAACACCAGCAAGAGAAAAAAAGGCCCATCCATCCTAAGACTACTAATGGTGGCGACAAATCATCATACAAATGCACTCACTGTGATCAAACTGGTCATACAAAAAGTCGATGCTATGAACTTGTGGGGTATCCGGAATGGTGGGATCATAACCGTGAATCCCGGAAGAAGAATTCAAAAAGGGCCTCTACTGCTGCAATTGTTGAAACAAAGATAGAGGATGATAGCAGTGAAGAGTCCTCGGCATTGGCAGCAGCGGCAGGTAATGGTGGTAAGGTTTTAAATATTTCTACACCTGTTTCTAATAGTGCATGGATAATTGATTCCGGTGCTACGGATCATATGACATTTGATTCTAGACAAATTTCACCTCTTAAACCTTCCTCACAAAATTCTGTTTCCACTGCCAATGGTGCCTCAATTCCGATTATTGGGGAAGGATCCTTGTCCCTCACTAACACCTTGAATTTAGATTCTGTTTTGGTTGTTCCTTCTTTAAATTATAATCTTTTGTCAGTGTCTCAAATAACCACTGCCTTATTTTGTGTTGTCATTTTTTGGCCTGAATTTTGTGTATTTAAGGACATCCGAACAAGGCAGACGATTGGTTATGGTGTTAAGCGAGGGAAGCTGTATTACTTAGACTTGGTGTCTAAAAGTTCAGATAAGTTGTAAAGACCCGGATTTTTTTTTTTCATATACATAAAATACCATCTATCACAGTCCATATTCATTCTCATCGATAAACCTTATCCATACAATATACATTCCATTAAAGAAAATAAGATTCACATAACATACAATATCACAGTTTTCATAACTGAAGTTTTTGATTAGAAATATACATTCATGGATATGGATTTACGTTCTTAATCTACTGATAGAAATTTCAGATTTACACCAAAAGGTTTTACAAAATTATGCATTCCATACATTGCTTCGTCCTAAAACAACTCAATTTCGAATGCAATCTACGTGGTTCTTTGCCAAAAGTAGGTCCCCTTTTGTATCAGGTTCCCTAGACCTCACGTGGCTGTGACGTCCCTGCAGTAACACAATTATTTAATGAAATGCAATTACTTAATATTAGTACTAAATAATTCTAATCAAATGACCAATCGGTTAAAAGGACGCTATTAAGTTGAAATTTCTGTGTATACATAGTGCACTTAAATTTGTAAAATTTATAGGGACTCCATTCCTCTTTTTCGAGCAACTTTATCATTACTCCGAATATTATTTTAAGACAACCATATATGAGGTCAAACATTCCTCCCCATGATCCTTTTTTTATGAACGCCGTTAGGCGAAACTAATCAATCATTTATCCCGGCCATCCTTTCGGACGCCATTAGCCGTAGCTAATCAATCCTTTATCCCGGCCATCCTTTCGGACGCCATTAGCCGTAGCTAATCAATCTTTTATCCCGGTCATCCTTTCGGACGCCATTAGCCGTAGCTAATCAATCCTTTAGCTAATCAATCCTTTATCCCGGCCATCCTTTCGGACGCCATTAGCCATAGCTAATCAATCTTTTATCCCGGCCATCCTTTCGGACGCCATTAGCCGTAGCTAATCCATCATTTATCCCGGCCATCCTTTCGGATGCCATTAGCCGTAGCTAATCAATCATTTTTCATCTTTACGCATTCATTAATCTAGTATAAAGCTCATCATAGTTGTATAGTATTCAATTTAAAATACTTCTTACATGACGTAAGGTTGGAGAGATATAAATCACTTACTTGCTCTACTTCGGGTTTGTTCCTGTCTGGTCGATGGTTCACTCCCGACTGCTCCCCTGCGACATTAATGTCTAACCATTAGTATACTTCAATTTTCAATTTCATATTCGTCAATATACTTTTTTTTTTTCCAACAATTTCAGCCGAACAAGCTTACAATTTCAGTAAAATTTACCAACAATTTTCATCATGAATCCACAAATTTTTCAGCGTAGTACACACATGAAATTTCAGCAACATTACCCATCGATTCTCATCCTAAGTCCACATTTTCCAGCCCAATTTATACATGAAAATTTAAGCAATATACTCATCAATTTTTCCATCATAAACCCACATTTTCCATCACACTTCACACATGCAATTTCAGCAAATCTTAGTACATATTCATTCAAAATTTCAACAAAATCCCCATGAATGTCGGCAGCCCCCTTTAAACAAGAAAAATCAACCCTCCTTTCACATAATTTGTCAATTTCATTCTATTCTCTTCCATATACTTTCTTTGTTCTCTCAATTCATTTTGTTTCATCTTTTAAGAAGAAAAAGAAAAGAAGAGAGTTTCATGATACTTACTTATATCTCACTATTTTCCTAGGTCTCAACTGCCCACACACCTTCACAAAGTCTTCTCCCTTAATATTTGCTTAGTGTTCGGCTGGGATGAGAAATTGAGTGGGAAAAAGAGGGAATTTGGGTTCGGCTGGGAATGAGAAATTGAGTGGGAAAAAGGAGGGATTGGTTTCGGCTGAGGGTGAAAAAAGATGAGGTGGAAAGAGAGAAGGTTGTTTCGGTTTGGGATGAGAAGAAAATGAGGTGGAAAAAAGAAGGGATTTATTCGAGCTGGGATGAGTAAATTAGGGCTGTGAAGAGAAGAGATGGAGGGTGACGGGAAAGAGAGAAAATAAAATCCCCACACCCTCTCTCCTCCTTATATTTATATTCATGAGATGAGGGGTTGTTTGGGTTTGGGTTAAATAAGTTCTAACCCTTGTTTCGCTCTATCTTAAACCGGTTTTGCTCTTCTTATTTTTCCCCCTCTTTTTTTTTTTTCTTCAAAACGACTTTGTCTTCATTTCTTATATATATATATATATATATATATATATATATATATATATATATATATATATATATATATATATATATATATAATGTTTTTCTCTCGGTGTTTACATTCTTCCCCTCTAAATATGAATTTCGTCCTCGAAATTAAAGGGGTTTATTATTCCATACTGATATTTTGAATAATTCTGGGTATTTTTTTTTCCTCATTTCATCCTCCCTCTCCCAAGTTTCCTCTTCTATTTGAGCATTTCGCCATAAAATTCTGACGATAGGGAATTTTTTTTTTTGCTTCCCAATCCTTTTCACCCTTATCTAGTATCTTTGCGGCTTCATTTCCAGCGTTAAATTCTCATTGACTTCAACTGGAATCTGGGGTAGTATTCTGGCAGGATCTACATCAGCGTTTCTTAATAAGGAAATATGAAACACATCATGGACCTCAGCTATGATTAATTAATAGTTGTAATAACATAAACCACATCAATGATATCAGTTATGTTCACTTCAGCATTAACAAATTTGGCTGGCTTATCTCTCTTCCAAGGTTGAAGACGGTATGCATGGTTGGCAATTCATGCTCATGATTAACAACTATTCTGAACAAAACATCATCATGATTTGTCTCCACAAACATCTGCATAAGTTCTTATCAACCCTTTTAATTTAGTATCTGCTCAAGTTCTTCAGAAAAAAAAAGGTCCAAGTTTCTCTGTATTTTGCCCTCATTTTCTACTGACTTTATTTTTCGTCTTCATTTCCACAAGATCTTGATTTTCTATTACCATTTTATGGAGGGAGTTAACTATAATAGTCCCTGGGTGTTGATCTAGAAATGCTAATAGCTAAGAAAGCTAGACTGTCACAAAAATTATATTATTTGAAAACGTGAAATACATAGTTATATTTTAAGACTCATTTTCACCAGGTAATGCCAATCAAATTGAACTATTTTCAGATTGATGCACAGCCACTGCATTCAATAGAAAAACTCGAAACTTTTCCAGACATTACAATTGTAAAACATGCCATAACTTGATTAATACAATACCACTCATATCACGAGCACATATACAATAAAATCCATCATCATTATTTACTCATTTGATTCTTAGCATAACTCTCCAGAAGGCAATGATCTATATGTGAGAGCAGGAATGCAAGATTTATATAGACTGCTTAGGTTCGTCACATGCCGTCAAGACCAGAGATATTTGATTCTGCATCGTCTTCAGCACGCTTAATTTGCAAGATCTTCTTAGCCTCAGCCTTTTCATTATCAGCCATCCTCATTCTAGCATGTGCGTTGATCCCATTCATTTCCTTCTTCACGTTTTCGTTCGGCTCAATGTGCACAATAAGAGTCTGACCTATCTCATATCCATAATGTGATTTTCAGCTCGTCTGTTATAGATTTTGCTATCCCATTCTTTTGTTCAAAACAGATCCAATTTCGGAACACTTGCCCATATAAAACCATATACATATGCTTGACTATGTTCTCTGGTGTTGGTGAATTTACAAAAAAAAACATCAGCAGACTTTTCTGCAGGATCAGTATTGAACGGAAGCAACCACAGTAGCAAAATCGTTGTCCTTAGTTTTGGCTTTTCACAATGAACATCCAGTTGTTTCACAATTAAAAGAGTCGATCGGATACCTGACAGCCAAAACACCAAGGCAGGAAGTGCCATCCAGGTTCCAGGCATCCTTATATTTTCAAAAGATTTGCTTGATGACAACAGTATACTGATCCACTTGAACGCAGCCAAGAACTCGTCCCATATTATTATTATTATTTTTTTTTTCCATTGTTTGATGTCACAGCAAATGTTTGGGATGCATTTTCAATATTTTTGGTAAGGTTACCATTTGTGGTTCATTGATCTCAATTGATCCATTTCAACTGTTGTAATTAAGGTGACGACAACAGATATACCTTAAGGGCTGAAACTCACCCTAAAAGATGAGTTCTAGAAATCAATGGCTTAATCAAAGTAAATGGAGTTATCTCTCACGCATGCCGCATGTGGCTTAACTCACAAACGCAGTAGAGACACCGACCAGTTGTCATCCAACCCTAATTGAATCACACTCTGCAAATTTGGCATATTTTATCAACACAGTAAAAATCCAGAAAGTACAGATTTTATACACTATACACTTTTGTTGATCTTGCCCAGTACACGTGACAACAGTATGCAACTTCCACTACATTAGAAGCAAGAGAAAAGGAATACAGTTCATAACTACAACCTCCTATGTTTACTCGTCGTAATCATCATCTACATCTGCTATAGTGGAGAGAGATAACACCCATGCTTGCAAACCTTTCTGATAATCATTTTTCGTCGTTGCTCCAAGCTTGCCAACAACCTTCTTTGATATTCCACATTTTACCAGAACAATTCCTAGAGATTTGAATGTACAATCATCAGGTTGAACGGAACTTCTACCATTTCCTTGAAAATTCCCACAGCCTCTTTGAATCTTCCATCCAATGCATACAGCCCAAGCACGTTATTATAGCTTAACAAGTCAGTCAATAGTCCCAAGTCTCTCATCTGCTTTGCAATTTGAGTGGCTTCCTCAAACCTCCCATGTCTTTTGTACATGCATAGCATCATTGTAAAAGTGAACTCATTTGTGTTCAATTTTTCAAAAGAAGAAATCCGTCTATCAAGTGATTCATGACCACTTTCCACCTGGAGAATGAAAGAGTGAGTAATAGCATATGAAATAGCAAATTCTTAAGTTCTCCAAACACGCACACAAAAAGAATCTTTCATGTCCTGTATTATAAAGCCACTATCCTACAGCCTTGCACATTCAGAAAAACTTAAAGAAGGAAACCATGGTCCTTCCTTTGAGAATAATGCTGCAGGTGTTGTCAATTTTAAAACATGCATTTAATCATAAAATCTTTAGGCTGGGGGTATTAACAGTCCATCAGTTGTTAACTGCCCTTCACCTTTAAAGAGAGAAAAGTACCTTGCCATAAACACTTGATGGAGAGCTAATAACTCTGCCCCGGAATTTATTTCATTGTAAAGCAAGAGCACTATTCCTACTATTTCTTTTACAATATTATCATTTGAACAGAGGATAGCAGAATTAGCATCCTAACATTCTTTGATGCAATGCTTGAAGAATGTTATATAAATCATGAAAGTACAATCAACAGATTAACAATTGGATGTGCAGTGGAATTTCAATTGGTGTCCTCTGATACCATTACCAGACTTGCAAATCATTCTCAACTATTTGTATTATTTCTCTGGATGAAAGTAAACCAGTCACTTTTGACTTTCAAATGCATGTTTTCCACAAAAATTGCATTTGTTGTCACAAATTATGATTTGATTTCTGTCTGAACAGGCGACATGGAATTCTCATCAAAGAATGCAAGTGCAGCATCATGCGAAAAGAGCCCATATTACCTTAAATTAACACAACCAACACCTAGTAACAAACACATAAAGACAAGGTAACCCTGCAAAAGCGACCAACACCAAGAGCAAAAAAAACACGTACAATTACCATTAACAAATCAATCCTGTAAACCTACCTTCTCAATTTACAAGGATATACTTCTTCTACATATTTCTCCCAAATATAACTTCTCTCCAACTAGCTTTACTACTTCTATGCCATTTTTATTGCCTCTTAGGATCCTTCAACTTCTTTAGTACTACTAAATTCCACATAAAAGAGCAATCAATACAGATGATCTGCATTCTAATATCGATCAACTAAGTACCCAATAAGCATATATTCTTCCATGGCAAACAAAAAAACCAAGAGCAAAAATCAAGACAATAAAAAAAAAAAGAAACATATTCAAAACCCATAATTAAAATTTCACAATAAGGACTAATTGAACCTCAAGTTTGTACCTTTATCTCAAATGCCAACAGACAAATACCATTCCACGACATGCGTAACTCGAGCGAAGAAACACAGTGAAAAAGGTACAGTAAAAATGAAAACCCATGTTTACTATGTTGCATTGAGGACCAATTGAGCCTTAAGTCACAATCTTTCTTCATGGATGCTAAATGGAGAGAATATAGACTGCGAAAGTAAGGTGAAAAAGAACAGTTTTTTTTTTTTTTTTTTTTTTTTTTAGCTCTACCTTGTGGACAGAAAGCAGAATTCGGGCTTGCTCTGGTGCAACTGGAGGTACTCCCTCTGTCTGGCTAGACCTCCCACCTTCCCCTGTTACCCCAGCTTCCACCTGCAAGATTTCGGATAAAATCATCGGAGCATAAGATGCCGAATCATCCAAGGGATCTTCGTCTTGCCAACCTTGGGCACCGTGGTTCCCGCCCCTCCTTTCGAAGGAGGGTGGTTCCATTCGTGTCCCTTGTTGGTTGTGTACCATCCTGAAATTCATCATTGCAATGTAATCATAATTGATCCTCAGGATCAAGACCAGGCGCTCTGATACCAACTGTAAAGACCCGGATTTTTTTTTTTCATATACATAAAATACCATCTATCACAGTCCATATTCATTCTCATCGATAAACCTTATCCATACAATATACATTCCATTAAAGAAAATAAGATTCACATAACATACAATATCACAGTTTTCATAACTGAAGTTTTTGATTAGAAATATACATTCATGGATATGGATTTACGTTCTTAATCTACGATAGAAATTTCAGATTTACACCAAAAGGTTTTACAAAATTATGCATTCCATACATTGCTTCGTCCTAAAACAACTCAATTTCGAATGCAATCTACGTGGTTCTTTGCCAAAAGTAGGTCCCCTTTTGTATCAGGTTCCCTAGACCTCACGTGGCTGTGACGTCCCTGCATGATAACACAATTATTTAATGAAATGCAATTACTTAATATTAGTACTAAATAATTCTAATCAAATGACCAATCGGTTAAAAGGGACGCTATTAAGTTGAAATTTCTGTGTATACATAGTGCACTTAAATTTGTAAAATTTATAGGGACTCCATTCCTCTTTTTCGAGCAACTTTATCATTACTCCGAATATTATTTTAAGACAACCATATATGAGGTCAAACATTCCTCCCCATGATCCTTTTTTATGAACGCCGTTAGGCTAAAACTAATCAATCATTTATCCCGGCCATCCTTTCGGACGCCATTAGCCGTAGCTAATCAATCCTTTATCCCGGCCATCCTTTCGGACGCCATTAGCCGTAGCTAATCAATCTTTTATCCCGGTCATCCTTTCGGACGCCATTAGCCGTAGCTAATCAATCCTTTAGCTAATCAATCCTTTATCCCGGCCATCCTTTCGGACGCCATTAGCCATAGCTAATCAATCTTTTATCCCGGCCATCCTTTCGGACGCCATTAGCCGTAGCTAATCCATCATTTATCCCGCCATCCTTTCGGATGCCATTAGCCGTAGCTAATCAATCATTTTTCATCTTTACGCATTCATTAATCTAGTATAAAGCTCATCATAGTTGTATAGTATTCAATTTAAAATACTTCTTACATGACGTAAGGTTGGAGAGATATAAATCACTTACTTGCTCTACTTCGGGTTTGTTCCCTGTGCGGTCGATGGTTCACTCCCCATTGCTCCCCTGCGACATTAATGTCTAACCATTAGTATACTTCAATTTTCAATTTCATATTCGTCAATATACTTTTTTTTTTTCCAACAATTTCAGCCGAACAAGCTTACAATTTCAGTAAAATTTACCAACAATTTTCATCATGAATCCACAAATTTTTCAGCGTAGTACACACATGAAATTTCAGCAACATTACCCATCGATTCTCATCCTAAGTCCACATTTTCCAGCCCAATTTATACATGAAAATTTAAGCAATATACTCATCAATTTTTCCATCATAAACCCACATTTTCCATCACACTTCACACATGCAATTTCAGCAAATCTTAGTACATATTCATTCAAAATTTCAACAAAATCCCCCATGAATGTCGGCAGCCCCCTTTAAACAAGAAAAAATCAACCCTCCTTTCACATAATTTGTCAATTTCATTCTATTCTCTTCCATATACTTTCTTTGTTCTCTCAATTCATTTTGTTTCATCTTTTAAGAAGAAAAAGAAAAGAAGAGAGTTTCATGATACTTACTTATATCTCACTATTTTCCTAGGTCTCAACTGCCCACACACCTTCACAAAGTCTTCTCCCTTAATATTTGCTTAGTGTTCGATTTTGGGATGAGAAATTGAGTGGGAAAAAGAGGGAATTTGGGTTCGGCTGGAATGAGAAATTGAGTGGAAAAAGGAGGGATTGGTTTCGGCTGAGGTGAAAAAGATGAGGTGGAAAGAGAGAAGGTTGTTTCGGCTGGGATGAGAAGAAAATGAGGTGGAAAAAGAAGGGATTTATTCAGCTGGGATGAGTAAATTAGGGCTGTGAAGAGAAGAGATGGAGGGTGACGGGAAAGAGAGAAAATAAAATCCCCACACCCTCTCTCCTCCTTATATTTATATTCATGAGATGAGGGGTTGTTTGGGTTTGGGTTAAATAAGTTCTAACCCTTGTTTCGCTCTATCTTAAACCGGTTTTGCTCTTCTTATTTTTCCCCCCTTTTTTTTTTTCTCTTCAAAACGACTTTGTCTTCATTTCTTATATATATATATATATATATATATATATATATATATATATATATATATATATATATATATATATATATATAATGTTTTTCTCTCGGTGTTTACATAAGTTGCGTCAAGCTTTAAAGATTGGGGGTTCTGAGGAGAAAAAGAAGAAATCTGAGATATGGTTATGGCATCGACGTCTGGGGCATGCTTCCTTTGGTTACATTAAGAAATTATTTCCTAGTTTATTTGCAACCTTTGATGTTTCT
>CM054996.1:5635859-5755859 GCA_029030765.1 Salix suchowensis | reverse complement strand
GAATTTAGAGGTATGGCACTTGGAATGTGTGAAGCATTGTGGCTAAGACTTCTCTTGTGTTCTTAAAATTTTTGGGCAAGTTGGGCATGTGTGACATCTATGCACCAACTTGAGGGGGAGTGTTGCGATATGGTGTGTCTCTCCATCTTGTGTCTCTCCATCAACCGGTATTGGAGTGTGTCTCTCCATCTCTATCCAACCGGTATTGGAGTGTGTCTCTCCATCTTGTGTCTCTCCATCTCTATAAATATGTACATGCAGATTACAAAAATATATGAATGAATGAAAATATTCTTCTCTATTTTTCAAGTTATATGCCACAGAACATTCATCAGCATAACCAGAAATAGACATCACATTCGCAATACGTCTGAGCTCAGGGATAACATCGTGTCGAACTAGATTAATAGTGAATTCCTCTGCATTTCTGTTAATGATTTTTCTTTGCCTTGAATCCTCATCCAGTTTATTGTCAAGAGATATTTCTGATACTGCACTGTCAGCAATTGAAAAAACAGGCACATGTTTAGGCTCAAAAGGTTGTCTATTTTTAGTAAGCATGTGCTTGAACTCCTCCCCAAGCCTTTTCATTGAAATTTGAAGAAGATTTTTAGCCCTCCGAAGCATCTCCTTTTCTCTGTCTTCAGTCAGACACAAAATTTCCAGTTTTTTAGTCATCTGCCGGGCTTCGTCAGCAGCATTTAGATACTCAGTAGCTTCATCAAGACCCGAGTCCCAGATCATAGGCCAATACCTTTCCCAGCACATTACCTTCCCCTGAATAACATTTAACCTTTCTTCAATCTTGTGTATTTCATCAACCTCTTTTTCCCTGACTGCTATTGCAGTGGTTAATTGGGCATGAAGGTCTCCCAGAATCTCCTTCTCCTCATCTGTAAGATTCTTTCTTGACCTTAATACAGTCATAATTTGTTTCGCCGCATCAATTATCACCATGTCACTGCCTCTGATATACTGGACCCACAACCTTCAACTACACCACTGAGATTAGCTTCCCACCTAGCTGAACTAGCTACTAAACTCAGACCCACAATATAAATGCTTTGCTTGAGATATCAGGAAAGGACACGATGAAGGATACTTTGATTGCCTTCGGAAAAGGCCCGCGAGTCGAGAGCTGATCAAATGAAAGAAAACGAACGTGATTGTATCTATCATAAGCTTGAACTTCCAATATTCTAGCTAGAATAACTACAGTTAATAGTAATAGTAACCAGCTCCAAACTCATCAAACAACATTAAAATCCAAGTTCACTTGTATATAAACACATATAGATCTTCATTTTTTACTCTTCTATATATCCAATCTTTAAGTAGCAGTCAGTGATTTAATACAAGAGGGAAAACTGAAAAGAAACACGAAGAACAAGTCGAAACACGAAGAACAAGTTCATAATAGTAGCTCAGTAAACATGTGTAGCATATAAGAAATGGGGTTCCAAGGATTTTCTAAGAACAAAGCTTAAAACAAGCTAGAAAGACGATCAAATTAAGCAAAAATATGGAATGCCAAAAATAGACAGTGAACAGATTTTAGATTTTGCAAGTCAAGAAACAAACAAACATATACATCCGAGTAGTGTCCTAAGATACAAAGATAAAAAATGAACTGACCTTTGTTTCGGTTCTTTTAAGGTCTTTGCTGCAATCAGTTTTATCAAGGTATGAAGGTTTTAGAGCTACCATGTCTCTCCTGCTCTTGTTGACTCTAGCCAAGTTGGTCTCTACGACCAGTCAAAAATGTCCTCCTGACAGGGAAGGAGGAATTTTCCTCCTGCAACGTGGCACTCCTTACATGGAAACTGAAGTGTTCTTCTTTTCTTTTACTTTTTATTTTCTGATTGAACGACTGAGATCTCTTCTCTTCCACCGGATCGATCGATGTTGGAGAATTGTTTTTAGTCTATCACAGGGAAATTTGAACAACAACAACAACAACAAGGCCCAAGGCCAGAGATCCGAAAGGAGTATCCATCCGAATACTAAGAAAGGACAGGAAAAGGGAAGAACAACATAGAATCACAAGTGTAACTCAAGCCCATCTACATCCTTTTAGAATAATTTAACATGAACTGTTATGTTACGTATGAATTATATGAAATTGTTTGGACTCGCGAAAAATCTCTATCCCAATAAATAAAAATAGCTAACAATAAAAAAAAAATTTATTGAAAACATGAGAGATCATTCATGTGTGTGGACTTTGTACATGTTGTTCAAATATGAGGCCAGCAGCTTTTCAAATTTCTGCTGGCCACAAAAAGCTTTTTTTGTGTGTGTGGCCAACTGCAATATGAAACTTGTTGGCCGCACAGACAAATAGTTCTTTTTTTAACACGAGACCTGTTTTTTATTTTTTTATTTTTTTTTATGAAATCAAACTATTAATTTATCCATTTAGTTATTTTGATGAAACCTTGATTAAAAATAAAATTATAAAAGGCTTAGAATAGTATTTAAATTTTAGACTGCATATATATTAACTAAAGATTCTTCGCCAACTTAAAACCCACATAATTAATTTAATTTTAAAATGATTTAAGAAAGTATAGGTTACATTTGATGCTTAGTTAGGAGAAGACAAGTTCCATTTGATTTTAGTAATAATAAAATAAAATAAAAAGGTGAAAAATTTTGGGTTATACCTAGTGGTGCAAGGTAGGATGGATTTTCTTAAATTTAATTCAAGCAATTTGCTATAAAGCAAAATAATATATATATAGAAAAAAAAGTTTATTTATCGGAGCATTGAGCCATTAGGTTAAGTTTAACAATAATAATATAAAAAATATTTAATTAGGTCTTAATCATGTCAATGATTGCATTAATTTGATTGACTAATTTAACTATATTAACATAATTTTATATGGTCAAGTTATCTATTTTAATTATAATTCTAACTAGAATGTCTTCCAAGTTAAGTAGTTGGACTAATTTAATTTGACAACATTTTTATTTTTATTTTTATTATTATTATTTGAAAATAAAGAATATTCTTGATCCATGTATAACTAAAACTAATTACTTAATTATGATTAGTGTATCTTCATAAGTTGCGAATACTAAGAGAAACTTTATATGTTTGTTAATACAGAACACATCTTAGGAAAGTTGGAGAGAGAAAAAATCATCAATGACTGACCATGCACAAGCCATCTCGATCCTCGGTTGACTTTCCCTGGCTTTCTTGTATTTTGGATTTGAAAGAGTCAGGTGCATTACAGCCCAACCATTCTACTTTTTATTAAGAAAAATTAATATGTTTTTTTTTTAAATATTAGTGAAATAATATAGCGAAAAAAATAAATTAAATAACAAAGTTATATATGTATTTTTATTAGGAAAATGTGCATTCAAGTTAAAATCTTCTTATTTAAAAAAAACATATATAAAATGTGATGCATATAAAAAAAAAAGAGAAAAAATAAATATTTAATATATATTGAAATTTCATGTACAACATTACTGGTATCATTATAAAGATTTCAACAAAATAAATTCAAGATAATGACTCAAGTGTGTCATATTAATTATCTAAAAATAGAGTGACAAACTCTTTTTTTGTGCGGGGAAACCCTGTTCTCGGAAAGTATACTTTGTAGGCCTAGGTGAGCGAGTAAAACTCTAGTTGTCTCATGCTTTTACAAGGGATACAAGTCCTGACTTGAACTCAAGACATACTCTTTGGAGACCCAAACTTGTTGCTAATATGTAAAACTAATACATTGTTTTTTCAGTCATGTTTTTTAATTTTAATTTTTTTAATATTTTTTTAAAATTATTTTAATTTTGTTTTTTAATAGTATCAATGTCCAAATTTTAAAAGTAAATTTTAAAACGTAACAAAAATATATGAAACTGACTTTTCTTAGACTTGATTACACAAGTTATCCTTGAACCATCACATGATCCTGTGAGTTGAAAACCTAGCTCCACGTTCATTTTCCTGGAACGTATCGGATGACTTCGCATCATACTTCCAGATTTTTCAATTTGATCATGTTCAAGTCTCTTTCACTCGGGAAGTTTCATGGGAATTGATGACTGTTCATCACAGTGTTTTGAAAATGTCTTTTAAAAAAAAAAGTTAAAAACAGCTCACAGAATTTATTTCAAAAATCCAGACAGTGATGGACTGAAATTTGGACAGTTCCGAACTTGGTCCTGATTCCACCCTTCCGTGTAGAGGAGGTGTACGACATGATAAATGCTTGCAAACAAAACCATTTATCAAGGACACCCAGCTTAACCTCTCAGCTCGGTCTTAATTTTAAGCAGCCAATCTTGATATATCAAAGACACCATGTTCGAACAAGTTGCCTTTGTACTGCGTCATGTGTCTGAAAAAGTTTCAGAGGTCGGGGATTCAACCAACCTCTTGACCCCAGTTCTTCCATATCGTGACTCCTTCCAAGTCCCATTATGTTTACCTGGCATCTGCAGCAGCAACTTGCAAGAAACGTGGGCCAAATGGCTTTAAAAGCAAACAATTGTTGTGTGGTCCTGTGTAGTTCCAGAGATATCTTCGGGAAATCTTATGAAAAAGTGAGTGCTGGTCATTAGAGATAAAAGCTGTCCATGAGGGCGATTTAATGGAAAGAAATGCAACCAAAACTGCTGAGACGCATCTAATCACAATCTAATCCATTTATGATATTCAAAGAGAGCAATAATACAGGATAACCCTTTTTTTTTTATTCCACTCATACATTACATACTGTAAAACTGAGATTTTTCAGAAATTTTGGCAAGCGATGGCACGACTCAGGCCACCTGTTTATCGATCAAGTACAAATGAGAAGAGCGGAGTGAAAAGAAAATATTACAATAGCAGGGGGGGGTATAAAACTAAAAATCCAGGTTTAAAGAATTACAAGGTATCGATAGCTCTCTCATCTCCTGTGGGATTGTGTAATGATCTTCGAGGCCCCTCAAAGAGATCCAACAAGTAATTCTGTAAATCATCTGCACTGTACTTGAAGTGCTTGTCAAGAATAAGATTTTCATGTCTTCCGACAAATGTTCGGTAAGCTAGAATCACCTTGAGGGATGTTGAGATTCGCAAATCTTCTCGTAGAGGAACATATGGGATTGACCATGCTGTCTGTGTCCTGTAAACCTCCTCAAAAGCGATATAAAAATTCCGCAACCTTTCCTTGAGAAGAGTTAAAGCAATGGAATCCCCCTGCACCAGTATAGCGAGGATAGAACTCCAGGTAGTTCTTTCATAGTTTATCTCATGCTGCTGGAATTTCCAGTTGTGACTTCGAATCCACCAATCTCCAAATATGGACTGAAGATTCGAATTCTCAACTTTTTGAGCCATGTAATGAATGTTGTTCATCATGAATATGTGCTGCAAAGAAGCATCTCTATATTGCCTGGCCTTGTCATCAAGATTGCATTCTAGAATTGAAGCAACTGATCTGAAGTGGAGAGCCAGTGGTGAACCATCGCGTGCACCTTCTCTAGTGTTCTCTTCTTCTGTAGATGGAGTAATGTCTGGGGACAATGACACGGCATCCTCTCCATCATGGTCCTTGAGGAGAAAATTGAGAGTTTCCCGGTGGCCGGTGAGAAAGTTGAGGTAACACATAACATACCTGGCGAGGGGATGAATTCCGCCTCCTGCAGAAAATTGAGGGTTTGTTGAGGTGCTTGTTGAAATAGCATTTTCAAATTTGAGAAATGATGCCCTTACAGAGTCCCCAAATCTCCTTAGAACTTCTCGACAGTTAATTCTCAGACGAGCACCAGCCTCATCTGCATATAAGGAATCTATGTCTGGAAGAAGATCTGCTAGGACCTCATACATATCAAGTATAAGAAACAGCTTTTCTGGCATAGAGGGACCAATACACAGAGCTTCACCAAAATTTAAAAGGCGCAGCATTGAAGCCTCAGTAAAAGAAAGCAAATTAACTGTTCCGAGATCCCCAAATATCTGTTCAAATAGACATTTCTCACTAGCAAGATAGACCCTCACAAAGATCTTCATATTCTGAACCCATCTCCTGATCTTGGATTTTAAGCTGCCCCACTCCAATTTCAGCACATCTTCAATGCTCAGGTTCTCCATTTCAAGAAACTCATCAAAGGCATCCCGTCGAACACTCTTATAGTTCATCACATGGTGTTGGAATTCCAAGTTGTGCTCTCGAATCCATTCCTCTCCTAGTATAAACTGAAGTTGAGAATTCTCGACCGTTTGAACCATGTAATGCATATTGTTCATCAAGAATACGTGCTTCAAAGAAGCATCTTTAAATAACTCGGCCTTGTTGTAGAGCTGGGATTCTAGAATAAAACAAAATGCTTGAAATTGGAGAGCCATTGGGGAAAGCTTGCATGTACCTCCACTTATGCTCTCTTCTTTAGTAGATGTACTCGTCGAGGAGCCATTGCTGAGCCATTTTAGAATTGAGTTATTCGACAAAAAATGTGGAGCAATTGGGGAAAAATCGCATGTGCCTCCACTAATGTTCCCTTCTTCCACATCTGAACTCGTGCAAGAGGATGCTCGCATGGGATGTTCTCCACAATGGTCGTTGAGGAGAGAATCGAGTATCTCGTGGTAGCCTGTGAGAGCACTGATGTAATCCATGACATATTTTGTGAGTGGGTGAATTCCTTCAGCTGCAACAGTCTCACTCATTCCGTATGTCATAATGGAATCCTCAAATTCATCAAGTGTTTTCCTTGCAGAATCAGCCAATCCCCTTAGAACCATATCACCGTCCACTATTACTTGAGAAATAGCTTTGTCACAGTACAGAGAATCTAAATATGGGAGAAGATCTGCCAGGACCTCATACATGTCAAGTAAATGGAACAAATTTCCTGGATTTTTGGGACCAATAGATATGGCTTTGTCGAAATACTTCAATAGCTGAAGCACTAGAGGCTCAGTAAATGAAGCCAAATTAACAGTTCCAAGCTCTCCGAAAATCTGTTCAGAAAGCCGTTTATCACTAGCAAGATAGACACGCAAGAACATCTTCATAGTCTGAATCCTTCTGTTGATCTTCGATTTTAAGCTCACCTGCTCCAGTTTCAGCACATCTTCAGTTCTCAGTTTCTCCTTTTCAAGAATGCGGAGATTTTCAGCCAAAGCACTACTTTGAATGCCAATATATGCCACAGAACATTCATCAGCATAACCAGAAATGGACATCACATTCGCAATACGTCTGAGCTCAGGGATAACATCGTGTCGAACTAGATTAATAGTGAATTCCTCTGCATTTCTGTTAATGATTTTTCTTTGCCTTGAATCCTCAACCACTTTATTGTCAAGGGATATTTCTGATACAGGCACATGTTTAGGCTCAAAAGGTTGTCTATTTTTAGTAAGCATGTGCTTGAACTTCTCCCCAAGCCTTTCCATTGAAATTTGAAGAAGATTTTTAGCCCTCCGAAGCATCTCCTTTTCTCTATCTTCAGTCAGACACAAAATTTCCAGTTTTTTAGTCATCTGCCGGGCTTCGTCAGCTGCATTTAGATACACAGTAGCTTCATCAAGACCTGAGTCCCAGATCATAGGCCAATACCTTTCCCAACACATTACCTTCCCCTGAATAACATTTAGCCTTTCTTCAATCTTGTGTATTTCATCAACCTCTTTTTCGCTGACTGCTATTGCAGTGGTTAATTGGGCATGAAGGTCTCCCAGAATCTCCTTCTCCTCATCTGTAAGATTCTTTCTTGACCTTAATACCGTCATAATTTGTTTCGCCGCATCAATTATCACCATGTCACTGCCTCTGATATACTGGACCCACAACCTTCAATTACACCACTGAGATTACCTTCCCACCTAGCTGAATGTACTAAACCCAGACCCACAGGCTTTAGCTCCGAAAACTGAGAACACTAATAACCCAAACCAAAATATAAATGTTTTGCTTGAGATATCAGGAGAACACACGATGAAGGATACCTTGATTGCCTTCGAAAAAGGCCCGCGAGTCGTGAACTGATTGAAGGAAAGAAAACGAACGTGATTGTATCTATCATAAGCCTAAACTTTCAATGTTCTAGTTAGAATCACTACAGTTAATAGTAATATTAACCAGCTCCAAACTCATCAAACAACATTAAAATCCAAGTTCACTTGTATATAAACACATATATATCTTCTTCATTTTTTACTCTTCTATATATCCAATCTTTAAGTAGCAGTCATTGATTTAATACAAGAGCGAAAACTGAAAAGAAACACGAAGAACAAGTTCATAATAGTAGCTCAGTAAACATGAGTAGCATATAAGAAATGGGGTTCCAAGGATTTTCTAAGAACAAAGCTTAAAACAAGCTAGAAAGACAATCAAGTTAAGCAAAAATATGGAAGGCCAAAAATAAACAGTGAACAGATTTTAGATTTTGCAATTCAAGAAACAAACAAACATATACATCCGAGTAGTGTCCTAAGATACAAAGATAAAAAATGAACTGACCTTTGTTTCGGTTCTTTTAAGGTCTTTGCTGCAATCAGTTTTATCAAGTTATGCAGGTTTTAGAGCTACCATGTCTCTCCTGCTCTTGTTGACTCTAGCCAAGTTGGTCTCTACGACCAGTTAAAAATATCCTTCTGACAGGGAAGTAGGAAATTTCCTCCTGCAACGTGGCACTCCTTTGAAGTGTTCGTCTTCTTTTCTTTTACTTTTTATTTGCTGATTGAATGACTGAGATCTCTTCTCTTCCACCGGATCGATCGATGTTGGAGAATTGTTTTTAGTCTATCACAGGGAAGTTTGAACAACAACAACATCAAAAAGGCCCAAGGCCAGAGATCCGGAAGGAGTATCCATCCATATACTAAGAAAGGACAGGAAAAGGGAAGAACAACACAGAATCACAAGTGTAACTCAAGCCCATCTACATCCTTGGAGAATAATTTAACATGAACAATTATGTTACGTATGAAATTGTTTGGACTCACGAAAAATCTCTATCCCAACAAATCCATAGATTTTGTTGTTTACACTTTAGTACCCATTGTATTAGCTGAATTATACACACACTAGCTATTTAACCCATGTTTTACCGTGGATTATATATTTTTAAATAAAACAATTTCTGGGTATCTAGCCATTTCAATGTATTATAAAAGAATTTTAGAATATAAATAAAAAAGTCTATACAAACACCTAATTTAATAGATTAATAATCATACATATAAATAAATAAAAATAGCTAACAATAATAATAATAAAAAAAAAAATTGAGGCCAGCAGCTTTTCAAATTTCTGCTGGCCACAAAAAGCTTTCTTTTTTTGTGTGTGTGGCCAAGTGCAATATGAAACTTGTTGGCCTAAAAGATTGTAATTCTTTTATATGGTCAAGTTATCTATTTTAATTATAATTCTAACTAGAATGTCTTCCAAGTTAAGTAGTTGGACTAATTAAATTTGACAACATTTTTATTTTTATTTTTATTTTTATTTTTATTTTTATTTTTATTTTTATTTTTATTATTATTATTATTATTATTATTATTATTATTATTATTATTTGAAAATAAAGAATATTCTTGATCCATGTATAGCTAAAACTAATTATTTAATTATGATTAGTGCATCTTCATAAGTTGTGAATACTAAGAGAAACTTTCGATGTTTGTTAATACAGAACACATCTTAGACTGTGTTTGTTTTTTGGAAAGTGGTTTCCGAAAAACTATTTTTTAAACTTTTCTCTGTTTGTTTGCCATTAAAAAAGTTGGTCAACGAAAAACACTTTCCAGTCAAAAAAAAATTTGGCTTGGTTTTCAGGAAAGTGTTTCCTGGAAAATATGGGCACTTTCTGGAAGTTGTGAAAAATTTAGAAATGTTATTATTTGCTGATTATATCAAATTTGATCCTCAAACTTTTGATTGCTATATATAATTTGTTTTGAATATTTATTTTTCAATTCCATCTCTTAAAATTTAAGTTTTATATTAATTTTGGTCCTTATTTTTATAATTGCTATTTGCTTTTTTCTTATCATTTTTTTATTGAAATTTTTTATCTATCAAATTTGGTCCTCATTTTTTTTATTGTTACTTATTTTATTTGAAATAATTATGAAATGTTAATTATTATTATTTTAATTTATTCACCTTTCATTTTTTTTTTAATTTTTTAGATTTGATCTCTATTATTTTGATTATTATTTATTTTATTTGAGATAATTTATGAAATTATATATTTTTTTTCAATTTCATTCTCATTCAACTTTTTAATTTGTAAGATTTGTTCCTCATTATTTTAATAAACTTGAGAAAAATAAAACATTAATAAGTTATTTTTCCAGCTCATTTTCCATGACATAACCAAACACCAGAAACTGTTTTTCAACTTATTTTCTATTACACTACCAAACATCAGAAAATACTTTTCCAGAATTCACTTACCCGGAATTCACTTTCCAAAAAAAAAACTACTTTTCAGCAAACAAACGGGGCCTTAGAAAAGTTGGAGAGAAAAATCATCAATGACTGACCATGCACCAGCCACCTCCATCCTCGGTTGACTTTCCCTGGCTTTCTTGTATTTTGGATTTGAAAGAGTCAGGTGCATTACAGCCCAACCATTCTACTTTTTATTAAGAAAATTAATATGTTTTTTTTTTTTTAAATATTAGTGAAACAATATAGCTAAAATAAATAAATTAAATAACAAAGTTATATATGTATTTTTATTAGGAAAATGTGCATTCAAGTTAAAATCTTCTTATTTAAAAAAACATATATAAAATGTGATGCATGTAAAAAAAAAAGGAGAGAAAAAAATAAATATTTAATATATATTGAAATTTCATATACAACATTACTGGTATCATTATAAAGATTTCAACAAAATAAGTTTAAGATAATGAATCGAGTATGTCATATTTATTATCTAAAAATAGTGACAATCTTTTTTTTTATGCAAGGAAACCTTTCTCGGAAAATATACTTTGTGGGCTTAGGTGAGTAAATAAAAGTTTAGTTGTCCCATGTTCTTACAAGTGCACGTCCTGGCTCGAACTCAAGACCTGTTGTGTAGTTCACAAGTTTTTTGTCATCACGTCACGTCCCTTGAAGACCAAAACTTGTTGCTAATAAGTAAAACTAATACATTTTTTTTTCAGTCATGTTTTTTAATTTTGTTTTTTAATAGTATCAATGTCCAAATATTAAAAGTAAATTTTAAAAAATAACAAAAATATATGAAACTGACTTTTCTTAGACTTGATTACACAAGTTATCCTTGAACCATCACATGATCCTGTGAGTTGAAAACCTAGCTCCACGTTCATTTTCCTGGAACGTATCGGATGACTTCGCATCATACTTCCAGATTTTTCAGTTTGATCATGTTCAAGTCTCTTTCACTCGGGAAGTTTCATGGGAATTGATGACTGTTCATCACAGTGTTTTGAAAATGTCTCTTAAGAAAATATTTTTAAAAACAACTCACATAATTTATTTCAAACATCCAGACAGTAGGATTGAAATGTGGACAGTTCCGAACTTGGTCCTGATTCCATCCTTCCGTGTAGAGGAGGTGTACGACATGATAAATGCTAGCAAACAAAACCATTTATCAAGGACACCCAGCTTAACCTCTCATCTCGGTCTTAATTTTAAGCAGCCAATCTTGATATATCAAAGACACCATGCTCGAACAAGTTGCCTTTCTACTGCGTCATGTGTCTGAAAAAGTTCAGAGGTCGGGGATTCAACCAAGCTCTTGACCCCAGTTCTTCCATATCGTGACTCCTTCCAAGTCCCATTATGTTTACCTGGCATCTGCAGCAGCAACTTGCAAGAAACGTGGGCCAAATGGCTTTAAAATCAAACAATTGTTGTGGTCCTGTGTAGTTCCAGAGATGTCTTGGGGAAATCTTACGAAAAAGAGAGTGCTGGACATTAGAGATAAAAGCTGTCCATGAGGGTGATTTAATGGAAAGAAATGAAACCAAAATTGCTGTAATCACAATCTAATCCATTTATGATATTCAAAGAGAGCAATAATATAACCCTTTTTTTTTATTCCACTCATACATTACATATTGTAAAACTGAGATTTTTCAGAAATTTTGGCAAGCGATGGCACGAGGCAGGCAACCTTTTTATCGATCAAGTACAAATGAGAAGAGCGGGGTGAAAAGAAAATATTACAACAGCATGTTGAGATTCTGAAGTGATTCCAGTTCTGTCAAAGCTGACAGGAGAAGAAGCTGACGAGTTGAAGATTGAAGATTCATGTTTTAATGTTTCCTGTTTTAAATTCAATGTAATCAGGATGATTAACATCCAATAGATAAGAAGTCAACGTTAGTCGGTTAATTCGGTTAAAAAAGTCAATGTTTTAGTTAAGTTTCAATTTCATCAGATTTTGTAAATATAGCCGTTGTAAGTTCTTGATTCATATAAATAAAGCTAATGGGATGGCGAGTAACCATACGAAAGATTCCGCCCATGTTCACGTTCTTTTAACTCAAAAATCGAGTAATTTGTGTTCTTAGTTTTTCGGAAATTTTCCCTTCGTTTCGGAAAAATTCACATTCCCAGATTTTGATTGCTACGATACTTGTTCTCGGGTTTTTTGTCAATCCATCCATACAGATTTGAACAGTACATGTTCTTATCAGAAATTTGATTTTTCTTCAACAATTCAACATGGTATCAGAGCAAAATTAGGTTTGATAAGGGATCATTACTGAAACACGAGTGATTGAGAAAAAGTGAGATTTTTCAAGATTAAGTAATCTTGAAAGGGAAAGGAGAAATTTTTCGAGAATTTGCAGATTTTCTGAAATCAAGAAATTTGAAACAATGAACCAATTAAGATACTTCAATGAGCAAAGAGCAAAGAAATTCAAGGCTCTTACGTGCATTCATAGTGCAGTAAGTGAGGAGATTTTCTCAAGAATCATGGCTTGCGAAACTGCAAAGGAAGCATGGGATAAGCTAAAATCCGAATTTCAAGGTGATGAGAAGTCTAGGAGGATGCAAATTATGAACTTGAAGAGGCAATTTGAAGGTCTAAAGATGAAGGATTCGGACACTGTCAAAGATTTTTCTTCAAGTGTATCCAAGATTGTTAATCAAATGAGATTGCTTGGTGAAGAGGTTCAAGAATCAAGGGTGGTTGAAAAAAGTACTTGTAAGCCTACCCGAAAAGTTTGAAAATAAAATCTGCTCACTTTGAAAGATTCAAAGGACTTTAGTGAACTCGGTTTGCAAGAGTTGATAAATGCCTTGCAAGTCTGTAAAACAAAGGCGAGGCACTCGGACATGAAAATGCAAGTGAAGAAGCATTTGCAGCGGGGGTTCAAGGGAAGAACAAGAAATCAAATGTTCTTCAAAAACCCGGAAAAATAAGAGCAATTACGGAAAATCATGGCAGAGCAAAAAATTGGCCAAATAATGCCAACAACAACTTCAATACAAAGGGAAAGGAAAGAAGAGAGCAATTCCCCTCATGCAAGTATTGTCAAAAGACAAATCATCTTGAGTCATTTTGTTGGCTCAAGAATGCTCAATGTCAAAAATGCAAGCAATTTGGACACATTCAAAAGTTTTGCAAGAACAACATCTCACATGGGAAGCAAGCACATGTAACTGAGGTTGTGGAACGAAAGGATGAACAATTGTTCACTGCCATTGTGAATCACAGCTGCAGCAAGTCTGAGGTTAGTAAGCTAAATTGGCTAATTGATAGTGGGTGTTCAAATCACATGACAGCTGAAATTAGCATGTTTAATAACTTTGATGAAAAATACAAATCAAAGGTTAAGGTTGCTAATGGACAATATGTAAGTGTAGAGGGCAGAGGGGAAGTAGACATTGAAACCTTGGCTGGAACTAGAAATTTTAAGCATGTGTTATATGTTCCAGAAATTGACCAAAACTTGATTAGTGTAGGTCAATTACTTGAAATTGGATATTCATTGTTCTTTGATAATGGCATATGTACAATAAAGGATGATCTAGGAACACCTTTGTTTCATTGCTAAGATGAATAATAGGTGCTTTAGCATTGAAGAAAAACAAGCACACATAAGCATGAATATCAATGCATCAGAAAATTCAATTATGTGGCATAGAAGAATTGGACATTTTAACTATGCTACATTGAAGAAAATGGCTGAACTACAAGTAGTAGAAGGGTTACCTGTTATACATGAACAAAATGAGGTTTGTGAAGCATGTCAACTAGGAAAACAAGCAAGAATTAAGTTCAATAAAAGTGCATGCAAATCTACCACTAAGCTGCAAATTGTTCATAGTGATGTATGTGGCCCTATGCATAATGAATCTTTGAATGGTGCTAGATACTTTGTGTTGTTTATAGATGACTTCAGTAGACTTTGTTGGGTTTATTTCCTTAAAACCAAAGGGGAAGTTTTTGAAGTGTTTTTGAGGTTCAAAGCTGCGGCTGAGAAGGAATCCAGCTGCAGCTTGAAGATTTTGAGGACTGACAATGGGGGAAATTTACCTCCTATAAATTTAAAGAATACCTAGTGAAAGAAGGTATTAAGCATCAACTAACCATCCCTTACATGCCTCAACAAAATGGTGTAAGTGAGAGGAAAAATAGGACCTTGATGGAGATGGCAAGATGCCTTCTCTATGAGAAGAAATTGCCCTTGAAATTTTGGGCTGAGGCTGTGAGCACAACCACTTACCTCTTAAATAGGATGATGACAAGGTCATTAGGAGATAAAACACCCTATGAAGAATGACATGGACATAAACCAAGCATAGATCATCTAAAGGTATTTGGCAACCCCTGTTATGTGCTTCAACATGAGATTAAGAGAAGAAAGTTAGATCAAAAATCTGAGGTTGGGATTTTGATAGGTTATAGCTCAAATTCAAAAGGCTATAAGGTTTTTGATTTGAAAATAAACCAAGATGTAATAGCTAGGAATGTTAAGGTGGCTGAGAACCAAATATGGAATTGGGATGATGAGAAAATTGAAGTTACCAACTATGAAGAAATTGATGAACCCGCACTCGAGGCGATGATGAAACCGAGCGATGATGAAGAACAATCAGTGAGGGGGACTAGGTTGCTTAGTGACATCTATGATAGATGTAATTTGGTTGAAATGGAACCACATAATGTATAAGAAGCCATGGATTCTCAAACTTGGGTGGCAACAATGAAGGAGGAGTTAATGATGATAGAAAAGAATGAAACATGGCAGCTTGTTGACAGACCTAAGCATAGAAAAGTCATTGGTGTTAAGTGGGTTTTTAAGACAAAATTAAATGCTGATGGAAGTGTCAATAAGAACAAAGCTAGACTTGTTGTTAAAGGATACTCGCAAGAACAAGGGATAGACTATCATGATACTTTTGCCCCTGTTTCAAGAATGGATACTATCAAGTTGCTGCTCATGTTAGCTGCTCAAAAGGAATGGTTGGTTTGGCAAATGGATGTCAAATCAGCATTTTTGAATGGCACTTTGGATGAAGAAATATATGTGGAACAACCACAAGGTTTTGAGGATGAATCAAATATGAACAAAGTTTACCTTCTAAAGAAAGCTTTGTATGGTTTGAAACAAGCTCCTAGAGCTTGGTATAGCAAATTGGATGATTATTTGACTAGCTTGGGGTTTGTGAAGAGTTTGAATGAAGCCACTCTATATGTGAAGAAGGTGGATGATCACATCTTGATAATTTCAGTATATGTTGATGATTTGTTAATTACGGGTGACAATCAGAAATTTGTTGATGAATTCAAGATGAATATGAAGAACAAATTTGAGATGAATGAACTTGGATTATTAGCATATTTTCTTGGAATGGAAATAACACAATCTAAGGAAGGTTGCTTTGTATGTCAAAAGCAATTTACAACCAAGATGCTAAACAAGTTTGCAATGGAAAATTGCAAACCAGTTAGCACCCCAATGGTGCTAGGTATGAAGCTCACAAAAGCTGATGGGGCTCCCTCTGCAGATGGAAGAATTTATAGAAGTTTGATTGGAAGTTTATTGTATTTATCTTCCACACGACCTGACATTGTGTTCACTGTCAACTACCTCTCAAGATTCATGCAAAATCCCAGCCAAATGCACTACATTGCAGCCAAAAGAGTGCTGAGATACTTAAGGGGAACACTGGAATTTGGCATGTTTTTTTGGCAAAATGAACACTGTCAAATTGAAGGGATTTTGTGACAGTAATTGGGGTGGAAGTGATGAAGAGATGATGAGCACTTCAGGCTATTGTTTTTCAATGGGGGAATGCATCTTCTGTTGGAATTCAAAGAAGCAATCAGTAGTTGCACATTCAACTGCTGAAGCTGAATATATTGCAGCATTTGTGGCTGCCAATCAACTTGTTTGGTTGAGAAATTTTTTGAAGGATTTGGATTGTGATCAGCTAGAACCTACTGAGTTGTTTTGTGACAACATGTCTGCAATTGCAATTTCCAAAAACTCAGTGTTCCATAATAGAACAAAACACATGAAAATCAAGTTTCATGCTATTCGGCAATTCCAACAAGGAGAACTGGAGATGAAGTACTGCTGTTCTAAGGAGCAACTGGCTGACTTATTCACCAAAACTTTACCAAAGGAAAGGTTTGAAGAACTAAGAAGAATGGTGGGAATGTGCAGTCCAGGAATCAAGGAGGAGTGTTGAAATTCTGAAGTGATTCCGGGTTACGCCAAAGGCGACGGGGAGAAGAAGGCGACGAGTTGAAGATTGAAGATTCATGTTTTAATGTTTCCTGTTTTAAATTCAATGTAATCAGGATGATTAACATCCAATAGATAAGAAGTCAACGTTAGTCAGTTAATTCAGTTAAAAAGTCAATGTTTTAGTTAAGTTTCAATTTCATCAGATTTTGTAAATATAGTCGTTGTAAGTTCTTGATTCATATAAATAAAGCTAATGGGATGGCAGTAACCATACGAAAGATTCTGCCCATGTTCACGTTCTTTTAACTCAAAAATCAGAGTAATTTGTGTTCTTAGTTTTCTAGAAATTTTCCCTTCGTTTCTGGAAAAATTCACATTCCCAGATTTTGATTGCTACAGTACTTGTTCTCAGGTTTTTTCAATCCGTCCGTACAGATTTGAACAGTACATGTTCTTATCAGAAATTTGATTTTTCTTCGAAAATTCAACATAGCAGAGGGGGTATAAAACTAAAAGCCTGCACCCCAAATTTAAAGAATTACAAGGTATCGATTGCTCTATCATCTCCTGTGGGGATTCTGTAATGATCTTTGAGACCCCTCGAAGAGATCCAACAAGTAATTCTGTAAATCATTTGCACAGTACTTGATGTGCTTGTCACTAATATGATTTGCATATCTTCCGACAAATGTTCGGTAAGCTTGAATCACCTTGAGGGATGTTGAGATTCGCAAATCTTCTCGTAGATGAACATTTGGGATTAACCATGCTGTCTGTGTCCTGTAAACCTTCTCAAAAGCGATATAAAAATTCCGAAAACTTTCCTTGAGAAGGGCTCTTGAAGAACTGGAATCCCCCTCCACCTTCAGTATAGCGAGGATAGAACTCCAGGTAGTTCTTTCATAGCTTATCTCATGCTGCTGGAATTTCCAGTTGTGCCTTCGAATCCACCCATCTCCAAATATGGACTGAAGATTCGAATTCGCAACTTTTTGAGCCATGTAATGAATGTTGTTCATCAAGAATATGTGCTGCAAAGAAGCATCTCTATATAGCCTGGCATTGTCATCAAGATTGCATTCTAGAATTGAAGCAACTGAAATGAAGTGGAGAGCCAGTGGTGAACCATCGCTTGCACCTTCTCTAGTGTTCTCTTCATCTGTAGAAGGAGTAATGTCTGGGGACAATGGCATGGCATCCTCTCCATCATGGTCCTTGAGGAGAAAATTGAGAGTTTCCCGGTAGCCAGTGAGAGCATCGAGGTAAACCATAACAAACCTGGTGAGGGGATGAATTCCGCCTCCTGCAATAGGGTTTGTTGAGGTGCTTGTTGAAATAGCATTTTCAAATTTGAGAAATGTTGCCCTTACAGAGTCCCCAAATCTCCTTAGAACTTCTCGACAGATAAATCTCACACGAGCACCAGCGTCATCTGCATATAAGGAATCTATGTCTGGAAGAAGATCTGCTAGGACCTCATACATGTCAAGTATAGGAAACAGCTTTTCTGGTTCATGGGGACCAATAGACACAGCTTCACCAAAATTTAAAAGCCGCAGCATTGAAGCCTTTGAAGCCTCAGTAAAAGAAACCAAATTAGTTGTTCCGAGATCCCCAAAAATCTGTTCAAATAGACATTTCTCACTAGCAAGATAGACCCGCACAAAGATCTTCATAGTCCGAACCCATCTCCTGATCTTGGATTTTAAGCTGCCCCACTCCAATTTCAGCACATCTTTCATGCTCAGTTTCTCCATTTCAAGAATAAGGAGAAACTCATCCAAGGCATCCCGTCGAACACTAACATATGCTTGAGAACATTCATGACCATAACCAGAAATGAACATCAAATTTGCAATGCGTCTGAGCTCAGGAATCGTAACAGGATGGACTAAGTCAACAATATATTCCTCCGAGTTTCTGCTTGCACTATCTCTAGGCTGAGATTCCTTGAAAGATTCGTCCCCAAGAGATATTACCGAGCCAGCATCGTCTTCACTTGAGCGAAAATACATATGCTCTGGCTCAAACGGTTGCCTTTTTTGAATGAGCATATGCTTAAACTCCTCCACAAGCCTTGCCATTGCAATTTGAAGAACGTCATGTGCCCTGCGTAGCAGCTCCTTTTCTCCATCATCTTTCAAACACATAGCCTCCAGCTTTTCTATTAATTTTTGTAATTCATCAGCAGAATTTATATACTCATTAGCTTCATTGGGACCAAAGTCCCAATGCATAGACTGATATGTCTCCCAACTCATAATCTTCTCCTGAATAACATTTAGCCTGCCTTCATCATCAAACTCATTTTCACTGTTGCTGGTTAAAGAGAGGACTGGACTCCAAGTAACACTCTTACAGTTCATCACATGCTGTTGGAATTCCCAGTTGTGCTCTCGAATCCATTCCTCTCCTAGTATAAACTGAAGTTCAGAATTCTCGACCGTTTGAACCATGTAATGCATATTGTTCATCAAGAATACGTGCTTCAAACAAGCATCTTTAAATAACTTGGCCTTGTCGTAGAGCTGGGATTCTAGAATACAACAAAATGCTTGAAATTCGAGAGCCATTCGGGAAAGCTTGCATGTACCTCCACTTATGCTCTCTTCTTTAGTAGATGGACTCGCCGAGAAGCCATTGCTGAGCCATTTTCGAATTGAGTTATTCGACAAAAAATGTCGAGCAATTGGTGAAAAATCGCATGTGCCTCCACTTATGTTCCCTTCTTCCACACCTGGACTCGTGCAAGAGGATGCTGGCATGGGATGGTCTCCACAATGGTCGTTGAGGAGAGAATCGAGTATCTCGTGGTAGCCTGTGAGAGCACTGATGTAATTCATGACATATTTTGTGAGTGGGTGAATTCCTTCAGCTGCAAAAGTCTCACTCATTCCGTATGTCATGATGGAACCCTCAAATTCATCAAGTGTTTTCCTTGCAGAATCAGCCAATCCCCTCAGAACCATATCACCGTCCACTATTTCTTGAGAAATAGCCCTTGTCACAGTACAGAGAATCTAAGTATGGGAGAAGACCTGCCAGGACCTCATACATGTCAAGTAAATGGAACAAATTTCCTGGATTTTTGGGACCAGTAGATATGGCTTCGTCGAAATACTTCAATAGCTGAACCACTAGAGGCTCAGTAAATGAAGCCAAATTAACAGTTCCAAGCTCTCCGAAAATCTGTTCAGAAAGCCATTTATCACTAGCAAGATAGACACGCAAGAACATCTTCATAGTCTGAATCCTTCTGTTGATCTTCGATTTTAAGCTCACCTGCTCCAGTTTCAGCACATCTTCAGTTCTCAGTTTCTCCTTTTCAAGAATGCGGAGATTTTCAACCAAAGCACTACTTTGAATGCCAATATATGCCACAGAACATTCATCAGCATAACCAGAAATGGACATCACATTCGCAATACGTCTGAGCTCAGGGATAACATCGTGTCGAACTAGATTAATAGTGAATTCCTCTGCATTTCTGTTAATGATTTTTCTTTGCGTTGAATCCTCAACCACTTTATTGTCAAGGGATATTTCTGATACTGCACTGTCAGCAATTGAAAAAACAGGCACATGTTTAGGCTCGAAAAGGTTGTCTATTTTTAGTAAGCATGTGCTTGAACTTCTCCCCAAGCCTTTCCATTGAAATTTGAAGAAGATTTTTAGCCCTCCGAAGCATCTCCTTTTCTCTATCTTCAGTCAGACACAAAATTTCCAGTTTTTTAGTCATCTGCCGGGCTTCGTCAGCAGCATTTAGATACTCAGTAGCTTCATCAAGACCCGAGTCCCAGATCATAGGCCAATACCTTTCCCAACACATTACCTTCCCCTCAATAACATTTAACCTTTCTTCAATCCTGTGTATTTCATCAACCTCTTTTTCGCTGACTGCTATTGCAGTGGTTAATTGGGCATGAAGGTCTCCCAGAATCTCCTTCTCCTCATCTGTAAGATTCTTTCTTGACCTTAATACCATCATAATTTGTTTCGCCGCATCAATTATCACCATGTCACTGCCTCTGATATACACCACTGAGATTACCTTCCCACCTAGCTGAATTAGCTACTAAACCCAGACCCACAGGCTTTAACTCCGAAAACTGAGAATACTAATAACCAAACCAAAATATAAATGCTTTGCTTGAGATATCAGGAAAAGACACGATGGAGGATACTTTGATTGCCTTCGAAAAAGGCCCGCGAGTCGTGAACTGATTGAAGGAAAGAAAACGAACGTGATTGTATCTATCATAGGCTTGAACTTTCAATGTTCTAGTTAGAATCACTACAGTTAATAGTAATAGTAACCAGCTCCAAACTCATCAAACAACATTAAAATCCAGTTCACTTGTATATAAACACATATATATCTTCTTCATTTTTTACTCTTCTATATATCCAATCTTTAAGTAGCAGTCATTGATTTAATACAAGAGCGAAAACTGAAAAGAAACACGAAGAACAAGTTCATAATAGTAGCTCAGTAAACATGAGTAGCATATAAGAAATGGGGTTCCAAGGATTTTCTAAGAACAAAGCTTAAAACAAGCTAGAAAGACAATCAAATTAAGCAAAAATATGGAAGGCCAAAAATAAACAGTGAACAGATTTTAGATTTTGCAATTCAAGAAACAAACAAACATATACATCCGAGTAGTGTCCTAAGATACAAAGATAAAAAATTAACTGACCTTTGTTTCGTTTCTTTTAAGGTCTTTGCTGCAATCAGTTTTATCAAGGTATGAAGGTTTTAGAGCTACCATGTCTCTCCTGCTCTTGTTGACTCTAGCCAAGTTGGTCTCTACGACCAGTCAAAAATGTCCTCCTGACAGGGAAGGAGGAATTTTCCTCCTGCAACGTGGCACTCCTTACATGGAAACTGAAGTGTTCTTCTTTTCTTTTACTTTTTATTTTCTGATTGAAGGACTGAGATCTCTTCTCTTCCACCGGATCGATCGATGTTGGAGAATTGTTTTTAGTCTATCACAGGGAAGTTTGAACAACAACAACATAAAAAAGGCCCAAGGCCAGAGATCCGAAAGGAGTATCCATACAAATACTAAGAAAGGACAGGAAAAGGGAAGAACAACACAAAATCACAAGTGTGATTCAAGTCCATCTACATCCTTGGAGAATAATTTAACATGAACTGTTATGTTACGTATGAATTATTTGAAATTGTTTGGACTCGCGAAAAATCTCTATCCCAACAAATCCATCGATTTTGTTGTTTACACTTTAGTGCCCATTGAATTAGCTGAATTATACACACACTAGCTATCTAACCCGTGTTTTACCGTGGATTATATATTTTTAAATAAAACAATTTCTGGGTATCTAGCCATTTCAATGTATTATAAAATATAAATAAAAAAGTCTATACAAACACCTAATTTAATAGATTAATAATCATATATGTAAATAAAAAAAATAGCTAACAATAATAAAAAAAAAAATTATTGAAAAGATTGAGAGAATGTGTTTGGACTTTGTGCATGTTGGTCAAATATGAGGCCAGCAGCTTTTCAAATTTCAGCTGGCCACAAAAAGCTTTTTGTGTGTGTGGGGCCAACTGCAATATGAAACTTGTTGGCCGCACAGACAAATAGTCCATTTTTGACACGAGAACTGTTTTTCTTAATTATTGTTTTATGAAATCAAACTATTAATTTATCCATTTAGTTAATTTGATGAAACCTTGATTAAAAATAAAATTATAAAAAGGCTTAGAATATTATTTAAATTTTAGACTGCATATATATTAACTTAAAGATTCTTCACCAACTCATTAAAACCCACATAATTAATTTAATTTTAAAATGATTTAAGAAAGTATAGGTTACATTTGATGCTTAGTTTTGGAGAAGACAAGTTCCATTTGATTTTAGTAATAATAAAATAAAATAAAAAGGTGAAAAATTTTGGGTTATACCTAGTGGTGCAAGGTAGGATGGATTTTCTTAAATTTAATTCAAGCAAAACTTTGCTATAAAGCAAAATAATATATATATATGTATAAAATAAAGTTTATTTAGCTAATATCCTCAACAATCAATCAAGTGTTCGGAGCATGTAGCCATTAGGTTAAGTTTAAAAATAATAATATTAAAAAAATATTTAATTAGGTTTTTAATCATGTCAATGATTGCATTAATTTGATTGACTAATTTAACTATATTAACATAATTTTATATGGTCAAGTTATCTATTTTAATTATAATTCTAACTAGAATGTCTTCCAAGTTAAGTAGTTGGACTATTTTAATTTGACAACATTTTTATTATTATTATTATTATTATATTATTATTATTATTATTATTATTATTATTATTATTATTATTATTATTTGAAAATAAAGAATATTCTTGATCCATGTATAACCAAAACTAATTATTTAATTATGATTAGTGCATCTTCATAAGTTGCGAATACTAAGAGAAACTTTCGATGTTTGTTAATACATTACACATCTTAGAAAAGTTGGAGAGAAAAATCATCAATGTTTGACCATGCACGAGCCACCTCCATCCTCGGTTGACTTTCCCTGGCTTTCTTGTAATTTGGATTTGAAAGAGTCAGGTGCATTACAGCCCAACCATTCTACTTTTTATTAAGAAAAATTAATATGTTTTTTTTTTTAAAATATTAGTGAAACAATATAGCTAAAAAATACATTAAATAACAAAGTTATATATGTATTTTTATTAGGAAAATGTGCATTCAAGTTAAAATCTTCTTATTTAAAAAAACATATATAAAATGTGATGCACATAAAAAAAAGAGAAAAAATAAATATTTAATATATATTGAATTTCATATACAACATTACTGGTATCATTATAAAGGTTTCAACAAAATAAATTCAAGATAATGACTCGAGTTTATCATATTTATTATCTAAAAATAGAGTAACTAACTTCTTTTTTTATACGGGAAACCCTGTTCTCGGAAAGTATACTTTGTAGGCTTAGGTGATCGAGTAAAACTCTGGTAGTATCATGTTTTTACAATGGATGCAAGTCCTGACTCGAACTCAAGACATGCTTTGTAGTTCGCAAATATTTTATCATCACACCATGCTCCTTGGAGACCCAAACTTGTTGCTAATATGTAAAACTAATACATTGTTTTTTCAGTCATGTTTTTTAATTTTAATATTTTTTAAAAATTATTTTAATTTTGTTTTTTAATAGTATCAATGTCCAAATTTTAAAAGTAAATTTTAAAAAGTAACAAAAATAAATGAAACTGACTTTTCTTAAACTTGATTACACAAGGTATCCTTGAACCATCACATGATCCGATCCATGTGAGTCGAAAACCGAGCTCCACGTTCATTTTCTTGGAATGTATCAGATGACTTCGCATCATACTTCCAGATTTTTCAATTTGATCATGTTCAAGTCTCTTTCACTCGGGAAGTTTCATGGGAATTGATGACTGTTCATCACAGTGTTTTGAAAATGTCTTTTAAAAAAATATTTTTAAAAACAGCTCACAGAATTTATTTCAAAATCCAGACAGTGATGGACTGAAATTGGACAGTTCAGAACTTGGTCCTGATTCCATCCTTCCGTGTAGAGGAGGTGTACGACATGATAAATGCTAGCAAACAAAACCATTTATCAAGGACACCCCGTTTAACCTCTCATCTCGGTCTTAATTTTAAGCAGCCAATCTTGATATATCAAAGACACCATGCTCGAACAAGTTGCCTTTCTACTGCGTCATGTGTCTGAAAAAGTTCAGAGGTCGGGGATTCAACCAAGCTCTTGACCCCAGTTCTTCCATATCGTGACTCCTTCCAAGTCCCATCATGTTTACCTGGCATCTGCAGCAGCAACTTGCAAGAAACGTGGGCCAAATGGCTTTAAAATCAAACAATTGTTGTGGTCCTGTGTAGTTCCAGAGATGTCTTCGTGAAATCTTATGAAAAAGTGAGTGCTGGACATTAGAGATAAAAGCTGTCCATGAGGGCGATTTAATGGAAAAAAATGCAACCAAAATTGCTGAGATGCATCTAATCACAATCTAATCCATTTATGATATTCAAAGAGAGCAATAATACAGGATAACCCTTTTTTTTTATTCCACTCATACATTACATATTGTAAAACTGAGATTTTTCAGAAATTTTGGCAAGCGATGGCACGAGTCAGGCCACCTGTTTATCGATCAAGTACAAATGAGAAGAGCGGAGTGAAAAGAAAATATTACAGGGGGGGTGGGGGTAAAAAACTAAAAGTTCAGGTTTAAAGAATTACAAGGTATCGATTGCTCTATCATCTCCTGTGGGGATTGTGTAATGATCTTTGAGACCCCTCAAAGAGATCCAACAAGTAATTCTGTAAATCATCTGCACTGTACTTGATGTGCTTGTCACTAATATGATTTGTATGTCTTCCGACAAATGTTCGGTAAGCTTGAATCACCTTGAGGGATGTTGAGATTCGCAAATCTTCTCGTAGATTATAATTTGGGATTAACCATGCTGTCTGTGTCCTGTAAACCTCCTCAAAAGCGATATAAAAATTCCGAAACCTTTCCTTGAGAAGGGTTTTTGAAGAACTGGAATCCCCCTCCTCCTTCAGTATAGCGAGGATAGAACTCCAGGTAGTTCTTTCATAGTTTATCTCATGCTGCTGGAATTTCCAGTTGTGCTTTCGAATCCACCCATCTCCAAATATGGACTGAAGATTCGAATTCACAACTTTTTGAGCCATGTAATGAATGTTGTTCATCAAGAATATGTGCTGCAAAGAAGCATCTCTATATAGCCTGGCCTTGTCATCAAGATTGCATTCTAGAATTGAAGCAACTGATCTGAAGTGGAGAGCCAGTGGTGAACCATCGCGTGCACCTTCTCTAGTGTTCTCTTCTTCTGTAGATGGAGTAATGTCTGGGGACAATGGCATGGCATCCTCTCCATCATGGTCCTTGAGGAGAAAATTGAGAGTTTCCCGGTAGCCGGTGAGACCATTGAGGTAATTCATAACATACTTGGTGAGGGGATGAATTCCGCCTCCTGCAATAGGGTTTGTTGAGGTGCTTGTCGAAATAGCATTTTCAAATTCGAGAAACGCTGCCCTTACAGAGTCCCCAAATCTCCTTAGAACTTCTCGACAGTCGATTCTAACACGAGCACCAGCCTCATCTGCATATAAGGAATCTATGTCTGGAAGAAGATCTGCTAGGACCTCATACATGTCAAGTATAGGAAACAGCTTTTCTGGTTTATGGGGACCAATAGACACAGCTTCACCAAAATTTAAAAGCCGCAGCATTGAAGCCTTTGAAGCCTCAGTAAAAGAAACCAAATTAGCTGTTCCGAGATCCCCAAAAATCTGTTCAAATAGACATTTCTCACTAGCAAGATAGACCCTCACAAAGATCTTCATAGTCCGAACCCATCTCCTGATCTTGGAATTTAAGCTGCCCCACTCCAATTTCAGCACATCTTCAATGCTCAGTTTCTCCATTTCAAGAATAAGGAGAAACTCATCCAAGGCATCCCGTCGAACACTAACATATGCTTGAGAACATTCATGACCATAACCAGAAATGAACATCAAATTTGCAATGCATCTGAGCTCAGGAATCGTAACAGGATGGACTAAGTCAACAATATATTCCTCCGAGTTTCTGCTTGAACTATCTCTAGGCTGAGATTCCTCGAAAGATTCATCCCCAAGAGAAATCATCGAGCCAGCATCGTCTTCACTTGAGCGAAAAGACATATGCTCTGGCTCAAACGGTTGCCTGTTTTGAATGAGCACATGCTTAAACTCTTCCTCAAGCCTTGCCATTGCAGTTTGAAGAACATCATGTGCCCTGCGTAGCAGCTCCTTTTCTCCATCATCTTTCAAACACATAGCCTCCAGCTTTTCTATCAATTTTCGTAATTCATCAGCAGAATTTATATACTCATTAGCTTCATCGGGACCAAAGTCCCAATGCATAGACTGATCTGTCTCCCAACTCATAATCTTCTCCTGAATAACATTTAGCCTGCCTTCATCATCAACCTCATTTTCACTGATGCTGGTCATGGTAGTCAATTGGGTGCCAAGCTCTGCCAAGATTTTCTTCGCATCATCTGTAAGGTTCTTTTTCGACCCTAGTGCCCTCACAATCTGTTTTGCAGCTGCAATTAAGTTTTCTTCTCCTTCTAATTCAGGAACCTCTGCGTCATACTCCCCCATAGCTAGAAAAAATCACAAAGAATAGCAATCATAAACTCCCAACCAATCCCTTTGTTTGACCAACAACCAGAATCGAACCCCAACCCTGCAACCACGCCTCGTAATAATTGTCTTCCAAACTCCGACTTGTAGACTTCAGCACCCTAAAGGCTGAGCAATACATGCCACTCTCTGATCTTACCTGGAAAACCACACATTAGTTTCGCAAGCGAAAATCCAAATACTTATGTAACCGATTCCAAATAGTAAGAGGAGATAACAAGTACAACTTTAAAAATGAAACTTCGCATTGTCGGTTAGAAAACTGCAAAATCATTAACTGCTTAAAGAAAATAGAAAAAAAAAAAGTAACTTCAAATCTAACAAACAGCTAGAACAAAGAAAAGCAATAAAAACCCAGTTGATTCAGCACTACACATCGATCATTCATACAAGAAATGACCAGAAAGGAGACGGAGTCTCAAGCACACAAGAGTAACGTAGAGAAATATGCATAAGAAACACAAATGAGGTTCTAAGGATGTGTTATAGTCGTAGACATAAGCAAGCCCTGTATAAAGAACAAAACTTGATTTACGCCTCAAGAAAAGATCAGCTAGATCTAAAAGGGTAGTAATTATAAAAGAAAAGGAAGATAGAAAAGGAAATATCAAGCAGTAGAAAGATCAAAAGCTGAACTGACTGACCTTTCTTATTTTGAAGATTTTAAGGAAAAGGGTTATGGCTTTGGAGATATTTTATCAGTTTGCTTTGCAAGTTGCTTGCTGGCTGCAATCTCCATAAATCATCTCTCTCTCTCTCTCTCTCTTCCCTGTTTTCAAGGAGATGAATGGAAAGAGAGAAGGAAGCATACAAGTCCTTTCTTTGGTGGTTTCTTTATGGCACCGAGCGATCCTTTTCTGTGTCTGACCACACTGATCTACGCGGAAAAATAAAGGACTTTTTTTTTTTTTTTAAATCTTAAATCTTAGAAATTTATATTTTTATCACAGGTTTAAAGGTCGAGATTAGCGAATGCTTCTATAAATATTTTTTATTTAAAAATAAATTAAAAAAATATTTTTAGCACCAGTGTATTTTAATAATCTAAATATATATTAAAAATATTTTAAAAAAAATTAGAAGATAATCAATTTGTTAATATCACTGTAGATATGGTCACAGAAACTAAAACTTTGCATATTTAATTGGTTTTTTAATTATTCTATTTCTTACAAAACTATATTTTAGATTGGTTGTTATATTGATTAAAAGGGTATTAAAAATATTTTGAAAAAGAATTCAAATTTTATTTTTATATTTTATTTTAAATTAAAAAAAATAATATTTTTAGATAATTGTCATGTGTTAATGTCAAAAATAATTTTTTAAAAAGTAAAAAAATCATTTGTTGCATTTGTAAACGAAAAACATTTTTAAAACAGTCTCAACCACATTCTCAAATAAACACTTTGTTTGGTGTCGGACCAACCAAAGCTAAGCATCTAGTCTCTTTCTATAACAATATTTATTATTATAATCATAAATATTAATTAAAAATCATTAGTAGAATAATGAAAATTATATTTATGATGTTTTTTTAAATATTATTTAATTTTGATTTTTCCCAAGAAAGATTATAACATTGCTTTTTATAATATTAGCAATCATTTTCTTAATAGTCTTTCTTGAATTTTTTTTTCTTAAATTTTATTTGTTGTGTTTTTTGTGAATTTTTATTTCTATTAATATATAATTAAATAAAAAATAGATTTTAAAAATCTCATTGCAGCAACAACAACACGTGTGCAATATGTTATTCTTATATTTTTTTTAACACATTCACATCAAAATTATCAAAATATAATATATTTTTAGTAAGACTTGCTTTTATAATTCTAGTAAGAAAATTTTAAAATAAAGGAACTAAATTAATAACATAAATTAGGTTCTAATTAAAGAAATATTTTTTTTATCTTATTTCAAATCATGTATTTATCTATATTTTCTATAATTGCATTCAGTATTTATAAATAAAGAACATGTCTCCAAAAAAAAACAAAATTTAAATTGTTTTTTGTTTTAGTTTAATGGGATTTTAATTATTACTTTTCTTATGAAAGAAAATATAAAAAATAATAATTTTATTGCTAGATATTTAAAATAACAAACAATTTAAATAATTACCTATGATATGATATATATTTACTAATAATTTATAATTTATTTAATTAAATTTATCCCTAATATTTCCAATTAATAATAAAAACTTTGCATGATGCGATAAAAATACTTGCTTATGTTTTTGTGACATTAAAATGAACTTAGAGCAACTCCAAACTATTAAAAGAGGCAAAGATTAAAAACTATATTTTTAGTATTTTTGTTTAATTTTCTTCTCTCCAACGAGAAAAGCTATTTTAATAGTCAAAATAGTTTTTCTCTATATGAGTTGCTATTTATAGCAAACTCAAATAGAAAATTTATATTTAAATAAAATTAAAAAAATTTAAACAATTTTAATATTAGAGAGATTTTTAAAAGCAATTATTTAATTATATAAATTACCCATATTAATTGTATAATTATATTATATGCAAAATAATTACACTATATTTAAATGATATATATAAAATGATTTTTCTAAATAGTTTTTTACCAGCAAAATACACATAAATAAAAAACTTATATTCACATTATTAAAAAAATCATTTTATTAATTTAGCTCTTTTAAAATAGTTTTTTTTCATTGGAGTTGCTATTATGATCTTGCTTGTAAGAACTCATTCCTTAATACTTTGTATATTGTCAAGTATCTATGTGGTCCCTACTTCAGCTGATTTTGTGCTGATGATTTAATTCATTTTTTTTTATTGGTGAGATGCTAGAAGCTAAAGTTAATAAACCTAGGCTTTGCTGACTTTTAATATGCTAGAATCTAGATACTAGGTTATAGAAGCTGACCGGGCTTTTAATATATATATATATATATATATATAGTTATTTCATATCAGAAAAAAAAACAATTATGGTCTCACTCAAATTTTATCTATTTAAAACTTGAGTTTTAGGTCAATCACAGTTGGGCTGATCCAAGTTTCATATCAATATTGAAGCTACTTTAATTATTTTTATAATATTTATAATATGTTTTAAGAGATAAATATAAATTTGATCAAGATTTAATTGTAAATATTTGAATTTTATCCTAAACTATGATTACACTTCTTAGATAAGTGTCTGTTTAAAAGTGTGGTAAAAGTTTGTTTTTAAAAATATTTTTCATTCAAAAAATACATTTAAATAATATTTTTTTTTAAATTTTTAAAAAACATATTTTTGATATCAGCATATGAAAATGATCTTGTTCATGTGTCTTTAAAGGATGTGACGTGATAGTAGATAGCTTGTGATGAGCATAACATTTTTTAAATTCAAATCAAGATATACATGTCTTACCATTGTTATTTTTTTTGGTGACCGGGTGTCCGGGCTAGCTTACGCGCACCTCGACTATTTCTCGGATCCACTAAACATCCTGCAACCTCAATGAGCATGTAAGGCACCGCGGGGGTGAAAATATACCACACAGGAATAGACCTAGTAGAGACAAGGAGAGAAAGAACCCTACCGCCTCACTCTCACTGAAACTCGAACCATGTATAAATAAAAAAAGATACTTCCCGAGCCACAACCTTTGTTATTGCCATTGCTTCTGATGTCTATCCATCTTTTCTTGAAATCAATTTTTACACAGAGAAGCAACGTACCAAGAAACATCAATCTCTTTTTTTGCAATTTTGTTTTTTCTCGTAAAGTAGAGGTAATGGTCACCTCTTTTACAATAATAATAATAATAATAATCATAATAATAATAATAATAATAAAATGTGATGTCATGAGGGTACATGGAGTGGGAAATGATGGCAGTCTTCTTCCACGAGGAATCTATACAAAAGGTTGATATGATAATTGGGAAAGAAAAAAAACTGACCAATCAATGTTTGAATTTATTTTTATATAGCACTTTCAAGTCTTGGTTAGAAAAAGACTTAACACCTCAATTGTATTGTGTGGTTAAAATGATTTTGTGGTTTTCTAGCCCTATAATCTATTTGAAATTTATAATTTATTCGTATGAATAAATGTGATTTATTTGGAAAAAAAAAATCTTGATAGGTGTCTTGACAAGGACAAGGTTGATTTATGATGGATGAAATTCTTGTGTATTGTCATAAAATATTCTCAATTAAAATTGATTAATATTAAGGATAAATCTAAGTTTTTTTAGGTGAATCACTGATATTTTAAATATTTGTTTACATTTAAGAATAATATTTATATCAGACTATTTATCATTAATTCTCATCAATTAAAAGATGAAGGGATTTTTACAAATATTGGTCAAATCTCCATGCTCGTATTAAAATCTTGAAACATATGCAAAACTATTTAAATAAAAATAAACATAATTATTTTGGAGGGAATGTTTTTTAGTTGATTGATGGTGGTTTCAACCTCAGAGAAAAAGGTGTATGAATTGCAAAACAACACTTTTTTGACTAATCTCTAAAAATTAAGGTTTCTTCTTGATTAAGATTTTACCTTTCTAATTTTGTTTAATCATTCTTTTCATTATTTGTAAACTCTTAATTATATACAACTAGATCTTTAACTGAAACTTCTAAATTTTTTATTTATTTTGTACATCATTAGTTAATGTATAGTGAAATAAATTTATTAAGAAAAGATTGGGATATGATTGGATTCATATATCTCCACAAATAATTAATTTTAATAATTTCCTTTCCAATTATTACCACCAAATAATTTTGATAGAAAACAAGATTCAAACTAAGGCACTATTACAAACAAAACCCTCTTCATCCCATCTGCCTTCCCCTGCTTCTACACAATCAAACTCTTCCCCCCTCCTAGAATTTATCAATGGTTAACTAAATTACAGCAATAACAATACAAAATAAACTATTTTTTTTTGTTACTAAATTAGAGATATTTTTTTATTATAATTTTAATTTCAAGACTTGGGAAGGGGATCCCCCTTCAAAAATGATTTGAATAGCTGAAGAGCTGCTCTGGGCTTGAAAAGTGGCACTTCATGACCAGCCCCTCTCACTGTTGCAAATGTCAGCCCTTCATACACCTCTGTCCACCCTCCCACCTTCATAAAATATTAGCACATCAAGATAATTTAAAAATAATAATTGTTTTTAAAATCCATTCTCAAACACCCTCTTATCATATAGTTTCATTTTCATATTTAATTATCTTGAAAATTTTGGTCTGCGAATCTTATCCAAAACATTGATATTTGGACCTTGCTACGAGCATGAGCCAAACTAGGTATTATTAATTTAAAGCCGAGCAGGTGAAAGACACTGTTCGTGCCCGTAGAGCTCAACAATCTAACGTTAGCTAATTCATAGCTACGCAAACCTGTCGGAATCAAGAACCAAGAACAAAGAAAACAATAAACATATGGTGTTAAATTCTAATAAATGGCCAGGTTTGGTAGCCTCGATCTGGTTGGATCGGGACCCTATCCTCAATCTGTTGAAATATATTTAATAATCACCATGTTTCTGGTAGGTTTGCCTGCTCCCTAGCTGAGTTATAAGCATATGATCACAGCATTCTATCGAACCCGGTCTGATATAAACAAAGAACAAGGGATGGAATCCTTACCTGCTTCTTAACATACCATGGATACCATGGAATTTTTGTTGCTAATTTAAGTTCTGCGAGGGAGTATCTAGTAGCTGTAACTGGGACCACTGAGTCGACATCGCCGCTGCAATAGATCGAAAGGGAAGAAAAATGTGATTAAAGTGTTACGCGATTATTTGAAATCTTATAATATAATTCATATTATTTTTTAATATATTTTTTCAAGTGAAAGTCATTAAAGCTTGAAACTTGTAAAGATTCATACTACTTGTACTTAATTTTTATCAAATAAAATAAGAATGATGAAATTCAAACTTGTAACTGTTAGGTCAACAAGATCCTAACCTAAAAGCTTGAGCAGTTAAGTGGATATTCTTTAACATAACATTAAACATTATCTATTAAAAGTAATGTTGTAGAATTGTTAAGAATAACCAAGACAAATATCTCACCTGAATACCCAAATCCTCAATCCACTAGCAAGCATTTCTCTGTAAATTGGGAGAACTGAAACATCCGTGTCGTTCCAGTTTCGATTGAGGACTTCACTGTAAGAACAAACATAAAAATCAGTTTAGTTCTTGAAGTAAATTTATGGATTCCCTTTATATTTTGGTCAGTGTAGTTGCCTAGTGCTCTGGTAATTCACCTGCAAGCAGTCCACTTGTATGGAATTTTCGTCACATTGGCATGAAGTTCTTTCTGCACATCTGGCCTGTTGTAATAAATCTCAGCATGTTTTTCAGTACAAGGATCATAGCCGGATAATTTTCGGAAAACCTGATAGTTATAGAAAAAATAAGAGATATCAATCATTTTGTACCCAATGATGTAACATGCTGTGTTTCTTTCCGACAGAATCTACTCATAAACATTAGTCTTATCAGTAGCTAAAGCTATATATATATATATATATACCTTGTGGGGATGGTGAGGCAATCGAATAGAGTGACGAGTGGAGGTGCTACCATCGGAGTTGTTACAAGGGGGTGAATAAATGTTGTACTGATCGATGTTGCCAAATTCTTGATCCATGGCATAACTATACAATGATTCACATTCGTCTGATTCCTTCTGCCTTCGAAAATCACAAGTGTTGACGAGCTGCTGGAATGTTTTATCAGAGATCATTGCATGGCTCCACCAGTATGTCACTGTTCCAAGGTTGTCATAATAGTTGTCCGTAACTGCATTCCCAACCTGGAATCCATTTTCATTATAATTTACAGATTAAACAAATGCAACATGCTGGGGGAGAAAGCTACAACCAGTTAATCAGTTTTTAATTTATAGAATTGAAATCCCTTCAACGTTTTACAAAACCAGGTGCAGCAGCATTTCTAATTGTCTGATGAATGGGACCTGGAAGTGGTAATCTTAATCAGCATGGAAAACCATTTTCCAGGAACCCATGATTTCGTCTGGCTGTGATTGTTCATAACACACAACTGAAGTCAAAGCAATATGCAAATGGATCTATCAGATAGTATGGGGATAAAAAAGTTTACCATAAACCCTTTGAGATTTATTGGATGCTTGGACCTTTTATTGTACATTATAATTGCTCTAGCCAGCTGAGGAACATAGTGGCCGGCATAACTCTCGCCGGTAAGGTATACTTCTCGGTTCTTGTATCTCGGGAAGCGATTCATCCACCCAACCAGGAATTCCAGTGAGTCCGTGGCTGATCATGATCACAAATTAGACTGAAATTACAATAAATACAACTGCAAAGACTCAAGCATGCTTATCATATAATTGTAAAATTTCCTATTTCAGATATTCATGAAGTGCACCAGGACGTCGAATGGCTAACAAAAAGGGCTCACATCAGATTTCAATTGTGTACAACCAGATCAATTTGGTTAGAAATAGTAAACACTGAATTAGAGTTCAATCACAGACGATACACAAACTATAGCACTCCTGCAAGAATTACAATCCTATAACAAAAAAAATCCCCTGCAAGAATTATACATGGGGCGTATTCACAGTGATAAGACCTGTCCCTAAGACCCAGTAATCGAATGGATTGACCCGGGTCAACCCAAGTTTTTTTATTTTCTTCGTAAATTTTTTTCACTAACCCTGTGTAGGCCAGATCGACGATCACCGAGTTGACCCGTTGAGCTGTCGGATTCATATAATTATGGGCATATCATGTTAGGTATGATCATTTGTACAAATCATAATCATAAAGCAGTGATTAACTTGCTAAATCCAAGCCGGTCAAAGAAATTACTTTAGTACCGATGATAAGCACTAGGATCATATAATATTTTAGGTGCTGGCTAGTTTTTCAGATCATGGCCTAAGGAACCACCTATATGCACACTTTCTTTTACAAGCAAACAAAGCAATAACTTATCGAACGCCGGCAAAAAATGACTCCTACCAGTGCGAATATCGCCGGTATCAAACAAATCAGAGGACCGGTTGCTGTAAGAGAAGCCAACACCGGCAGGAGTTTCCAGGAACAAGAGGTTGGCCACAGAGTTCCATGAAAACTTGTTGAGGTATAATCCTGAGGCAGTCTTGTTGATTCTAAACGGGCCAATCTCCTCAGAAGCGCCATATGCCACAGAAGAGCAACCGGGACCTGCTTATAATTTTCAAGATCAAGGAAAAGAAATCAAAACCATGACGTAGAAGAGGTGGGCCCAAAAACACGCCAGATCATGCGGACACGATCCAATATTCAGAGTGATTTAAATTGCTGGTTTAGTTAATGCATTGATGGTGCACCTGCACAAGCTGACAAAGATGACTGAATGAAGTCGTAATTGCTGTAACCTAATAATGAGGCCTCCTTTTGGTTGCTTTCAAGCAATTATCTTTCCGATCACTCCATGCAGACAAAGAGACTCAAAGGGTTCGGAGATGTTAATTAATTGGTTTATATATATATATATATATATATATATATAGAGAGAGAGAGAGAGAGAGGCAGAAACGATCATTTAAACTGGAATCCTGTACATGTATTTAGACGCGTACGCAGGTATTTATCACTCTATTTCTTGGAGTCTTGTGTGCATTTTTGTAGCCTTTTCAAGATTTTTATATCTTCTCAGTGGTATTTAACAAGGGTGAGAGTGCGCCTAGTCATTCTACTATCATTTATTAGTAGTTGGGGTCATCATTTTTTGGCCACCGGTAGGCCATTCATGTGGGCACTGATGACCACAGCGCTTCCTTTTCTTTTTCTTTTATCTTCTCACTAGCTAGTTTCTGCCTGCTGCATAAAAATGAAAGGTATCTCATGGCAAATTAACCAGAGAAAACTAAATGGATGCGTCTTATGCTCCAAACAAAACAACGAAAAAGAAAAGAGGGGTTTGAAAATTGTCAGCGCGGTATACAGAAGCTTATAGTTCCAAAAGATGAAGTAGAAGACTCTGAAAATCCTGTACCAAATACAAGAAAATGCATGCTGGCACAAAGTATATCCCACTGATGTTTTCTTCAGCACGATTTTAATGGCCAATATAACAGTGGCAGAAGATCAAACCAGTGATGCAGAGAGACCTGCAGTAGAGAAAGAGGAGAAGGGGCGGGGGGGCTAACCTCCATTGAGCCAGACAACCAAGGGTTTAGACAAGGGGTCATGGACAGCCTCAGTGAGCCAGTAAAAGAGAGCTCTACCAACAACTTTGTTAACGGTAACATAGCCGGAGAATTGTTGAAAAGAGACGTTGGGCTGGCCAGGAAGTGAAGATATCCTGTCTGCTTCTTCATCTTCTTCATTTCCTGCATGGTGATGGCTAGCACTAGAAAAAACAACTAAAAGCAAAACAAAGACAGCGGAAACAAAGATCTGTTTTTCAGCCATGGCCATGGCCTCAGTCGGTGGAAGAAGAACCAGAAGTGAAGCCAGCAAATGGGCTTGTCACTTTCTAGTGTGTGAAGCTGTGTAGGAGATGTCACTCAGATTGGATTAAATAGGAGAGAGAGGAAGGGGGGAGGCATGATCTATGAATATCATATCACCCAACAGCGCAACAATTTGGCCATCTGGGCACCCATTATATTTGATTTTCTACAGTGAAGGCAAATTTTGAAAAGACAACACTATCCCCAATTTTGTTTTGTTTTAACAAATATTGACTGATCAATATAATAAAACCCATAAATATAATTTATTTATTTTTGGAAAATGGCTATCTTAAATCTTAATACACATGAAACACCCCCTTTAATCCTCCATTAATTCCTCTTGTATTCATGTATGAGACTTTGACCAGTATTTTGCCTTATTGCCTTCGTCGCTTCATCCATTACCATCACCTCCTTCATGCTTCTCTCCTTCTGTTTTTTTATGAGTATTTGCTCTCGATCGGATGAGCTTCAAAAATAATGGCTTTCGCTGTTCTATCTGTCATAATTAAAGAAAATTGTAGTTTGTCATATACGGTAGCTTGTTGTGTAGAGTATATTACTCTAGTGCGAGGCTAATTTGTTGGGATCTAATTTCGAGCAAGTAAATTATTGTCTTCTTGCATGAAGACTCGTGAGGTTTAGCTGCCCTAAAAGCTACCTCCATGGCAGCAGAAAGTCTTGATTTTCAAACGGGAAAAGGGCCACAAGGCTAAGAAACTTATACTATTTAGTATTTGATTTTTATCAAATAGAACAATAACAGCGAGATTCAAACTCATGACTGCTAGATCAATAAAGTTTAAATATCATTTTAAAAAAAATATCTTATTTATAAATTTAAACTGTTAGATGAGATTGTAGAATATAATTTATAGTATTCTAACATTATATTTAATTTCAAATGAAAACTCTCATGTGAACCCTAATAATCTCCGCATGAGCAAGAAGGTCGAAGTATGAACTCTCCCAAGTAGACCCAACATTTTGTTCATTGCAAATCAAGTTCCCTCTATAATAGCAAGTTGCATTGCGTTGCATTCATGGTATATAGAAGTTTTATTCGAAAATAAATAATCGATAAGTCGAAAACATGTTTTGTAATCAACAAACTAGTTTATTTAATCTAATGAAATAGCTTCTTTTTTTTTCTGGCTCTCTTTACGTGCACGCGAGAAGGGTCCTCCTTGAATTCCACAGACAGCATGGTGATGATGGCAGCTTTGGATTTGTATTGCCGGTCAACGTCACCAAGCTCAAAACCCCCCCACTATTTTATTCTTTTCTCTGCTCATCAGCAGTGCCGCTGCTGCTGCTGATAAACAGACGATTATTTTGCTCTCTTCATCGATCTTCTATCTTCCTCCCTCGTCATCTTCGATATATTTCCATGGAGTTCAGCATTTCATGCTCACGTGATGTGTCCACAGCATTGCCTGATCTGGTAATACTTTGAGCAGGGATGGGCTGTGTTTGGCCTTTCGTGTAAATTTATTTTCATGCGTTTTGGCAACATGCAAGGTTGCTTTAGAAGATTCGTTTCCTCGAGCTTCTTATTTTGTCTCAAACAATCTCAAGCGAGGATCCGAGTTTGGTTTTCTGAACTTGTAAAGGTGGCAGCATTTACAGGGATATTACGGCATGATCCATAGAGGAACGTACGATTCGATAAATAATTAACAGTTATAAATCGAATAAACATATTTATTAATTATTCACCTTGGGATTAAAAATAAATAAATAAAATAATGACTACTTTATGTAGTGTTTGATGCACACCACACAATTAATCATACTGCGTACATGGTTCACGTTTGGGACAGATCAGTGGAATTTTTTTATGTTGTTTGTGAATAGAAAGATCCGATGTGAAAGATTTTTTTTTATTAACATAGAGTGTCCAGATAAATTTATGTATTATCTCGATAGGTCCTAAAATTAATGATCATGTAAATTTTTGATAATTATTATATTAGCAATCACATAGCGTGAATTTGAGATCGGAAGAGTAAACCTCTTAGTTCTAAACTCTTATTACTGTGTCACCTGCTAAATAACTAATATTTCTTTAATTATGTACCAAACATATGGTCGGAATATACAAACCAATGTCTAGAAGAAAATAATATGTATTTATCCACAAATTTGAATCCGAGTATATATTAAAACTATTTCGAGCAATACATGTGAAATTAACCTTTTGTTTTTACGCAAAAAAGGATTTCTTTTTTATACAAAATTAACCTTTTGGAGATTGAGTTCTATTGTTTTTATTAAAAAAAACATTTTAGGAGTTTTATTTGTTAATATTGAAAATTAACTAAGTTATCTAAAGTCTTTTTATTTGTCATTCTTTTTTAAATTCATTTTTCCAAAGAGATTTTGTTTTTAATTTAAATTAAATTGATTGAGTTCTATAGTGGGTTTTTTTTTAATAAAATTAATCGAGCATCTTTACAACAGCAAATATAAATATTGGTAATGTTTATTAATCGAGAAAAGAAATAACGTATACATATAGTGGTAAAGTGGGTGTACAAGATTTAGAAGCAGTAGTGATGGTATTTATGAGCCGTAGAGCAGAGAGTAGAAAGCGAAGGTGAGAGTAATGGGGGGCAAGTGCTTACGAGTGAAGGCCTCTGTACGTAGGCCCCCCACACTTCACACTGTCCCTGCCTTTCGTATTGAAGAAACTGAGGTGAGATTATTATTCAATGGCTTCTATTTATTTCACATCTGTTGTAGATGTTGTTTTTTAAAATTATTTTTAATATCATCATATAAAAATAATCTAAGAACATTAAAATAATTTAATTTTTACAAAAACATTTTTAAAACACTGTGCAAAATGACCATACATTTTAGTACCCGTTTAGCAATGTGGTGCGATCCATGATTGCCAAACGGGGTTTCAATTTTGGTGTTTGGTTTTGTACCAAACACGGGTACAAATGGCGGGTCCCACACAAATTTAACATCAGAATGTCGTTTGGAAATAAGCAGATTTTCGATGCTTTTGAACGCCGATATGTAAAGTCACGATTCGCGATCCAAATATTTCCTTAGTGGAGGACTTGGGCGATGGGCACTCATTAGCTTCCTGGAATAAAACTCAGGATGGGAAATGACACTGAAAAAGCTTGGTCGTATCTCTGTCACTGTTGAGGAGGTCCTGGTACGCGCCGTCGTCGGAGTGGCGTGAAAGACCCACCAGGGCCACCTCTGTGTTGCAGTGGCAGAGAGTATAACGTGGCAGGCAGCTCATCCATGTTAATAGAACATTATAGCCCGAGCCCATAAGACTTAGCAGTAGCTGGCTCGAGTGAGTTAAATACAAGATCTATACGAGGATGTTTTTTTAGGCATGTTAAATGTGGATCTATTAATGAATATTTACGATGTATTATTTAATCCCGGCAAGAACTTACGAGTTAAAAATAAATATCCGAACAAGATGATTAGGTTAAGGACGAATTATTTCATAAGAGCACAGCAATGCGAGGATGATTGAGATGATGGTGATGGTTGATCTATCAATTTAGACTCTTGCACGGCTGGAATTCAAATCCGTCTCGTAACTTAGCTTGCTAGCTAGCTAGGATGTTACATGCTGTGATTTAACTTCTCTCTCTCTCAAATATAAATAAATAAATAAATAAATAAATAAATCCTACGTGAAATATGTCAAAAATGGCATCCTCAGCTTTCATCTTGCCGACAAATTCGATTCACGAGCAGGCCATTTACTAAATTAAAAAAGATCTTGTCAATCCATTTATGATTAACCAAAAGCAGCTATTTCACACGTGCATTCTTGACATTCACACACACATATATATGTATATATATATGTGTATGTATATATATGTATGTATGTATATATATATGTATATATATGTATGTATGTATATAAAGCTCTGGCTAAGATTTATGTATCTCGTCTAGTATTGAGGTGGGCAATTCTTCCGTGATAGCCTGCGAGTTAGAATATTTTTTAAGAAGTGTGTTATTAATGAAATTTTTATTCCCAAGTAATGAAATTATGAGTTTAATAAGAAGTGTCTAATATTCACTTTAGTGACTGCAAATTCGAATCTTATTATTTTTATTATATTTGATAAAAATCAAGTACAACATAGTATGAACTTGTATATAAATTTCAAGATTAAAAAAAATTTTATTTGAGGAGATTTGTTAAAAAGTAATATAAATTGTTAAGGAACCATTTCACCTAAAAGCTTAAGCTATTAGATAAAGTTTCAAAATATGATTTATATAATTATCTAACACCCCTCTCAAGTGAAAGTTCTTTGGGCTTGAAACTTGCACACAAGACCACACTACCTTGTGCTTGATTTGTATAAAATAGAACGAGGGTGGTGAAATTCGAAACTCATGACCGCTAGTCAACATGGCTCTGTTACCATTATAAAGAACCATCTCACTTGAAAACTTAAACTGTTAGGTAAAATTTTATAATATACTTTATATTATTCTCTAACAATAAACAATTCTACACGTAACCACCATTTCAACGTTTCAAGATGATCAATAATTGCGTAAACATTATTGTTTGCTAAATTAAAAGTAAATGACAACAAATATTTGGTTGATTCGGCACTTACTAGACCTGACCAATCCATTCAACAACATATTGGAGACCTGACCCACATCAAATTATTGAAAAAAATCTTATTTCCCCCAAATAATTAATTCATCCATTCAACCTATATCTCCATATCAAATCTTATAAACATGCCTGCACACATTGTCAAAGCTCCATTGACAGTCGATTTGATCAACAGTAGAACTCGACATGCACCATTATTTTACTTCGAGCCCTTTTCATTTCCATGTAGCTGATGTAGTAGAATTTACGACTTCCATGTGACCCTCAGCATGCCACGTTAAAAAAGGGAAGAAAACAATAATGAAAAACTAGTATGAAATAACAGATTTCCAGTCGTATTTGAAGAGAATTGTGCCATTAAAAGTGAAAAAGTCAATTGACAGGATGTAGAATCGTAGAAGTTGACAGACTAATTTAGCCTGTAACGATTAACCATCATTAGAAAGTTATTAAATTCGAAATTCAATTGATCAGACCCCCAGAAGATGTTGTCGAGATCGAAAGATAACAGGGATTGAAAAGATTAATGAAAAAGACAAGGCTCAGATGAGTGCGATGTGGAGTTATCTCTACCAGCAATTGTTGATTGCCCGGAACTGATTCCGGTCGTCGTGACTGATTATAAGAGGGTGTATGCATGCGGTGAGATCTCGATCTATGCAAGCAAGAACACAAGTTAAATAAATATTGTTTTCAAAGTATTTTTTAAATAAATATTTTCTAGATATTTTTCATGATTTTCCACTATGCTCTTAGTAACCATCAAATGAAAACGATACCATCACTTGAAATTGCTTCCCAACCCTACGATTATGATATGTATATATCAATTTTCTTGATGTTTTGCCATCAATTCTTCAAAAACGAAATCTAAAACCAAAACCTCTTTCACATTATATATGAAACTCTTCAACAATTGTATTCTTTTAAGGCTTCGGTCGTTTTATATTGATGAAAATCATAGCATATCAAATGTGTTTGATATTCAGTACGACAGAAATGTTTGATAAGATCATAGCAATGTTTGATATTACCATATTCATATAAATATATATTTATTATTAATAAGAGCTTCAATTATTCAATTATATTGTAAGTCTAATGGTTCACGTCTTCAATCATTGAATAAAAATATAGGATCAGTTCAAGTCTTTTTCCTCCGCTGGTCTATTTATATGATCAGTTAAATAAAATATATTTAATTAAATTTCTTAAATAAGAATCAATTTTGAGCTCAAACTTTTGATTACGAAGCAGGAGATTCTGCCTGCAAAATTAGCTATTAATTAATATTTATTTTTAGATGACAACTAAATCTTAACCGTTAACCATAATATAAAATTCATTTGCTTCATAAAATAATTTATAACATTTATTATTTCAAATGTGATTTTTTTTCCACTTGACAGACTAGCCGGTGTTTGACACTGTATTTTAAAAATATTTTTGAAAAAAAAAACTATTTTTTTTATTATTTTCATGTGCTGATATCTGAAATATTTTTTTTTAAAATAAAAAAAATATCATTTTGATGTATTTCTGAAAGAAAAGTATTTTAAAAAACAATTTCAATCATACTCCCAAACACCGACATAGTCTTTATAGTTAATTTACATGTTTTGTTTTTCATATCCATTTTAATAGAAAATAAATTTATTTTCTTATAGAAAAAGATTTTGAATTATTTATGTCCTTAATAGTTAGTCACTTTGATTTTCAACTACATCTATATCATTTAACCGAAATCAATAAAATGATTATAGATATTTGGTTCACCCTTGAATTTCAAAGGAAATCAAAAGATGCAATATATTAATTGCTAAGCTGAATATTAAATCTATTATTTTTAAAATCTAAGTTCAATTATTTGCTAAGTTGCTTACACAAAAAGTAAATAGGTATTACAAGGAAGCTAGTTTTAACATTAATTTTTTTTTATTATTATTAGTGTAGTACATTAGAGGAGTTGGTATCTAATTTGCTTTTATATCATTCTTAGAGATCGAATTCTATTTATAATTCAATTCTTGACATTTAAAAATAAAAAAAAATAAAATTGAATTAAATTCCAAAAATTATAACAGTCTATCCGTAAATCCAATAATTTTAAAGTTTAATTCTTTGCTAGACTGCATACACAAAAATCTAATATCGAAACCTTGCCATACATATATAATTGCAAACTTAGATTCTATGATAATCTAAAGCTAAGACTCATTTTTATTATATACAATGAATCTATGTTCAACACACATATACACAAATTTTAGGTGGAGCTCAAATATGTTACCATCCTGTACTCTATTTTTTTTAATTCTATGGGATCCTGAAATTAACGACTATATAAGTCTATAATAATTATCATACTAGTAACTACAGGGCTCGAACTTGAGATCACAGGATAGCAAACCCCTGAATCCCAAGCTGTATGCATCTCGATTAATCCCACAAATCCTGAAATTAATAATCATGTAACCCTAAAACAACCATCATATTAGCAGTCACATAACTCAAACTTAATATCATATGAACTTAATATCACAAGAGAGCAAACTCCGGAGTCCTAAGCTTGTATCACTGGCCATACATGGCTTTTATGAGTTAATTTGTCCTGACAGTGGCTTGTTGTTCTGTTATTTTTTTTTTAAGAAAACAAAAACATAAAGATAATGAGGTTAAGAGCTTGGAAATCATGAGCACAGTGGAATTAAATAATTGGCAGAGAAGAAAGTAACGACAGCAGGGTTTCAGATAAACATGAGCCGGGCTAGTAACAGGCTGGGGTGATATTGTCATTGCCTTGTTCCAAGACGACATTAGCTAGTAATTTGGATTATTGGATCATTATTACACGAAAGAAGACACCACTCGAACCGATCTAGAAAAAGTTAGCCAAACCCTAATAATGGCTGATCCAAGAAAAGACCGTCACTGCAATCGTGGCCATGAAAACAAGGAGAGCTCTCACGATTGAGTTTCCATTATCGAGCCGAGACAAGAACTCAATTATCAAGCGATCTAGTGATGATGCCTTCTCATTAAACTCACACACGTGCTGCAGAGTTATTCTCTCTCGGGATTATATGTGCACGAGACAAGATGAATGGCTCCTCTGCTTCAACTGATGGGGTCTCCTTGATTTGGTAGAATCTCTGGACTGTTTCTCTAATGGAGTTTTGACCAGCCATCTTGTCAAATCTAAGGGAGCCTTTGTTTATGGTCCACTGGCTTCTGAAATCACAGTCCATTCAAATGAGCTGTTTGGTATCTCTGATCGTTCATTCCCCTTGTCCACAGCTGTGTTTAGTGAACAGTTTTTCTTTTTGAAATCATGTAATACAAGTATAGCACCACAAAATCTCGCCTATCGTGTAAAATCCATGGTTGGAATTATTGTTTTAGTTGGTGTTTTGTTTTTTTCAATTGAAAATGAAATGTTTTGGTTTGTGAAGTGTTTTAGCGCACTGTTTTGGGGCTATACTGTTTATATGTGTGTGTGTGTGTGTGTATAATTAAATATATTAATTCAAATCCAAAAATAAAATTATTTAGAATTGTTCAATTTAATCTAAAAAAACCGCAATAAAATAATTTTTCTGAACAAAATTATGAATATGTATAATATTACAAGAATGTTATCATCAATCTCGCAAGGTCATTACATTCTCTGATTGCTATGAAATTTTAATATGATATATATAAATATGTCAAGAGACTCCTCGTAAAATTTTATCTCTATCTAACGGTCGGATTAAGAAATATGATTGATATTATATTTTTTTATTATTTAAAAAAAATACTATTTGGCCGAAACAAAACGGGCAGAACAAAACTTGAACGTTTTAGCCAGTATTTAACAAAAAAAATACGGAATGGACTAAAATTTTAAATTGAAATAAAAACAACACCGTTTTGTCTTATTTTTTTAATTGGTACAAAAAAAGCCGAATCAAAACAAAAAATACAACCCTGGATAAAAAACTATGATTTATAACTTTATTAATTCATGCTCCTTTTCTATTTATGAGGTGGATAACACCCATGACCTCAACATAATCTCTCATTAAAGATCAACTAATCATTAAGGTTTTTCTCTAACTTTGTGCAAGTTGGACACTCACAACAATGTAAACAACCATGAGATTTAGGGGGTGTTTGACACTGCGTTATAAAAATATTTTTGAATTTTTTTTTATTTTTTAACTTTAAATTTAAAAAAAATTAGTATTTTTAGATCATTTTGATGTGCTATGTCAAAAATATTGTTTTTTAAATATCATTTTGATACATTTCTAAACGAAAAATATTTTTCAAAAACAACAACAATCATAATCTAAAACAAACACTTAGGGTGTGTTTGACATTGCTTTTGCTTATGCGATTGAGGTTGAAAAAAAGCAGTTTAAAAAAAAAACGCTTTTACTGTGGTTAAAAATAAGCAGTGAAGTGTTTGGTTAAAACTGTGGTTGAGTTGGAGGTTGAAAAAAAAAGCAGTTTTGGGTGTTTGGTTACCAAGCTTTTCATATTGCTTTTAAGTTATGAAATTACCTTTAAAGGATATATATATATAAATATATATGTATTTTTTTAAAATATTGTAAATTTAATATTTATAATAATATAATATAATTAATAATTCATGAAAAAATCAAATATTATTTTTTATTCTCCCATCAAACTACTTGCAATTTCATCACGAACTAAATCGATACGTGAATGCCTCTACGATCCCTTGCTATTTGATCGAGGAACAACATATGATAACAATATCATTAATAACAACATCTGCGATCCAGTTGTAAGGATATAATTCCAATGTCAAATCCAGTTGCAAGTTTTTAACTCATAAGCAATCGAAAAATAATAGGGTTGTGGAGTGCAACGAAGTCACGCGTCATTGTTTTTTCATCAGAACAGATCTTTATCTACACATTTTTTTTTAAATATTTTTTAAAAATAATCGGACTGGGCTTGTCCCAAACTAAATGGGCCAGCCAAGCCAAGCTGGGTTAAAAGGGCCCAACTCTCTTGGTTTTGGACTGGGCCGAGAGCAGGCCCAGTCCAAGTCCTTACAAGCAGAAGACTAAAGCGGTGCGTTGCACCTGTCGTCTTTATATTGTCTCGCTGCCATGTTACTGTTCACGTGAACAGTAACATGGCCGACTATGACGAGAGGGTGAACGGCCGATACCTACGGGTAGAGGAGGCCGAGGTGGTTCTTTCTGTGGTGGTGGCGTCTGAAATGGTGGCTTGTGGTGGCCGGAGGCAGCGTTGGAAGGTGGCGGTACTATTCACCGACCACGACGAGAGCTTCAACGGACGATGCCGATGGGTAGAGGAGGCTGAGGTAGTTCTTCCTGTGGTGGTTTCATCGTAAATGGTGTCCTGTGGTGGCCGGAGTCAGCGTTGGAAGGTGTCAGCATCCATGGCTGTTCTGTTTTGGAGAGAGAGAGAGAGAGAGAGAGAGTTGCATGCAGAGTCTTCCTCGTGGCCGTGCTGTGAAGCATGCATTGTCATCTTCTTCGTAGGTTTTTTTTTCAATGGTTACTTTTATTTCAAATGTGTATTGTCGTTTCAATAAGCACGAATCGCAGATAAAAAAACATCAATTTCCAGATTTTCCATGAATCGGCGTTTTGGAGAGAATTTGGTGTGGGTCCCACACAATAAAACTGTGTTTACCTATTATCCAAACAACAAATTATGGTGCGATCTGGCCACCGTGGATCGCACCACAATGCCAAACAGCCACTTAAAGATTTGGAACTTCATCTTCTTCAGCTTTTTTCTTCATTACTAACACAAAATTATGTAACACACTACACTACCTTTTCAAACTAGTTTCTCATTATTTTCCTTATTAATTTATACATCAAAGGATACACAACCTTTCAAGTTGACTTGTTTTATATGAAATCTATCCCAATACATGATAAAGATCTGAACGTGTAGATTTTTTCAGCATGTTTTTTTTTTTTACATTAAAAAAATAATAAATGTAAATCGAGAAACTTATGCATGCATCAAATTAAATAAATTATGAGCCATTTGTATATAAATTTTACAAAAAAACTTTAATAAATAAATAAATAAATATGTAATTGAATTTTTTTTGAGAAACCAATGTAAGTCAAGATATTTAATATTACAACACAAGTTATTTATTTGGGTGTTCCCAATAACTTGTTTGTTAATAGAAATCATCACATATAAAGTTTATTGAATAAAATAAAAGAAAAAACATACAATGCAAGGTTGCATATATTAAAAGTTGTGTGACAGAATTCATAATGAATCTATATAAAATATATATAAAAACACACATTACGCATGAATTATACTAAACTTTTTTAAAAAAAATAAAACACCTAATATAATTAAGCAATACTCACTATTTCAAAAAGGTTGAATAAGACAAACAGATCTTAGAAAAGAGGAATTAATTAAAACAAAGATTTAGAAAATATTTAAAAAATATATATACATAGAAACATTATAATAAAATAATTTTTTAAAAAAAAAGAAAAATGAATAAGACTCTGCTAGGCCTAGAAAGCTAGGTTGAGCATCTGGCCATACCATAAAGGGCTCACATGTAGATCTTTATGTTTGTTTTAATTAATTGGGCTGATGATTTATTGTTTACTCTAATTCTCTACATATGTATATATATCCGGAAAATATATATATATATATATATATATATATATATTTTAACTTATTTTCAAGATTTAAAAAAAAATCATAAGAAGCTTATTAAAAAACCAACATCAAACATGCCAATAAAGCGGCTGAATCTGATTTAGGGCACATCTAGTAGACCAACTATTTGGTCCGTTGAGGTGCCTAAAAATTAAAATTGGGAACCGCTCAATTCCAATTTGTCTTATATTGGGTAGAATAGAATAGAAAATTTGAACGTTACCACCTCTACCTTTCGAATCTCAACGGTTACTTCTCTCCTGACAGAGCCCTAATTTGTACCGTTGAAAACCCATATATGCATTGTTACTTTCTTCCCCCATCTTCAAATCCTTCTTCAGATTCTTCAACATCCCTGACCCTCTCTCTCAACTGGGCTTGTTCCTTCTCAACAAAATCTGTCATAAATTCGGTTTCTTCAGCCTACTTCTTTTTCATTTTATCAAACAAGAGTGGGTTTTCTCAGTGCTACAGAGCTGACCTATGGAGAAAATACTCAGTGCAGTGGAGAATATGCAAGAAACACCAATTAAGATCCTGATTCAATCAAAACCCAACAATTTGGATTGCATAACACCATCAAAAGAAGATCAAGAGATGGATAAAAAATCTGAAAATTCAGGCAAAGATTTGCGCAAAAGTGGCACCCCAGATCCTCTCAAAGTTCCCAAGGCATTTAAGTACCCTGAAAGGTACAGAAGCCCGACTGATCTTATGATCTCACCCATTACAAAGGGCATTCTTGCGAGAAACAAAAAGGGCGGTGCGCTCTTGCCACCAAGTTGGAATCAGCCTAAGGTATGAATAAATTCTGTTGCTGGTTTTTTTGATTTCTTGATTAACTAATCATGGGATTATTTAAAGTATATGATACCAGATGCCAGTTCTTAGTGTAGAAATTCCTTTATTTCTGTTATATGAAGTTCTGTCTTCTTCTTGATTTTTGTCAATGCGGCAGGTTCAAGATGTAGAAATTCAGGAAGTGGTGCCTTTCAAAATTGAGTTATAGACGTTGGCAAATAGAAAGCCAAATCAGATGGTTTGGTTTCTTTTAATCAGATGGATTCTTGTGCTTTATGAATTTGTCTGGATAAATCGTCTTCCATTTCATTGCAATGATTTCAATTTGTTTGTAATAACTCTATTTCATACTTACGTTCATGAGTTGGATCGGTTCCTCTATTTGAAGGTAAGATCATTAAGCAGATGAGATGAGATTCAATATGATTTGCCTCCTTTTGGAATGTAGAAAAGAATTCATGTGAGGACTGATTCCTCACATGAATTCCTCTATAGGAGCTTTCACAACAATAGAAGCCCATGTTCATCATAAAAAAACCATGGTAATTTTCTTGAAATGGTGAAGCTTGTAACATCATACAATGTGTTCACCCAGTAAGGTACTCTTGATTTTGATAATGTTCCACAAAATGCTACACATCAAATTCAAAATGAAATTTTACATGTTTTTGCTAGAAATGTTCAGTCTTCAATTCATCATGAGAATATGATTCAAAATTTTGTTTAATTGTTAAAAAATCTAAAATGAATGTAGAAGAGATTAAATGACCTTTTGTTATTAAGTTTGTTGATAGAAGTGGATTTATATGAGAATTTGTTTTTGATATAATGCATGTTAAAGGTACTTTTGCTCTTAAGGAATATTATTCTCTGTTTTATCTCATGATATTCTTGATATTCAAAATATTTGAGGTTAACAATATGAAAATGGTGATAATAAATATAGGTGGAAAGTGGGAATGGATTGTAAGTTTATTAATTGATAAATATAATGTGTTTCTTGTTTAGCCCATAATTACAATTGGCTCTTATTGTTATAACTAGTGAAGTGTTTGATGTTCACACTTTCTTTTAGAATTTGATTAATCAAGAAGCTAACAAAGTTGATGATTTCTAGCAATATGGAGATGGTAGATGGAGTTTGCACTTCAAATCAATTTGTAGTGTGATAAAAATAGCTCTTATAGGGCAACCTGATTTGTTCTTTAGAAACTTGCTTCAAATAGATTTATATTTTCTCAACATGGTGATGTGATTTCCATTTAAGTTGTTGATGTCATTTAATTTTGCTTTCATCTTACATGTAATAAAAAATATTATATGGGATCGGTATATGTTTTGCCAAGTCTTGCAACAAAATTCAAAGACATTTTAAATGTTGTGCATTTGATATGTCTACTATAAAGATGTTGATTTAGAAATTGAAGTTTCTAATATGCTTGTTTTTCTAATATGGGATAATCTTATCATTTCAAAGTTATAACATATAACTCGTAAGGAAAAAAATTGTCTTTAAATAAATAATAGAGGATACTTTTGAAACGCTTTAAATTATAAATTTTTTGTTGTTGTCAATGATGAATCATTTGTCCTCTATGTTTTATTACTTTTTTGTAGTGCAACTAGAATGTTTATGTTATATCTTACAAGATTCCAGCAACACCATGTTAGTTTAGATGCATTTCTAAACAATATATTTGAACCAAAAAAATATAAAAATCAAATATCTCTCAACAAGATGAACATGCGCTCTAGATTTAGATAAAAAAATAAAACTTATAACGAGAAGAAAATACTAAATATGAGATGAGGAAGAGCATGTTAAAATAAATCTAAATAAATCAAATTAGAAACTCTTCATTCATCTCTTATATTATGGTGAATTTTGAAAAGATAAAAGGTTGAAGAACTAATTTTCACTAAGAAAAATCAAATTCTTAATGTAGCTCAAATTCTTCTTCTTATACTTTGAGCACTGAATTCTATAATACAAATAATTAATACTAAATCCAGGTCATAAAGATAATATTTTTAAACCTCATATTTATTTCTTATATATGTTATCCTCAACTTTTCATTATATCTACATACATACCCCGCATAAGTTCTTCTTTTTCTCATTGTTACAATATTAACTATCAAGTGAAGACAAACTAGTTTTCATGTTCGAAAACTAAATCTTATATGTCAGAGTTTAAGCATATCTACTCATACTTTCCCCACCACTTCCTTAGAACTTGAACCTTGAAAAGCAAGGTGGGGAACCTAGTTAGCACATGAACGATACAAACACCCTTGTTGTGTGAAATAATCAATTTGAACATTAGAAGAAATTTTACATGAACGATACAAATACCTACCTTGTATATGTTTTTCTTTTTCTTCATTGTTACAATGTTAACTATCAGGTGAAGACAAACTACTTTTTATGTTTGAAAACTAAATTTTTTATGTCAGAGTTTAAGCATATCTACTCATACTTTCCCTACCACTTCTTTAGAACTTGGGCCTTGAAAAGTAACTGGGTGAACCTAGTTAGCACATGAATGATACAAACACTTTGAACATTAGAAGAAATTTTGCATGAATTAACTTTCAAACATAATAATCATGAAACATGGGTTACATCTGATTTCTCAAAATAGAAAAACCTAGTTAAGCTTCTGTATCCAGAATGAAATTCTTTTTACTTAAGTTCTAAATCAATATTAATTTTAATCAAAATTGAAATTGAAATATATTCTTAAAAAAAATTATGAAATCTTAGAAGTATAGTTTAAGTATTAAGAAATGACATCAAATGTTTTTAATTCTTTAACTTCTTAGATTTAAGTCCTTAGTATATAATTTAGAAAAATTTATTAAAATCATAAATGTATACATATTAAAATGATTGAAAAAAGATATTTAGTCTTGATTTCTAAAAACACCTTTAGGGATCAAATAAAAAAAGATAAAATACAAGCATTAATCACACTTGATAATATTATAGGAAAAGACCTCCAAACCTTCCTTAAAAAAAAACTTAACTTAGGATGGACCCATCTAGATTGATCATTGACCCGAACCAATATAAAAATAATAATTTCTATTATAGTTTTATAATACAATTTTGGAGTCATCTTGAGTAAGACCCAGATTATGAGGTGAGTTTACCGTTAACTAGAGTCAACATAAGGATAGAAGGGGTTGTTATCGTTATAGTTTTAAATTCTAAATAGAGGGTTGACCTGAGGTAAGTTATATCATAGGTCGGGGGCGGGTCGACTATTGACTCGAGTCAATGTAAAGATAAAAATATTATCATAATTTAAACCCCGACTCAAAGGTCAACCCGGGATAAAGCCTAGGTCACAAGCTGGGATGATTAACCCGAGTTGACCCAAAGCAATGCAAAAATAAAAATAATTATTATCATAATTTTAAGATTCCAACTTTAGGGACAACCTGGGGAAAAAACCTAAGTCACTGGTTAGGAAGGTCAGACCGGGTTGACCTAATTCAACATATAGATAAAGATAGTTATTATAATAGTTTAAAACTTCAACCCGAGGGTCGATCTGAGACAAGGTCTAGGTCACGGGTCAAAAAGATCAACCCAGGTTGACCCAATTCAATATATAGATATTAATAATTATTGGTATAGTTTTATAACATAAATTGAGGCTCAAATTAGGAAAACAATCGAGGGCAGGAGGGTTAACTTGAGTTGATCCAGATTTCTTAAAAAAATCAAAACAACCTAGTTTTGACACAAAAAAATAAAAAATAAAAAAGTTAATAATTTTTTTACTTGTATTTTATTGCAGGTTAATTAGATCATAAGTCGACACGAGTTTATGATCAAATCTTGTTATATCAATCATTCTTCTATTTTTTTTTAAAAAAAAAACTTAAACCTTTTTAGTTTCTAGATTGGATGGGTCCCATTTGTATCTCTCAAACACAAAGTAAAACAAATTATTCACCGCACTACAAAACATAACAAATATAATATAAGAGAGTTATTTATCCATTCTTATCAACTCCATTATGTTAAATCTATTCAAACACTGCCTAAAGGTACAAATTCAGTTAGTTAACAACCTCGAAGTACATGTTGTCATAACCAACTTTTGTCTTCCAGCTGATGATATGGTTACTCTCTAAAATGACGACAATAAAATCAGTTAATTACCGAAATCTTCTCCCATCCTTCCTTTCTGTCCTTTTACACACGTAAACCCTGCACTTTCCCATATATCCCTGTCTCAACTCTTTCTCGATCCTTTTCTATCTTAAATCAATTCTTTTCTGAGCGGCATTTCAAGCTTTTGGGTTATCATATCACATTGTGATCGATAGATTCAAGTAAGTTTTTCTTTTTCTTTTTTCTCTTTTAGTTTGATGTGTATGTCTGTGTTTGTTCTGTTTTTCATTTTATTTTTTAAAATGTTTTTTAACAGAACCTCGTTGTTCAATATGGAATACTTGTAAGAGCTCGGAATTGACATGGAACAGATTTCTTCTGCTTTGCAAACATAAATTTTCTAGGAAGCTTTAGGAGAAGAAAGATCATTTTTTTTTAATTTACTGTGCTTGACAAAGCTGAAACTGCAGGTATATTTAGTGATCAAGACGTTTTACATTGTTAATGCAGCAAAGTTCTAATTTTATAGCCCATTGATTGGATAATTATGGCCCATATATTGATTTGTGTTAAAGTTCTTAGGATTATACTGAATATAAAGGGACTAGTTCTGACTCAGCATCTGTTTATACATTCACTTTAATTCTGAAACTGGAAATTGTAAGCTCTGAAAGTCTGTTAGAAGTGTTAAATATGCTTTAATTTGGTGTGGATGGTTTCCTTTTGATTTGCAGCTTGAATTCCTATTCCTGGGCAGCATAGGGAGCTTGATTTGAAGTAGTTTGATCAGACAAGCAATACCATATCGCTGGTGAAGGTGGGGGTGTAAGTAGCAATCATCTAAAATATTTTGAGGGAATCAAGCATTTGAAAACTTTTGAGGTTATGATTGACGAAAAAGATCTTCTTACTCTCGAGAGATCACGTTCTTCTGCATCCGATTCTTCATCAAGATCTAGTGAAGAAGATTTTGGGTCAGCACAAGGACCAATATTTCCAACAGAAGTTTCCAGCCACAACCCTGTTATCAGCACACAAGTATTGCCCCCACCATCACTTCAACGGCACGTGATGGGACAACCTGGAGCGTACGATCCCAATAGGATCCCATCATCTATTTTCGCCAAGCCTAGTAATCCTGCAGAATGGAGCGTTGCCTCTAATGAATCATTGTTCAGTATTTACATGGGGAATGGTAGCTTCTCAAGAGATCATGTTTTCATGATGTATAAATCGGGAGAACTCCCCAGGTTTGATGAGACAGGCAATTCTTCAACAAGTTTGAGCCCTGTCGATGAAGTAGAGAACAATGGTAGAGAGAATGAAGATATATCAATGGACATAGATGTGAAGGGAGAACAATCAACTGATTCTGAAGAAGAGGAACCTGAATTAACAGCTGAGATCGGACCGAGAAAAAAGAAGGTTCCGGATGCAGCAGAGAGAATTAGTTGTCAGGAAAAGATGCATCCCGTTGAGGAGGTTCAAGTTTCCTTCTCCAGCAGTAACAGATCATTTCACTTCCCGTTGTAAGTTTCCTGACAATCTATCCCTGCAGAATAAAATGTTTTTTGTTTGAAGAATCTATCAATGCAGGAATGGGTACTCAAACGCATGCATATCACCACTATGTGTCCGCAAAGGGTGTGGTGTGATGGCAAAGAGCTTGTGATTTGCACAGCAGGTCTCGAGTTCGAGTCAGAACGTGCACCCTTTATAAAATGCCAGGACAACCAGAGTTTTATTTGCTCGACTGGGCCCACAAAAGTGCATTTTCCGGGGGTGGAGTTTCCTTGCATAAGAAAAAAAAATATCACCACTATGTCCCTAATGTTCCAACTTGAATTTTGATTTGATTGCTTGCTTGTGCTGTTATGAGACCTTGATTATCATTATTTTCTGCGTGGGAATACACCTCCAATTCTTATAGGCTTGCATTTAGAAATAGTGAGATTGTTGTTTAGCTAAATTTCTCTATAACATACCATCTTATGTTGAATTTTGACATAAAATTGTGCGTTTCATTCCCCCCTGACAGTGATCCACCATGTAAGACTAATAAGAAAGGTTACATTTTTTTCACATAAATTTGGAATTCTGGATTTCCTCAAGTACAATATACCCTTTTCCTATCATGCATTATTAGGCCATTTTGATTTCATAGTTCTTCTGCGTGCTAAGCCAGCCAATGTTTGCGTGTGCTTTATTGGATAGGTAGCTGAAGCTAACAATAAACTTCATTTCAGATTGGACGCTACCTCAGGAGGAACTTCTTCTTTTAACGAGGTGATGAGGAAGCATTCCTCGGAGAAGCACTTAGAACAGCAGTCACAGCCTGCAGAAACCCCTGGAACAACCCAGAAAGCTGCGGGGAATAGTTGGTTCCCATGCTTCTCCTGCTGCTCACTTGGCTGCTGAGAGAGAGTTCTGCAAAAACATTCTCTGCAGTCATTGTTTCTAGCTTTGGTGAGTCTTCTCCCATTGCAGAACCTTAGAGCTTCTAGCTAAGGTGTATATCACCATCTAAACTCATTCTCCATTCAATTCTGTGGGAGAAGTTTGGCTTTAAACTTTGAGAAAAAAGTCAGAATAAGAATTATCTACAAAGATGTATTGATTTAGAAATTTCCAAGGGACAAACTTAGGTTTGATTCTTACATTAGATTAATTTTGACTGATATCTGGACAGCATTTCTTTAGTTTGTATGTCTTTTGTCCAAGGTGCCAGTGTCAGTCTCAAATAGAAAAGGAGAGGGTGAAACAAGTGCTTTGTAGCCGTTGATCAATTGATGATCCTTGAGTTTCTCTGTATTGATTATTTGTAGTGCAATTTTTGCTCAATGGATTTATGGAAAGGGAAATCAGGCTGCTTATAAACTCTTTATTCACTTTTCGAAATTTTGTAATCTAGTTGCCATGAAATCTTTAGATTTCATTTCATTTTTGAAAACAGCAATGATATATATCAGAAATTTGAGAATGACTTGTCAACCGTGGTGCACTTGCGGGAAACTTCTTGCTAAGAACCTGTGCACCCTTGGGATTAGTCAGGTTTCGACACGGATACCCGGTGCTAAATCCAAAAAAAAAAAAGACTTGTCAAAATATGATCAATCTGAACAAATTCAAGCCAAGTAATATATAGCAACTTTTTTTTCTCTTCTTCTTCCAGAGAGATAAAATAAACTGCAAAAATGACAAATGATGATTTTTTTCTTCTGAGGAAATTTAGAGGTCATGGTCCTGTTTGTTTTTGTGTTTGAAAAACATTTTTGAAAAAAAAATTATTTATTTTTAACTTTAAATTAAACAAAATAGTGTTTTTAGATCATTTAATGTGCTGATATCAAAAATGATTTTTAAAAAAAAATAAAAAAGCATGATTTTAATATATTTCTAAACAACAAACACTTTCAAAAAGCAACTTCAACCACACTTCTAAACGGGCACTATATGTAGTTCAACATATCTTGTTTAAATTCTTTTTGCACATAAATTATTTCATGTTTGAAATCAAAACTTATAAAGAAGTATAGACAAGGACACACCTAAAATTCTCATCTTAAAGGTTATGAGTATAACACCCTTTGGAATTCTTCAAGTTGATAATATGACTTATTTAAAAGTCTTATCTTATAAGTTAACACGATAAACAAATCATGCTAAAATCCTAATTACGAGATGATTCATGGTGAATAAATATTCTTTATAATTATTTTGAAAAGTAAATTCACAACCTTACAACCCATATATAAATATCCAAAAATTATCAAGTATGGAAAGATAACATAACAAATTCATGCATATAGACCAAAATACATATTCTCGTTTTTTTGTTTTTGTATATGAAACTTGTTTTTGCAGAAGAACATGAATTGTCAATTTAAATCCAAATAAAAAAAGAATTTAAGCAGCCATGGAAAAGCCTGAATTCAAATCAAATACATTCAATTAAGTAAGAATTAAGATTAAGAAAACAACTATGTAGATCAAATATCATTAAAAATAGAAAAAAAATGTAAAAACGGAGGGAAAATTGAAGTTTTTGAAACAGAGGGGCATTTTTGCTAACACAGAAAAATTGCAAGGATTCCATTGGTAAATATAATAAAAATAACAAAACCATATCAATAGTTAACCAGCAATTCTCTACTGATTGCATTCACATGCAAGATCAGAGATGGACCAAGACAATCATTCTATTCACAGATATGATTCTTGTGAATGCTTATTATAATCCATGCCCATATATATATATATATATATATATATATATATATATATATATATATATATATATATATATATAATATAATCCATGCTGGCAGAGTGATTTAGGCAAGGTGATGTCACTCTTACATCACTCTGTCGTAATCATTTGATAAAAATTGTGTAATTGAAGATTAAGAGCCCACAAGGGATGGGATTGTAATTAAAATAAACTAATAAAGCAGCCAATGTAATAATCTGCTTTTATAATAAAAGTATGATTGTTGATAGCCCGATAAAGATACTTGTTCCCTTTGCTTCACAACTTTATAGTTGTAGGCCAGGCCAGCCTAGACAAACAGAGGCTGACGGATCACGGGATAACGACGTCAATTTCTCTGCTGCGTTTATCTTCGATATTATTATAATAATAATTGTTTTTTAAATTATGTTTTTCTGTTTTAAAAATTATTTTTATATCATTATATTGAAATAATACAAAATATTAAAGAAAAATTAATTTAAAGTAGAAAAATCTACAAAATTCATAAGTGTTTTTTGAATTTAAAAAAAATTAATTTAAAGTGTTTTCTAAAAATATAAAAATAAACATACTAAATCATTTGAAATCAAGTTTTCTAAAAAAAATAAATTTATTTTCTTAATATTAGCTATTTTGTGTTTTTTTCTTATATTTATAATATGTTTTAATAAAAAAAAATACATTTCCAAATAAATGTTTTTTTCTTGCATATAAATTATGTATTATCGTCTTTCTAAACATCTCAAAAGGCTTTGTCTTAGGAGTGTTATTGCAATTATTTTTAAAAATAATTTTTGTTTAGAAATATATTAAAATAAAAAAATATATTTTTAATATATTACATGAAAATAATTTAAAAACATAAAAAAATAAAATATTTTTAAAATGTATTGTCAGGGTCTGAACGCATACGACGGTGCGTTGGAAAATAAGACTCAAACCATTTTTCGCTTTAAACGACTGGTCGCGGTTATTCAGGACCACGTGAGCTGTAACTAAACAAAAAGGGGGCAGGTGGCCCTCACCCGCACCTTCTGGAGGACAGCCCACGTGGAATTCTTTATCTACAGCCACGTTTTTAACTTTATGGAATCTTTTTTCTTCTTCTTTTTACTCTTTTATAATTTTAATATTTCTTTTTAGGGAACGATAAAGAGAGTGGCCAGGCCAAACACCTTGTTTTTTTAAATATTTTTTAAAAAATATTTTTAGATATAATTAATTTTAAAATTATTTAAAAAAACAATTTAAAATAAAAAAATCAAAAACATTTAGCCTCAGCATGTCCCGTGGACCCCGCCTCCACTCCCTCCGCCACGGACCTCCGTCCGTAGACATGCCAAAAAGACGAGCCTCGAATTAGTCCCCTAATTATCATCACATTACATTTTTTATATGGTTTCTCTAGAGCTATTTCTTCATTTATTTTAATATTAAAAATTACAAATAGAACTCATCCGAGCCCTCAATATCTTATATTTAATATCATTATATTGTATTATTGATAGACCTATGATGTATTATTGTTTTTTAATATTAAATATTACAAAAATCAGATTATCTTTTTAATTATTGAAGATATTGAAAAAATATTAATTTTACGTATATAAAAAACACATAAAACTCTCAATTAAGTATTTTTATTAGAGCTGTTAATCAGCAAAATCTATACAAAGATAGAATGATTTGGTAGAATGGAAGGGAAGATGGCATGAAATAAAAATATTAATTGAAGAAATAGTAAGTTGCAAAGTTTCTTGATAATAGGGGGACTCGAACGAGGTTTGGCACAGAGAAAAATAAAAAGGAAAGAAATGGGAGAGAAGAAGGAAATGAAGAAATTAAAGAAAAAGAAAAGAAAAAACGCGTTTTCCTATGAACACAAACACTGTTGAATCTTTACTCTTTCCTTTTTCTTGTTCTCTCTCAGTGAAAGACCCTAAAATTAGGGTTAGGGTTTTCGAAAACAGAGAAAAAAAGAAAAAGCTCTCTGTTCATTCACCTCAACAACTGAAGGAGAGGGGTTTTCAGTGTTTTAGAGACCCTTTTGAGGGTTCTAAAATGGGTTCCTCTTATTTTCTTTCTTCAGTTATCAAGTGGCAATCTTTCACAAAACTGAAGCTTTTCTCTGCCTTCTGTGTCTTATCTCTGTCACTGAACGGTGTCGCTTCATTTGATTCTGACAAATCTGTGCTGTTACAGTTCAAGAGCTCAGTCTCTGATCCTTCAGGGCTTATCTCCGGCTGGAATCTGACCGGCACCAACCACTGTCACTGGAACGGCGTGTCGTGTGATGCTAATTCGCGTGTTGTTTCGCTTAATATCACTGGAAATGGAAGCTACAGAGGTAAGAAAAGTGGAGGTGCTATTTTGTGCTCTGCTGATTCTTTTGAGCTTTCACTGTACGGGTTTGGGATTAGGAGAGATTGTAAAGGTAGTAAGGGAGTTTTGATGGGAAAGTTGATGCCTTTGATTGCTAGGTTAAGTGAACTCAGGGTTCTATCATTGCCCTTTAATGGGTTTCTCGGGTCGATACCGAGTGAAATATGGGGCATGGAGAAGTTAGAGGTTCTTGATCTGGAGGGTAATTTGGTATCTGGGTCGTTGCCGGTTTCATTTTCCGGGTTAAGGAACTTGAGGGTTTTGAATTTAGGGTTTAACATGATAGAAGGAGAGATACCAGAATCCCTTTCTCGCTGTGATGGTTTGGAGATCTTGAATTTAGCTGGTAATCGTATAAATGGGACAATTCCAGGGTTTGCTGGTGGGTTTAAGGGTGTGTATTTGTCGTTGAATCAGCTTGGTGGCTCTCTTCCTGAGGAGTTCGGATATAATTGTGAGAAACTTGAGCATTTAGATTTATCTGGAAATTTCTTGGTTGGAGGCATTCCTAGTAATTTAGGGAATTGTGGGAATTTGAGGACATTGTTGTTGTATTCAAATATGTTTGAAGAAATCATTCCACATAATCTCGGTAAGCTTGGGAAGCTAGAAGTTTTGGATGTGTCAAGGAATAGTCTTAGTGGGTCAGTACCCCCTGAGCTTGGAAATTGCTCTGTGTTGTCTGTGCTTGTGCTTTCGAATACATTTGATCCGTATCAGGATGCTAATGGTATGAAAGGGGATGGTTTATTGGATCATTTGAGCTCTGTGAATGAAGATTTCAATTTTTTTCAAGGGGATATTCCTACCAATATCGTGACTCTTCCAAAACTGAGGATGCTGTGGGCACCAAGTGCAACCCTTGAGGGCATGTTGCTGAGCAACTGGGATTCCTGTGATAGCTTGGAAATGATCAATTTGTCTCACAACTTCTTCAAAGGAGAAATCCCTCATGGGTTCAGTCGCTGCAATAAGTTGTGGTATCTGGATTTGAGCTCCAATAGGCTCTATGGTGAACTACTCAATGAGTTTCCAGTTCCTTGCATGACCGTTTTTGATGTTAGTGGAAATGCATTGTCAGGTTCCATTCCCAGTTTCTACAGCAGCAGTTGCCCTCCTGTTCCTTCCACAGATGAGCATCCCTTGAAATATTTATGACCCATCATCTGCCTATTTATCATTTTTTGCAAATAAAGCTAAGGCAGGAAGTCGTACTATGTCACTTGGAGGGAATGGTGAAATCTCAGTTTTTCATAACTTTGGGGACAACAACTTTACTGGTACTCTCCAGTCCATTCCTATTTCCCCAGTAAGATTGGGAAAGCAAACTGCTTATGCTTTTTTGGCTGGAGATAACAAGCTCAGCGGGCCATTTCCAGGGAACTTGTTTGAGAATTGTGACGGATTGAACATGATGATTGTTAATGTTAGCAATAATAGAATGTCTGGTCAGATTCCAGCAAATATAGGTCCAATGTGCAGATCTCTCAAGCTTCTGGATGCATCTAAGAATCAGATTACTGGGAGCATTCCACCAAGTGTCAGCGAACTAGTTTCTCTTGTTTCTCTTGACATGAGTTGGAACCTTTTGCAAGGCCATATACCATCAAGTTTGAGCCAAATAAGTGGTTTGAAATATCTGTCTTTGGCTGGTAATAGATTAGATGGTTCTATTCCTTCTAGCATAGGGAAGCTGCAAGCTTTAGAGGTTCTGGATCTCTCTTCTAACTTGCTCTCCGGAGAGATACCAAATGATCTTGTGAAGTTGAGAAATCTGACTGCTGTTATGCTCAATAACAATAAACTCTCAGGGCAGATTCCTTCGGGTTTGGCAAATGTCACTTTGCTCTCATTCTTTAATGTCTCCTTCAACAACTTGTCTGGGCCTCTGCCATCAAGTAACAATTTGATGAAATGTAGCAGTGTTCTTGGAAACCCGTATCTACACCCTTGCCGTGTTTTCACTCTAGCAGTGCCATCTCCAGACTCTCCAGGAAGGGCTTCCGAGGCACAAAGCTATACTTCTCCATCAGATCAAAGTGAGAAGAACCGTAGTGGTGGCTTCACATCAATTGAGATAGCATCAATAGCCTCTGCATCAGCCATTTTTTCTGTTCTACTAGCTCTTATTTTCCTATTCATCTACACCAGAAAATGGAGTGCGAAGTCCAAAATAATGGGATCTGCTAGAAAGGAAGTAACAATCTTCACAGATATTGGGGTTCCCCTGACGTTTGAGAATGTGGTGCGGGCTACTGGGAGTTTCAATGCAAGTAATTGCATCGGCAATGGGGGTTTTGGGGCCACTTACAAGGCAGAGATCTCTCCTGGTGTTCTGGTGGCAATTAAAAGGCTTGCAGTTGGACGATTCCAGGGAATTCAACAGTTCCATGCAGAGATCAAAACCCTTGGAAGACTCCACCATCCAAATCTTGTCACTTTGATTGGTTATCATGCCAGTGAAACGCAAATGTTCCTCATATATAACTATTTGCCAGGTGGTAATTTGGAAAAGTTTATCCAGGAAAGGTCCACAAGGGCTGTGGATTGGAGGATACTTCACAAAATTGCTCTGGACATAGCTCGTGCCCTTGCCTACCTTCATGACCAGTGTGTACCACGTGTACTCCATCGAGATGTTAAGCCCAGTAATATTCTGTTAGATGATGATTTCAATGCCTATCTATCTGACTTTGGTTTGGCCAGGCTCTTGGGAACCTCTGAAACCCATGCTACAACAGGTGTGGCTGGGACTTTTGGGTATGTTGCCCCAGAGTATGCAATGACTTGCCGTGTTTCGGACAAGGCTGATGTTTATAGTTATGGGGTGGTGCTTCTTGAATTACTTTCAGACAAGAAAGCTTTGGATCCTTCATTTTCATCATACGGGAATGGTTTCAACATTGTTGCTTGGGCATGTATGCTCCTGCGGCAGGGCAGAGCCAAGGAGTTCTTCACAGCAGGGCTATGGGACGCAGGTCCGCACGATGATTTGGTAGAAGTCTTACACATGGCAGTTGTGTGCACGGTTGACTCACTCTCTACCAGGCCAACAATGAAGCAGGTTGTACGACGGTTGAAACAACTGCAGCCGCCTTCGTGCTAGTTGCTTGATAACGTTTATGTTTGATTAACATAGGGATTTTTAGGGGGTAAAAGGCCCATTGTATTTATGCTTTCTTTGTCCTCATTAAGGGCTGCCCGTAGTTAGAGCTAAACTGTAGCCATTCCCACCTGTAAATTGTAATATAGGTTTGCCCCCATTTGTCCAAGTTCTTTCCTCACTTGTGGGATCACTGGTGAATCTGCAAAAGAATGCAGATATTCATTCGCCACGTTGTATACATCTTTCTCAGTCTCCATTTGTTTAATAAAGTCATAGAATCTAGATAGTTGCTGCGAATATGTTTGTGCTCACTTTTAGCAGCAAAAGTTGATCCACGCCTTGCATTCTTGATCAAATCACAACCTTTGCCAAGACCAATTCCTCAACCTGGAAAGATTAGGTTTAGGCCCTTAAGAGTTGCAGTTGCAAAGAGTTGAACATGGTTTTCACTTCTCCTACACACCAATTTTTGAAGCAGTCCAATACACGCATGGTATTTTGTTTGCGATCAATTGGGTATAAACTTCAGATCAAGAATTCATCTGCTGTCAAATAGGAAAGAAAATAAGCAGGCCAGAGGCACACTTCACCACGTTGGCCTGCTTTACATTAGAAAAAATAATCTTGCATCACGCTACACGACCGAAAATGGTTTAGATTTGCGGCAACAGAAGCTAGTTAGTGACTGGGGAAAAATGGAGATTCAAAAGATAAACTTCATTTAGCCTTGACCTAGATGGTTCCTTTTCGTCGATGTCGTTTTTAGCACGAGATTTATCATTAAAAAAAGGGAGATGGGTGAACCACTATATGCTTAAGTGGTTGTTCTACATCACCATCACCACCACCACCACCTGCATGCTTGACAAACTCAGCTGGTGAGAGAAAGCTTCCATGGCAAACGCATACTATCCTCACCTCCTCACCTTTCCTATACTGGTAGAGAAAACCTTCTATGTGTTTCCCGTTGGGACCATCTCCTTTTGTGGACACATATGGCATATCCTCCAGCACATCCCTCACCACCTCCTTAGTTCCATTCTCAGCGACTGTAAGTTTGTTAGATCCATTCTTTTCCACTGCAACTCCGGCAGGGCAACTTGGTTTCTCAGCTAGTGCCAGTCCAGGAGCAGTGATTAATCTCTGCTCGCAATCTGACAAGGACTGGACACTGACAGGGCTTCTTGACTCGGTGCATTTGTTCATTCCTGTATTGCAACAAACAGAATAGAGGAGAATAAGAGGTTGGATTAAAGAAACTACGCTCTTATTCAGATATAAACGGAAATCTATGGAAGTTAAGGTGATATTTACATAATCCAAGAAGATGCTTAAATTAAGTGAGATAAACTGGAGCTCAAATTATTGTTGCGAGAATGGTGATTATCTCAAAGGGTAGATAGATACATTCAAGGCAACAATAAAAAAAAAGCCATTATTTTCAGGTGTCATACAAGACTGGCACCCACAGCATTCACTAGCATGTGCATGTTCATCAACATTACCTGAAATTCAATGGAAACACTTAATTTGAAAGCCAGAGAGGACGAATTTAGTGGATTTTAAGCTCAAAATTTAATTTTCATTTAGGGTTTTACGATTTATTTGTAATTTTTTACATTACATTTATGAAAAAAAGTTACATGATTTGGTTTTCCTCTCCTAATATTTCGCAGTTCCTTTCGTTCTCTTATTCAACTCCTTTTCTTCTCATTCTTAGTTTTATCTCTTTAAATCTTTGTCACGCATCAGAAAGGTGTTCAAAAGGCCAGCTTGTTGCAGGCTGGAAAAGCTAATGAAAATAACCACAGTACACATAATTATTATAATTTCTCCAACAACGTGGATGCCAAAAAGTTTCTAATAGGTCTACTTTCAGAGATTAATCAGGCGGAAATTCTGAATAAGCCGGTTTCAAGCTCGAACAACATTCATACTTATGGCAACTTAATGATAATAAAAGCAATGAAATTTGAAGTAAGCATCAAAGTAACCACAGGAGCAGCAAATGTTTAAAGGAAAGGGAAAAAAAAAGAGACATTTTTGTTACCTTGAAGTGGCTGGCTCTCAAATTCTGTAATTCCAGATGATCCAGTCCCTTGTGATTCATGCGTTAATGGCGGTGGTGCTGCTGCTTCTGCTTGTGCTGACAGCCCTTCTACACCAACACCAAAGAAAACATTGAAACTCTTACGAAACTCTTTTTGATGGTGATTACCATTTGTGCCATTTTCTCTATTATCTTCCTCATCGCTAGTTTCATCCTTCACTGTTTTCGAATTCTTTTTGCTTCTCTGTTCTCTTCCGTTTAGCCTCCATTCTCCGAAGTGTCTGCGTCTCTTTCCTCTTCCTCCACTCCTCTGTTGTCTCTGTTGGTGAAGAACAGGTCCTTGAAAGATAATTACTTTCCATATTAGATACCCCAAAAGCGCTTCCATTTTCTGTTGCTGGGTTAATAAAAATCTGATGCTATAGAAGATGATCTGGTATTCTTCTTGGCTTTTGGGTCCACGCCAAATCTACCATTCAATGAAAGTCCAAGACTCAGCTCAACATCTTCTTCTCCTTCTTCTCCATTGAGTTTGTGATTATAATGATTCCCAGATATAAAATCTTTGCAACAACTCCTTAGGAAAATTGTTGCTCATAGAAATGTTATTTTGCTGTTGGCCGGCTTCAATGCTCTGAAGTTTCTCTGTTTGTGCCATTAATTTGATAATCAAAAAAAAAGAGTAATGAAGTCAAAAAGATTTTGAAAGAAAACTGCAACCACCCAAATTTTGAAATTTGATTAGGAGCTGAAATCCCATAACTAAGGCAATTTTCAAGAACCAGCAACTTCAAATCCCATCATGAACAAACCATCCATTTTGAGCTAACATTTGTCATTTTCTCCATTGCAAAACACAAAACTGCTCTCATTACAAGCACCAAAAAACGTTCTTTACTTCAAAACCCAAAATTTGCCAAGAAACCAAAATGAAATCATTGAAACAGACAAATTTAAAAGCTGTGGAAAAAGATAATCTGACACGAAGGGCAATCAAGAAATAAACAAAAAGGAAAATTTGCAGTAACGTTTCTGCCTCTTGGATGATGATACCAGGTTGTGATGGACCGAATGATAATACCCTTGAGATGGCAAGACTTCTACACGTGGAAGGCATGAAAGCGGGTATACAGCCAGAACCCGCCACGTGGGTGGCGAGAAGAAGTAGCAGATTCCGAGGAGACGCCAATGTAGCGTCGTCACCAGCTCTTTTGCTGTATTTGTCCCTTTTTACGATATTTCTTTCTTTTTTTTTATCTGCAAGGAAATATGGTCACAACAGCACACGTGTCGACATTTGGAACGTGGAGCTTGTTCCCTCCACCACGTGTCCCTCTAAAATCACGGCCTCGTAATGCCGCAAGTTTTCCTCGGGGAAGTCTTGGGAGTCAAATTACGGTCTCTCTCTCTCTCTCTCTTTCTTCTTCTTAACTGTTGCATAGGATAATATATATAAATAATAAGAGTCACTTGAGAAGAAAGTACATCATTATTTTTTAAAATAAAATCATATAATATTTATTTTGAAATAATTAATTTATTACAACAATCTAATAAACGATAAAACGCTATTTTGTCTTCTCGTGAGTTCTTTATTATTTTATTTATTTTATAATTATTTTAAACAAAGTCCCTTGCTATCTCTCTTCTATTCTCTCTGTAATTTGAACCTTTATTAGGGTTTTGTTGCGTGCTGCCACATGGTGTTGTCACTGGTGACAAGGCTTCTTCTTCTTATTATTATTATTATTATTTATTTTTATACCTTATTTAGTGTTTTTTTTTCTCTTTTATTTGTCATCTTGCCTTTTAGAGGTATTTGAACCCTTCAATCAAAAACGTGTATGAAGTGAAAGCTCATGGTATTAAAGCTATTGATGGATTACTAAAAAAAGAAAAGTGCAAGTTGTTCGTCCACTCGTAGAAAAATATTTACGGATTTTGGATTTTTAGCTCTTTTATATAAAAAAAATTTATTATATGATTGTTTTGTAGTATGGTTAATGAAGTTGTTATTGTTTTTTGTTCGAAAATGTATTGAAATAATAATGTTTTTGATTTTTTTAAAATTATTTTTTATATTAACACATGAAAATAATATAAAAACATCAAAAAAAATTAATTTAAAGTAAAAAATAAAAATATTTTTATTTTATTTTATTCAAAAATATTTTTGAAATGCAATGCAAAACAATCTATATGTTTTATTTGAACATCCTTGTAATGGAATGTTAGTTCGTTTTATCTACCATATATAAAATTCAATTGCATTTAAATTGGTTTTAAATTTAGATTTTAAAACATTACTTGATTTCAGTCTAGTAAAATATCTAGTGGAAACAACAAAATAATAAAATATCTAGTGGAAACAACAAAATAATTTCAGTTATCTTAGAAAAAAAAAGGAATGTTGATAAGAATTTGCTATGCTTGAGAATTATAAAAACAAAGAAAGTTACTAAAAATGCATTATTTTTTTGGATGTAAGAAAATTTCATTCCCTAGAAAGTGCTTTTTGTGGACTCAGATAAGCAAGTAAAGATCCTGGTTATTTCAAGCTTTTATAAGGGGTATGCGCCCTGACTTGAACTCGAGACTTGCTATATAGATTGCAATTCCTCTACCATAATGTCACGTCTCTTGCGAACAAAATAACGATAAAATGTTGTTGTACTTTTACCTTGCTGATAAAACATCTTATGGTCGAAAGAAAATGATGGTGTCCGATGTTAAAATATTGAAGGAGCAGGATCATAGTATATGAGCTTTCTTTTTTAAAATAACAGTGTGAAAAATAGTAATTTTTTTATTGACAAGCAAAAAGATTTTAAAAAATAACATAGATTCATATGTTTGCGACTACTTTGACACAGTGTTTCAAAAAGACTTTTGAAAAAAATTAAGAAACAATTATTATAATTTTAATTTTAAATTAATTTTTTGTGTTCTATCATCATTTTCATGTGCTAATATCAAAAATAATTTTTAAAAATAAAAAATAGCATCATTTTAATGTATTTTTGAATAAAAAAATATTTTCAAAACCAATCTCAACTACACTCTCAAATCAATAGTAAATTTTGGACATCACTTGTTAAGAAAAGAAAGTGACTTAGACCCAATAAATCACAACTCACTTACTTTTCTTATTTATTTTGTAATTAAATATTAAAAAGATATTATAATTATTTTTATATCACAATTGATTTATTGAGTCAATCATGTAAATTGAGTCTTGATCAAGTTTAATTAGATCAGTTTTTTGTTGGTTTAATTTTTAAATTTGGTGATTAGATCTCGAGTTGCTAAATCTATTTTAAATTTTATTTATTTATTTATTAAAATTAAGGAAATTAAACAACCTTCAAAAGATGAATGTCCAAAATTGGACATTCAAATATTTCTCAAAACCATAAGTTTCATAATTTTTCTTCTTTTTAGGTTATATTGATGGAAATAACAATACTCCAAAATATTCAGCAGGTTAACTATTTCAACAACGCAACCTATAAACCTGTACTATTTTCTCAAATATGGTGCTAATTTGATAACAAAAAATAGTAATAATTTTACATTGCTATTTTTAAGAGAGAAAAAACTCTAAATAGATATTGTTCATAAATATAAGTTTGATTGTTTGGATTTTGACACATGTAAAACCCTTGTGATTTGCTTTTCAAGATTTCTATTCAACACCTTTTAAGGTAGTGTGTGGTTATTGTCCTAGAACAAAAAAGATAGAAAAAAGAACACAAAACATAAATGTGTATGATAGTGGGGTACAAGATAAAATCATTGTCTTTGTATCCTATTTAGTTATGATAGATAAGATAAAATAAAATAAAATATGAAAAAGTTTATCTTACATTTAACATGTATTGCTATTAAACTTATATATTTTTAAATATAATTAGATATTTTTTTTATTTTTAGTTTAAATTAGGTGTTGAAATTAAAAATATTATAATAATTATAATTATTAAAAAAAAAGACTAGCATGGCAAGGTGACCCAAAACTAGATTTACCTAGCTTGTGGATTGTTCAAATTTTACAAAACTAGAGCAAGAATTGACTCGACCTAATCCGATAAAAAAACCGAGTTGACCTAGACAAAACACAAGAAAAAAAAAATCTATTGACTTCTTGAAAAAATCTTTTGGTTAAAACAAGGTTACTTTGAATATTTTCTTAAAAAAATGGTCAAACAAGTAAATCCTTTCAACTCATGGGAATCTTGTCTCGAGTCAACTCTCTAATAGAATTTTAAAACTATAATAATAATCATTTTTAACTTTAGTTAAGGTTGTCTTCCAATCAAGTTCTAAAACTATGTTAATAACTATTTTTTAATCTAATCCTATTTATGACCTTTGGCCTTTCCATATAACAACCTCCAAATTGACTTTTAAAAATGTGATAATAATTAATTTTTATATTTATTTAGGTCAACCCAACCTCATGGGCCTTAACTAGTAACCCTGAGCTTTGTCTGAGGTTAGCCTTCATGTTAGGTTTTAAATTTATAAGAATAATCATTTTCATCATTACATATCTTAGTTAGATAATCTTGGAATTGAGAGTTCTTACAAAGATATTTTAGAAATAACAAATTAAAAATATTATCTCTAGAGATAAATTTCTTTTTATACCTCTCTCTGTTTTGGAAGTACAAGAATTCACTCCAAAATTGTGATTTTGCATGGTATGAGATCACTTTATGACTTTTTATTTATTTAATTATATAATAATTAAAATAGATATTTATAAAACATGTAACGATTAAGATTATACAGCATACACACACACACACACACACACACACACACACACACTATATTTTTGGGCAATGCTTCAAGGTAAGCTAGTAAAGCAAAATTTGATGTAAAAATATTATGATTAAAAAAATATAGCAATAATAAATAAACTAAAAATATAACAACAAGAAAATGGTAAAGAAAAAAAACTCATTTAAAGCTTTTCTATATTATCAAATAGCTCAATATTAAAGCATGAAATTGAAAATGTATAAAAACAATTATACTAGGTTAACTCATAAACTTCTCGACTATAGACACAAGATTGAGATAATGTCATAGAAAAAAATCCCAAAGATAAAATTTGAAAATCAATTTCAGAATAAATTAAATAAAAATATGATAACTCCAAGGAACTAAAAATGAAAAAGAAAATAGTTGGAGATGATTTTCTAGCAAATAGAATGTTTAAAGACAAAACAAATATGAAAAAATATATTAAAACAGTTCAAAAAACTCGATCCGAGACCACCGAGTCAAAATATAAAATCTCTAACCTAGTTGTGATACCAAGTTGACCATATTGAAAAGCAAAATTGAATAAAATCATGAAGCTTGATTACTAAACAATTCAATGCCAGAAAGAATTAAAAAAGAAAAGGAAAATTATATTAGTCAACCCCTAGTTTCCTCTAAAACCCTTTGATCATAGGCTCAATAATGGGGTAACCCCATAAAAAATAAAATAAAAATATGTGAAACCAATTTTTAATAAATCAAACAATGAAGGATGAAATTGAAATAAATTAATTTAAAAAAAAATCAAAAATATTAATTTATTTTAACTGTCAAACAACTCGTTTATTAAATGACAAAACTAATACACTAAACTTATATATATTATGTATATAAGTGAACTTTGATTATCTCACCAACTCAATCAGTATGAGCATAAGGGTTAGGAAGATCTTAAAACTTGAAGTTAACTTCTATTCACATGTGTTTAGGAAAGTATTTTAAAAATTAATTGTTTTGAAAAAAAATATTTTTTGTATTTCTGTTTTATTTTTAATAAAATTTATTAATATTTTTAGATTATTTTGATAGATATTAAAAATAATTATGTAAAAATATAAAAAATATTGTTTTAATATATTTTGAAATAAAAAATACTTTTAAAACCAACCACGGTGTATCAAGATAGATTGAAAAATAAAAATAATTTAAGGTAAAGCAAGATATAGCATGCATTTAAATTTTAAAAAGGGATAGACAAAACCCTAAAGGAATCTGCATAGAACACGCAAAAAAATCAGGCTGTGGAGCCCTTGAGGAGCAAGTTGCCAGCTTTTACTTTTCAGAGGGTCTGTGTTTGAGTGATGTGGGTTACTGCCACGTATCAAAAGTGCATCGAAAAGGCTATAAAAAAACGTTGGTGATGTGATTGCGTCCTGTCACTCTGCTGAATTTTATGGAAAAAAGATCCTCCTGTTTCATTATGCTGTCTGCACGCGTCCTGCCAGAAGAAGCCTACTTTTACCGACTTTTCTTTCTTTCTTTCTTGTAATCGAAAACAATTTGAGAAATATATTTTATTTTCTTAGAAATTATAACGATTTTTCTTTTTGATAAAATAGTACAATTTGATCGAATCACGTTTTAAAATCTCTACATTTAGTGCCTGTATGGCCAAACGGTTAAATCGTTGTTTAGCCAAATTTTGATTTTTTATTTTATTTTATTTTAAATGATTTTTTTTTGTATTTTTAGATCATTTTGATGTGTTGATATCAAAAATGATTTTTAAAAAATAAAAAATATATATTATTTTGATGTATTTCTAAACGAAAAAAGCACTTTCAAAAGCAACCGCAACCACACTCTCAAACACCCTTTTAAAAGCTCTACATTTAATATATATTGCTATCAGAAAGTGCAATGCAGTTAAATGTTATGTTTATGAAACACATAAATTATGATATTATGTTTTTAATGAATAATTCAATTAAAATTTATTTTTTTAAAATATAAAAAAATTATACTACATTACTATGAATTTGTGTTTGATATGGTTGAAATGAAATAATTATTTAGATTGAATTTTGAGTTTATTGTGAATTTATGATTTGTTGAATTAATGTTAGTGTAGCTAAGAATATCATAAATTAGGGTTGACTTGATATAGTTGAACATTGATGTTTAAACTTTGGGTTAGATTTCATATCAAATAAATAATATATGTATCCTATCAATTATTATAATTGTTTAAGGATTTTGGATGTCTATATCTTATCCATAGTAATACACACACACACACACAAAACAATGCATATATACAACACACACATTTGTATGAGTTCAAATAGATGTCAACTGAAACATAATAATATAAATTCTATTCATGTTTTTATGAAAATAATAACACACAAGATAAAATGGTTTATTTTTTTTAAAAAAAAAAAACATTTTGGATGTAATTGAACTTTACTAAATTGTTGGCATATAAAGGGGGTGTTTGGGATTTTATTTGAGAATTGTTTTTGAAAAAAAATTAAAAAAATTTTATTTTTTATTTTTTTATTTTAAATTAATTTTTTTTGGTAATTTCATATCATTTTTGTGTTCTAATATCAAAAAAAATTAAAAAAAAATAAAAAACATCATTTTAATACATTTTTTTAAAAATATTTTAAAAAATAATCTTAATCACCATGAAAGAGAGCTTGCTTCCTTGTGCGACAAGTGATAAAAAATTATGTACCACCATTTTTCTTTTTTTCAAAGAATAAGATTAGAGAATCTCTTCTTATAATTGCGTTGTAGGTACTTGACAGAGATCTTAGCCTTAAATAATTAATAAAAAAAACTTAAACTTTTATGATGTTTTTAGAATATTTTTCATTTAAAATAATATATTTTTTTTAATTTTTTTAAAGTTTAGAAGAAAAGATATAAATTTTTAAATTTTTCAAAAAAATTGTTGAAATGCAAAAAAACCAACTAATTCTTTCAAAACCTTGGGCGTGACACCAATCATGTCCATGTGAAAAAGATCCAAAAGGTATTCTTCTAACTTGGCCAAACCATTGAAATGTTTTGGTCATTACAAACTACCAAATACTATTACTGTATTGTGCATCTTCCAATAGAGCTAACATCAAAAGTTTCTAAAACATTTGAGATTGATTTTCTCATCCTTAAACTTGCATGCTACCTGGGGGAATTCTTGTCCCTGCACCTAACAATCATCAACGAGACTCTCTACACTATGACAAATGCTTAATTGCACTCCTACCAGAATCCACCGTTCATTTCCTTACAAGCTAGTAAAATAAAACCAGACTTTGAAATTTCTTTAACTACCAGGCACTGACCTTGAAACTCTACCACTCCGGGACTCCGGGGCCTGATCGGTGTTGCAAAGCATCGACCATACCGAAAGTATGCCGCCAATATCAATAGAAAGCGTATTATGAGGAATTAGCATTATTATTTACTCCACTTGAACGCCCACCCCTCCCTATTCCTTGCTGATAACCTTCACCTTGACCCCTTGAGCTCCTTCCCCAACTAGAAAACTCACCCCAACTTCTATCATTTCTACCGAAAGCCCTGCCACCACCATAGTTCCCATGACCCCTGAAGCTGTCATTTCGAAACCCTGCCCTGCCAGATGAGAAACCTCCTCTTCCGCTGCCAACTGCAAGATCAATAGCATCCAAACATTTGTAAGATACAAGTTTGAGTCCATGATAATTGATAAATGAGATCGCAGGGAGGGCAAAAGTTTGATGTTCCAAAAGTCCTGGCAGGTAGTAGTTATCAACATACTAATATCATTGGATCAAGATAGAAAATTGAAAAGTTTAACTAAGCAAATGAAGGAGCAGAATAAAACTTCCAGCTTACCTCGTGTACTGGTTCTCTTCATCTCAACAACTATTCGATGCCCCCCAATAGTCAGAGGTGAAGCCTGAATAATAATTTCCATTATTTTCATTAAGGAAACACAAAATCTAATTATCATTTTGAAACAAAACATGGTTGAATATTTACTGCTCACTGAAGTTCCTAACAATTATACGTACTAACTGAAGTTTTCACAGTACAAACAGGATGATCTTAGTAGTAATAAAAGTTCATCTGGATGTCTTAATAAGTTTAAGAAACATATCAAACTTAAAAGTTCAATGCAACTAAATGCCCACCTTGACATTCAAGAATCAAGTTCATACATGTATACTTGAGATTGAAGCTATGCTATAAACTGGAGAAATCTGATTGATTGATACATATATACTTGAGAGTTAAACTATGCTATAACAGGAGAAATAAAGGTCACTTTTGCAAATGCCAAGTGGACAATCAGAGAAGTCAGGTGAGTCAAGCATACTATCTAAAGAATGCGGTGCTACAGTCACACACAACCAATCTTTGTTTTTTATGAAATTGACCGAACAATTGCACATACAAGTTACTGATTATATGAATTAAACTTTACAGCTATGTAGAGGTCCCTACCCTCTGATTTGAAAGAACATAGAAAGATGTAGTAACCTTTGATAGCTTGGTAATTTGAAAGAGATTAAACTTGGGACCTGTCTTTTGGTTATGCCTCGGCCACAAGAAATCCACCAGTTACGCAGAAAAAAACTGTTTTATTTCCTCAACAATAAACATCGACTTGTCACTTGATTTCACCCTTGCCCTTGAGTAACATTGTTTACCCTTCAGTAACTTACCTTAATTAGGAAAAATGTTTTATTCCCTCAGCAATAAGCACCAACTTGTTACCTAATTCCACCCTTGTCCTTCAGCAACATTTTTTGCCCTTCAGTAAACCTTGATTAGGAAACACACTAATTATTCCTCAATCCTTTCCAGCATAAATCTGCAACTTAGAATCCCCAAAACCATTCTGGTTCCAGCTTATTAATTATTGAAAAACCTCTTTTGTATGTTCTTTTTTCACCAAGTAATATAAAAGCCTACCTCAGGAATCATTTTATAAGACTGCTGTTTTTCAATCACCATAACAGCTCAGATCCAGAAACTTTTCTTAATTGTTTTTGAACCTCAACCAGTTCAAAGTCTGAACTGTATTCAAAAGAACACAACCGATATGTTTAATAATACAATCACCAACGTTAGTATCTTTAAGTGTCTCACACCTTAGCTAACCATGCAATCCCAGCAAGCAGGCTTACTGAATCTTTTCTGCATCAAAAAATAAAATGAATGTTCGTATCCTAGTCAATACCCAGTTTTTCCCTCTAACAGCTATTCAAGTGCAGACCACAACGAACAACAGCTTAACTTCATCTAAATATTCCTTGCATTGCTTCAAAAAAGTGAAGAGAAAGCACATTGACAAGGCTTAAACATTTCTGGCTCTCTGGCTCACAGGCATGAAGACTGCATGATGCTCAGAGCCCATTGGTCGAATTACTAATAGTATTTTAAGATAAGGAACAAAACCTCATGCCAAATTGTTCTCTAAACAGTAAGCACCTTCTCTGCAGATGAACTCTACCTTAAAGTTAGTGACTCCATTGCACTAGACCTATAGGTTTTGAACATGTTTACTCCAATTCAAGATTCCCAACCATGCTACAAGTGTATTATAATGTGAAAGATCATACAGCTCCAAACTCTTTATCTATAGGCTTGATGGTAACCAGCTACCGCTATGTCCATTAATAATTCCCATTTCTATACCCCAAAATATTTGTGTATTTTCTTGTTTTCACTGAACTATGTAACATAGAATATTGTGTTCTGTTAACCATGACCAGAGCTATATCCTTTTCAAGGCCAAAGCAACCTTATATTACTTTTACCTCTTTATCTGAGCTTAAATGCTGTTGCACAAGTCAAGTGAGAAAGGGCTATAGGTAATGCAAGCAAACAAGACACGAAATACAAAACAACACCAGAAAACACTGTACACGAGAGTAATAAAGGGCAAAAGAAACCAGATTTTTGTAATATAAGACCCTTGATAAAGTGTATGAGTTGAAGAAAAATATGTTGGCATGAGATTATTAGGAGAAAAAAAATACCACAAGAATGAAAACGATTCCCATGCAACATCTAATAATAACAGAAATATTCCAAAAACTAAAAATAACTTTGACTTAGAATGGACAAACCTCAATTGCACTATTCATGGAGTTTAGGGATTGAAATTCAACAAAACCAAAACAGTATCCCTGTTGCTGTATACACAGAACAAATATATTAGCAGAGAGCCAACATGTCATTTTTAGGCAAGTAGAACCAAGCAGAAGACAATGGGTCTGCAATGTGATTAGAACCAACCTTATTATATCTGATTTGGACGCCTCCTTCCTTGATTGGTCCAAACTTCTCAAACTCTGCCTCAAGTTGAGAAACCGTGAAGTTAAAGGGCAAGTTTCGAATATAAATGGAGTACCCTTCAGCTGTAAGTGGAAAGTGGTTACTTGAGAATACCCTTAAAAAACAAATGCTTGGCATACAACAAAGACTTAATCCCAAATTCCATGATACATCATTATCTCAGCTACATACCTTCCTCGTGAGCACTACTACTCTCAGTGGCATCATTGCTGTTTGGCACTGATGTTTCAGGCTCAAGGACAGGTGCCACTGACTTTTCTGACTGGTTCTCAGTTCTCTTAGGAACTATTTTTGTAGTATTAGCAGGTAAATTAGCTTTTGTTGGCAGTGAGTTCTCTTTCACCACTTTAACCTACAACAAGAATTATCAAACATACTATTCTCTCTAATTTTCAAAACCTTGAAAATCTGTGGCTATAAACTCACAATTAATGCATAAGATTTCTTTGGAGCATCCTCTTGGATCATTGACGAAGCTGATTCAACTATAGAATTATGCTCATTTGAAATATCTTCCACATTGATCTCTCTGTCATTAACTAATTGTTTCTCATGGTCTGATGATTCATTAGCTTTCTCAGCAATTTTTTTATGCTCTTCCACAACAGAAGGTGATAGGTCAGGTGCGGAAGGATCAGGAACATGAGCGGGCACTGGAAAAAAAACTTATGATGTGAGAAAGTTCATATTAAAACAGAAAAATAAATCAAAGAACAATAACAGTTAATGCAAAATTGAGCGAACACTAAATCTTACCTTGATCTGGGACTGAGGGGACAATTGGGTTGCTATCAATGCCATGACCAGGATGACTTTCCAATGATTCATTTCCATCCACATACCTGAAAACATCATTTAGGACAAAATAACCATTGTCTTGTGGTGCGAGAAAAAATGACTGAGCAAATTTCCTTTTCACGTTGTCCTTGCCCGTGAAGCATCCAGTTACTAGCACAGTAACCCCATCTTTATGAGATAACTGAGCATCTGCTGTTTTGATTTCTGCTTTACAGCCCTTGAAATCCAAGGAAAGTATCTTCTCATTTATATCCTATTCCAAGGAAAAATAATCTCTTTTCAGATAAAGCTGTTACTTTTCAAGAAGTCGAAAATTCAGATATTTTTCATCAATACATTCTTAGAAAAAGAATACAATAGATCAGTTAAAAATAAATTACAAGCAACGATTGTGAGATTAGATGGATCTGACAATATGAAAAAAGGAACAAACTCCAATCCACCACTATTGCACAGCTGACTCCTTATGGGTCTCATCACATTTCAGACAAAAACTTTTACAGGTCATATACGAAGTGACAATAATCTAACCAAATGAAATCTTGAAAGTGCCTGTGTATTACAATTGTGTAATAGCTGAAGATTGCAAACAAAGAAATCTGTTAGAATCCAACCAATGTAAAAGTTCATTTTTTTTCTCATAGCAATTAATACCGGCAACATCATTGCAAGTTATCAGCAGATCAGATGTAACTTTGCATTTATCAGAACATCAGGTGTAACTTTACATGTGTGATAGAAGTAAGAAGCAACCTAAACATATAGCGATTAGACAGATTTGAGGCTGACAGCAGACACAAATAATCAAGAAATACATCAATCTTCTTGTGTCTGCCAAATCATTGCAATTTACATGTATGATACTGGCAACGTCATTGCAATTTATCAGCAGATCAGATGTAACTTTACATGCATGATAGAAATAAGAAGCAACATAAGCATATAGCAATTAGACAGATTTGAGGCTGACAGTAGATACAGATAATCAAGAGATGCATCAATCTTCTTGTGTTTGTCAAAGCACTTTTTGTAAAATCATTTTAAACCATTTGTTAGCCCTCAAATAGCTGTCTTGATATGATATGAGATGAAGATCATGTACATTGTGGATCATTAACAGCAGAAAAGTATCAGCAGCAAATCTATGAGGATATGCATCTGCAAATGGAAACATTACAGCAAGAAACTTACTTGCATTGTTGTCACTGACGTCATTACACCATTAGCATCTGGCCGGCTTAGCACACTTGAATCCTGATAGAATCTATGGACCAATTCCGGTGAGGTGAGGAGAATATAGTAATACTGCTCAACAAAAGCATTTCCAACCACTTGGGCACTGGGACCAATTGGGTTGCTTGCTGTTTGTGATGCCATTCTGATGGATAGCAAAAGAGAATGCAACAATGTCAATGAAACAGCATTTCTATACCTAAACGACCATGATTAAAAGGTTTAAATATCCAAGTTTTATAAGTACTGGAGCAAAGGAAATGAATAATTTCCTGATATTCTCGGAAAGTAAGAAAACAATTCAAACAAAGCGTGCAGTCCACAGCATGGAAATGATAGTTTCCATTGCACAACTATTGGGAAAATTCTCTCATGACCAAAGAGAAAAGAACATAAAAACAAAACAAATATGCGCTTGGTACGTAATGCACACACATTTTCACGAAAATAACCACAACAGCATTGCCACAGAGACTCTGTTACTTAATGGGTCGTCATCAAGAACTGAAATGAATTCTAAAAATTTTCAAAAACGAATTGAAAAAATTGAATATTTAAAGCAAATGCACTACATTCATCAGATCCAAATATCATAACCCAAAAGTAATAAACCCTAAACCCACCCATTAAAACACATAACTGAAATTCCCCATTGCAGAAATTCAACAAAATATTACTTAATCAACCAACATTGACATCATTAATAATGACAATAGTATCCCATCTATTTTCCAAAAACAAAAAAAAAGAAGAACAAACCAAAATCATCACATTTTACCAATGATTCAACATTATTAAAAAGTAGCAACCACCCATTATAATGCCTGATAAAAAGCACAGCAATAAAATACTCAAAACCTTAAAAATAAAATAACACCACAAAGCAAACATTAAAAAAGAAGACGATTTCTTAACTAAACAAAATGTACTGCACAGAAGGGAAAAAAAACAAAAGAAGGTATAATCCAAAAACAAAGAAGGGGCCAAAGACAACCTGAACTGTAACGTTAAAACTCGAAAGCGAGAGAGAGGTTTGATAAGGTGAACCGGTACAGTGTACGGGTTCAAAGCGTTGAGGGGGAGTAAAAGAGAAGAGAGCGGGGAGCAGAAAAACACGAAGAGACAGAAAGTTTCGTGCGAACTGTGAAGCCTTGTATCCCTATGTAATGTTGGGCTACAACTTTTGTTCGTCCGATTCCCTTTTGTTACAGTTTGTGTGTTCATCCATGGGTTGGAATAGAGTCGTTCTGGGTGAGTCTTATTCGGGTTAACCTCAAAAATCAATTGAACCGAACCCAAAATAGTTTGGTTTTGAATTAAGTCCCTGTTTTTTGAGTGTGGTTGCGGTTGTTTTTAAAAATATTTTTCATTCAGAAACGCATTAAAATGATGTTTTTATTTTTATTTTTAAAAAGTTATTTTTAACATCAGCACATGAAAATAACCTAAAACATCAAAAAAGATCAATTTAAAAGTAAAAAATAAAAAAGATTCTTTTTTAAAAAAAAATATTTTTAAAATACAATATCAAAAATCTTCTAAATTTTAATATAAAAACATGATCTAAATTTTTTATAAATTTATTTTTTTATTAACATGAATATATATCTGAGGCTATTTAACACGCTTATTATTATTCAATCCCAATGGTTTAGGTTTGCTTTCTTCAAGGAACACGCTTACTTTCTATTAGCATTGGCTCTTTGCCTTTGCTTTTATGTTTGCTTTAAGGCAGACACTAACCCTAGGTTCTCTCTTTCTTCAAGGAAGTGTTATCTATTATGTAAATTTTATAGTGATGATTATATTAATAATTATAAAACTTTGAAAAAATCATCAATGAAATTATTTTTTTATTTTTTTTTACCAATTTTGATAGAGTTTAATTTTTATCCAAACAGAATTTAAGTGTATATATATAAAAATAAATAATAAATAAACCTTACTTTCCCCCTTCGTTACCCGACCCTACAACACAAAAAACAAACAACAGATCAGCCCGCCAATGACCTTACCCCCAGCAGTCGCAACATTGAAATCATTTGCTTGGATTAAAATAATTATAGGTGGGCTCTAGTTCCTTCTGATATGATAATTTACTTTTCTTATTTTAGTTTTAAGGAGGGGTTGTATGTGAAGCACGGTAAAAATGTTTTTTGAAAAAACTGTTTTAAATAGATTTTTTTTAATATTTTTAGATTATTTGAAGTGATGATGTTAAAAATAATTTCTTAAAAATATTTTAATGTATTTTTAAATAAAAAAATATTTCAAGAATCAACTACAATCATACTCTCAAACACCTTATTAATCTTGAAAGGCCCTAGATACTTGAATACTAACTTCATATCCTTGTAATTCTAATTCCTTCATTTTTCTTATATGCTTGTGATTTTCATAGATCTTCTATAATATTTTAATATTGCTTCTTAGATGTGTTTAATTTAATTTAATTTAATTTTTTTGATGTGATGCTAGAAAAAAATGTGATTAAACTGGGTCGGGTGTAACCTTATATATAACTCTAAAAAGGTATAGAATTAGAGATGTATGGTAGCAATATTATACCATAATTCTATCATAGCAAACCACCTAGACCATTCTCTAGATTGCCACCTGCAAAATAACAAAGATACCCTTTTAGGGTTTTATTAGTGATTTTTGTTTGTCTAAATCTATTTAGGGTTTGGTAGTTATGGATAAATGTAACTAGACTTTGTAAGCTCTAAATAATTTCTTCCAAAATTAAGTAGTGAATGAAGGATCTTTGTCAATCACAGAAAACCCTTGTAATTGCATAACATTATAGGAGAATACTTGGGTTATTTTAGTGGTAGTGTAAGGATGCACCAATTTCATGAAATGAGCATACTTAGATAGTTTATCTATAACCATTAAAATCGTAAAATAATAATTAAATTAAGTGGTCTCATACAAAATCCATAAAAATAGATAACTATGGGTGTTTTTAGGTGTATAAAGTGGTTTTAGTAACCTTAAAGGCTTAGTTTTTTCCATCTTAACACATTGGTAAACCTCACACTATATGATATAATCTTTTATCTCATGCTTCAATCCTACCTAAAAAAATATTCTTATAGTTCTCTGTAGGATTTGTTCATACCCCAATGAACCTATCTACAAGGTTATCATGTTTATATGTATTGAATGATAACTAATTGAAACTTTCTTTTAGTAATGTTTCGCAAGGCATATGTTTTATATATTTTTTTTTTTGAAATGAATGTAGATCATCCATCTTTAATCTCATTTTCAGCTTCTAAGGATGGTTGTATACCCTCAAAATCATCTATTATCAACTTATATAATGATGCTCCTAGATATGCCTATATGATTATCTTTATCTCTTCCACTTTGAATTGAATAGAAAATGCTTATTGTGATAAATCATTAGATGAATCATTATTATTAAGGATAAATTTTTTATATAAAGTTAACTTGGAAGGGTAAAAGATCAAAAGATTCAAAGATAACTATCATATTTGTACTTATGATTTATTCCTTCTTCAAGTTGGATCTTTCTTTTATTTTTCATGTGAAACTATCAAATTCTTAAAGGGAAAGCATTTCTCAATAGGATGACTGACTATGTAGTGATACTTTTATTGCTTTGAATGATCAATCATATCAATTTTTCTATAGTCTTTTAGGTATAAAGAGTTTGATCAAACTTTGCTTTAGAAGTTGATCTAGAATATTTGAAATTTTAGAATATGAAAAAGAGTATTTTTCTCTCTTGAAATTGCTTTAAAATGGATATCTTTATTTCTTGGGTTTGTTTCTGGATTTTTTCTTCAATCTTTGGCTTTAGTTTGGTTTGTTGATTAGAGACTTTTTCATTGGTGTCATGGAGATAAACATGACTTCATTTGATTTTTCAGACTTCGTATCTTTCTTGAATTCTTTTTTTCCTCCTTTTAGTCATAAGCACTGCTTGGAAAATAACTTTCATACTTTGCTATTTAGATATCAGGTTCTTGTAGTGATCTGCTCAAAAGTAAATGACATGTTTCTTTAGAGATTATATATCAGCTCCTACATTCCTTGGACACAGATCTATGGAGAAGACTTCATTTATCTTCTCTTTATAGTTAAAGACTAAGTGTCTCTATCTCTCAATATAATATGAGACTAACTCTTCTTTCCTTTTTTAGTGCAGGAAAGTTTTGACAAACTTATAATTAATCGAGTGCTATAAAAACTAGTAACTTTTGCTCCAATTGGTTCTAATTATCTTTCTCTTTAGCAAGAATCTCAATGTATAAGTCAAAGGCAACTCCTTTAAGTGACCATATAAGTTGTTTCACCATCAAGTCTTTATAGATTCTTGTATTATTATAAGTCTTAAAAAAATTAGCAATATGTTGTTTTGGATTACCTTAAACCTTTAAATTATTGGAATTTTTCGAGGTTGATAGTTTGCTAGCTACCCCATTTCATCGATTTATTCAGTGTATGGTTTGGTGTACAGAAAGAGAAAACTAGGAAGAAACTCCATATTAAGCGTAAATAATATCAATAATCAAATGTTGCAATTGTTGGAGAGTAAATGAAGATATTGATGATCGTATAGTATCCTTAAGGGTCTTTTGCGTTGTTGTTCAATCATGATGCTCTTGTTTTTGTTATTTTTTAGAAGTGTCTTTGTTTTCTAAAGGATTTTGATGAGCATTATTCCTAGAGGGATCTTCAATCCTGTAGAAGCTTTTAGTAGGTGAATTTTGTTTTTCTAGTTGGTCTATTAACATGATGATTTGAGCATTCTTTTCCTTAGTAAATCAATACAAATCCTTCATTTTAAAAAAAACATTTGATGATCTTAAAAAAATAATGCCTCGATGATGATGACTAGCATTTGAGAATCTAATTATAATTGGATGAGTATGAGTCATCTCCCTATGTATTTTTGGAAGAAAAAAAAAGAGTAATGGAATGATATCTAAACTTTGACAACATGTTTAAATTCAAGTCATATGGTGGAATCTTAATCCCTTGTAGATTTGGAAAGAGAGTTTTTAACTCATATTCTGAGAAATTTGCTCATTTTATTTCTCTTCTAGAGAATCTTCTTAATGGAGAACCAATTTAGACTTTCCATATAAAATCTCTAAGTTAGTGGTTGATAAAACATTCACTGTAGCATCTTGAGAATTTAATTGGATAATTGTTTGTATGCTCTATGTTTTCTATTTGGATAATAAATTTGTTGACTTGAGAGATGAGAGGAAAAGAGAGTCCTACTAGGCATGCCAAAAATTTATACACACATATTTTGCATATTCAATGAACACATTTAAAAAATGATATCAAAATCACAATAATAATTTTCATTACAAGAATCATAGAAATTTTCTTGAAATGCTTTTCACGTGCACAAATTATTTGATTATCGATCAAATCTAGATCTTGGTTTTTAGATGAGAAGATATTCACATGACCTAAAAAGTTTCAACTATGTGAGATCTTAAGTTGACTTGATTTTGATAAAGGACTTAACTTGATAAAAATTATTAACACAGGACCTAAAAGATTTTAATGGTATGATATTTGACTTGATTTTATTTGATGAAAAGATTTTAATCCTTTTTTCTTTGACATTTTGATGAAGAAAAAACTTTTAGATTTTTTTTCCTTGATGGACTTGATTTTTTTGAGAGAACTCTCAAGTATTTATGTTTGTTTTTAGTCTCTGCTTGCTGTCCTTTCTTCTTGTGTTTTTATTTGATGGTTTTATTGCCTATATATAGATAAATTAAGTGTAATTTATCTTAAATATTCTTTAACTAAAAAATAATTTATCTTAAATATTCTTTAACTAAAAGATAATTTAAAAAAATTAAAATTATTTAAAATACCCTTAACATGAAGAATATCAAAATAGAAACCATTGGATTGATTTTTTTTTATTCAATTTGAACTCAAACAAAATAAATTTAATTATACCTACATTTAATAAATTTAATTATACCTACATTTAATAAATTTAATTTATTTTGGGTCATGGATTAAACTTGTACATAATGCATGTTTTTGGTCTTTTCATGTCTTATTCCTCTCTTCGCACCAACTTGTCTATTCAGGAGAATGCGGTTAAAATTGATTTTTTCAAAGTTTTTTTCATTTAAAAATGTATCAAAATATTATTTTTTTCTTTTTACAGAATTGTTTTTAATACCAGCATATTAAAATAATTAAATATATATATATATATATATATATAATATAAAAATATAGAATTTAATTTTTTTTAATAGTAATTTGGAAACTCCTGAAACGTGCACATTTATCGAAAGCAGACACGGATATCAAAACACAGGTACAAAATAGTGACAGCAGTCACAGCACTAGTAAAATAAATTCAGTAGCGGATGGTAAATAATTTAGCACCGCTGATTTTCAGTGGCGCCGACAGAAAGAGTGGTGGTTGCAACCCTGCCCAAAGCGCTCCAGTAGTGTCTTCAATTAATGATTCTTGAGGCCATCAACAAATAAAGAAGTGAATTTCTCCATTTCATTCTTCTCCAAAACTAAACCAATCTCAACTCCACCCTTTCCATCTTTGCTCTCCGCCATAGAAATTGCTCCTGTTCGGTCTATGGAAGTAGTCTCCACCTTCTCTGGTTTCCCCCACCCGAAATCAGTTCCATAAACCTGGAATCGAGGTGACCCTGCAACCCCAATCACAAATTCACATGCTGCCGCAATAGTCATGTACCTTGCCAGCATCGTTTTCAATCCATCAAGGACTCCTTTCTCTAATCCTCTGATGAACTCGCTAAGCCTTTCCACTGCGCGCAAATACCCGTTCTCCTCTGAAAGTGATCCTGCTTCTGTATGCCAACCACATAATTTGACACAGTTACCAAAATAGTTTTCATGTAATGGAGGGTCTAAACGGGCTCTGCAATCTGCTGCAAATCCCATAAGAACCATTCTGTCACTTTCCAGCCCTTTTGACTTAACTATACATACAGATGCGTGCGCAAATACAAGCACGAAATTTGATAAATGGGCTGGCTTTGCTTGTGAATCTTGCTTTACTAACTGGGCAGACACCCTCGCTCTGAGTTTCCTTATATCTTCACCAGATAGCTCGAACGTTGCCCGAACTGGGCTAGATAGAACCGCTAAAGCTGGCAAAAGTTTCAAGCTTCTAGGGTTAGGATCCGAGCCTGGCCATTTGTACTCTAACCAGTTGTTCAAATACACCATCTCCAGCCCTTCAGGGTCTTGTATATCTGTTCGATCAAAAATAGGTGTTAGTTCCGGCAACAGATCTGGATGCTGTTGTTTCTCTCTATCACTAAGTTTGCACATGTGAGCCCACGCTTTGATAAACATGGTTGAGCTTTTTCCATCCATGATTGCATGGTGGGAAGAGATGCCGATGCAAAAGCCTTGCTTAGGAAATAAGGTTATTTTCAAAGCTATAACGGATGCCTTTGAGTCAGTCACAGGCAACTCGGGTATGCATAGACGAGACGCTAAAGCTTCACGGACACCATTGCCTGAGAGATGATGAAAGTCGGCATTGGACTCAGCAACTGTGAGTTCAACACCATCGTTTGGAGTGTACAGGAGGATGGGTTTGGTGGCTTGCGGAGGCCAAGTAAGGTTGCCAGCAAGAGGGAGGAAGTGAAGGAGAGCGTGGGAAAGAGAGTGCTTGAGTTTGGGAAGGATCACTGAGTTGAAGAAAGATGGAGACAACTCCGTGAGTTTGTAGAAGAATATGCGCTCAACAGGAGGAAATTTCAACCAGATCATGTCAAAGAAGGTGAGTGGAAGAGAAAACTCGGTGGCTGACTCGGAGGCAGGAGTAACCTGGCATACATCCATGATCTTCATTTGGTTTTCGGATTCCATGAGAGACGATAGGACAGGAAGATATATCTTTTGTGAGTTTTTATTGTTTTGAAACGGCCTCAGCTATAAAACATAAAGGAGATATTCAAAATATATATATTGTTTTATTCATATGGCTTTAAGAAGTTATTATAACTTTTTATATAAAACAAAATATTTTTAACTTTTTAGCTTCCCCCACCATGCTGGTACACGGCAGTTCACTTTGAGAAAAAAAAGACAAAAAAGAAGTGAAATGTGCACATGCATCATGTTTTTTCTTTTTATAAAATAAAATAAAATGACATGTCACGTTTTTATAATGTTTATATTATTTTATGTATATTTTAAAATATTAATTCAATGAACACAATTTCAATTTAGATTAAAAAATAAATTAATTTAAAAATTATACAATTCATGTTTTAAATATAAATTAAAAAAATATAAGTTGAACTGATATAACTTGATTGACTTGATAAGTCCAAAGACACCTTGGATGATTGATAAAAATATATTCTGAATTAAAAAAAAATAATACGATATTTGCTTTAAAAACTATTCAGACATCAAAATATTGGATTAACCTAGATCAATTTTATAATTCTGTGACCAAGTTCATGAGGCCATTGTAACTCTAAATAAAGCAAATAATTATCAATAAATCTATTATTGAATAATAAAATTAGAAGAAAAAAATACTCAATATAAAAAAAAACATTTCGAAACAAAATTATGAATTTGAATGAAATTATAAAACCTAACGCGAGTGATGACTAAAATTGTTGTGAGTGTTGCAAGGAATAATCTGAATGGTTGATAAAGTTGTTGACGTCGCAGAATAGGGGTTGAAGTTGTTACTGAAATTGGAGGGAAAAAATCATGGTTTTAAATGATCTTTTCCCAAAATTTCCTTTAAATTTCTTGATGTTCTAAGCACGGGATGTACCCTTATTTATAGGTGATAGAAGAGGGAAATATGGTATTTATTGGGTAAATATTTCAGCCCTTAATTTAATCCAAAAACATAGAACTGTTGGCCTAAAATAGATACCCTGAGTTGTCAGATTTTATAATTCAAGGCTGATTGAATTGTCAATTTAGGGTGGGTTTCGAGGTGGTTGTAGTATTAATTTCAGCCAAAATTGACCATACCATAGTGTAAGAAAATGTTAGGTCATCATTTCAATACATGACGTGTCAAATTTGATGAAGTATAAAGGTATCAAATGCACCTACAATAAATGCCCATAAGCTATCTTTCAAGGTGGACAAAGAAGAAAATAATGAACATTAACTAGACAATTTGTCATCTAATCCTTTTTTTTCTCTCTCCAAAACGATGTTTGGTCCTTCAATGTTTAATTACATCCTCTCTAAACCTAAGACTTTCAATTATTTTTTATTTTGTCCCTACCAATCCATAATATTTATCTATGAAGCAAGGTTCAATTTGCTGGCCTCTATTATGAGACTAGCAATCGGTGGGCCTCAATTATGAGGCTCCTAATTATACACCAACATACTTTGCCTGACACATGTGAAACACACACACTACACCCCAATGCAAAAGTACATTTCAGTCCTAAAAGCTTAAATGTATGTGTTGAAGTTTTTTATATATATATATATATATATATATACTTAATCAATCATCACATTTTTACATTACATATTCAACTTTAATTCTGTTAAGTCTGGGTGGCTGGGGGGAAGAAGATGAATTTATTTTTATTTTTTTGTATTTTCGTCTCATTTTTAGCACATTTTCGTCTCTTTCACTTAAAACTTACCTTTCTGATTTTTAGCTTATTTGTGTTCCTCTACGTGACAAATATGAGATCATGGTAAATATTAGTGGTACGCTTTCCTACGAAAGTAACCAGTATTATAGAACACCGGCCGAGAACAAGCAAAGGAAACTGATGAGTGATGAGGACAGGCAATTCCTGGACAGCGAGAACCATGGTAATCAAAATCGCGAGTCAACTTGCAAAATCGTACGATTTTGCGAGTTGACTCCGAAAACCTGGTTGAACCGGTAGAAAAATCGAAACCCGGTCAAACTCGGTCAAACTCGTAGAAAAATCGTTCAAAATCGTAGAAAAATCGTAAAAAAATCGTAGAAAAATCGTAGAATAATAATAATAATAAAATAATAATAATTAGCATTTTATTATTATTTAAATTTATTTTTTAAATTTAAATATAATTAAAAATAATAATTTTTGTACGGACATTTTACGATCTTTCTACGATTTTACGATCCGATCTTACGATCCGATTTTTCGGAGCCCTTTCCGATCCGTGTCAAAATCTCGATTTTGACTGCCTTGGCGAGAACAGGGCTTCAATGGGCTTGATTTACGGGTTCTTCGAGCTTTCTGTACTGTTAAAAACTCTGAAATTTAGCAACATCAACAGTGACAAACTTCACCATGATCAATAATTAAGCAACCATATAGGTGGCTCGGTAATAACTTAGCCTAAAATGTTTGTTGACTTTGTTCATTATAATTTTAGCTTCGAGTTTTATGGTTATTAATATGATAGTCATTAAAAACTTATATAATCATTAATTTAATCGAGATGTGGACAAACTTGACCCATAAACCTATTTTCATAATAAAAAAAAGAAGCCTATTCAATATTTCCAAGGGCAATCGGACATAATATTGATGGAAGAGTGCAGTGAGGCATTAGTATTGCTGTTGTAATTTCCTAGTTATTTCTTCTTCTTTTTTAAATAAGAAGGAAATTCTAACTGGTTTTCTGTTTGGGAGTGCGGTTGCGGTAGCTTTTCAAAGTGCTTTTCGTGCCGAAATACATCAAAATAATATTTTTTTTATTTTTTAAAAATTATTTTTGACATCAGCACATTAAAATGTTTGTTGACTTTGTTCATTATAATTTTAGCTTCGAGTTTTATGGTTATTAATATGATAGTCACTAAAAATTTATATAATTATTAATTTCATATTCTGTGGAATTAATCGAGATGTGGACAAACTTGACCCATAAACCTGTTTTGATAATAAAAAAAAGAAGCCTATTCAATATTTCCAGGGGCAATCAAACATAATATTGATGGAAGAGTGTAGTGAGGCATTAGTATTGCTGTTGTAATTTCCTAGTTATTTCTTCTTCTTTTTTAAATAAGAAGGAAATTCTAACTGATTTTCTGTTTGGGAGTGCGGTTGCGGTAGCTTTTCAAAGTGCTTTTCGTGCTGAAATACATCAAAATGATATTTTTTATTTTTTAAAAATCATTTTTGACATCAGCACATTAAAATGATTTAAAACATAATAAAAAATTCAGTTAAAATAAAAAATTCAAATTTTAGCCAAACTGCGGTGCAGCCGCTTGGGCAAACAGGCTATTAAGTTCACAGCATGTTGACTGCATAAATAGTTGAGCATGCGGTATTATTATTGATTAAATAAAAGAAATTAAAGGGATAGGATTTTATGTGTAGTAACCTCGATTGGAAAAATAAAATTATTATTTTGTCCTCTCATGGAAAAGATTTGGCCTTGATAGCAGGGGTAGAAAGGTAACTTAGCTCACAAGCCCATGAAATAAATTCGGACTCGCCACATTCTTTTCTTTTAAAATATCAGTGTTGTTCATGACAACTGTTATTTAATTTGTTGAGAATATATGATTAAATGTGTTAGGCAAATTACCAAAACACTAAACGTTGTGGGTTTTCCACTATGAACTGTCTCTAGAATCACTGTGGATTCAAGCAGTGCACGGGCGGAATTGGCCCTCGGGCGCGCAGCATAAGTGGCCTGGCAGGCGGGGCTAATTTCTCCTTTTCTGTTTTTTTTTAAATATTCATTTGTGAACAGTGTATTGACGATTTCGTCCCCGGTAATAGGACAAAAACAGGCATCCGGGTGAGGGGCACCAGCATAATTGCACGCGGCCGGACCGGCCCGGTCCGGTCCGGTCCGCCGCAACTTTTTCTTTTTTTATTATTTTTGAAAATGGCTAAAGACGGTTTTAGCTCCTAATAAGACAAAAACAATGAATTGGGTACAGGGTTAGAACGGTAATTGACCCTGTTTTTCAATTTTTTAATCGGCGTCTCTGGGGGCGTGAGGCGCACGCGCCAGACGGTTTCCCGTCTCACGCCCTGTTCAGGCGGCGCGTGCGGCCTATTCTGGTGGCCAGAAATTGGATACCGGAGGACAGAACGATGCGCCGCCGCGTGTTCTTCCTCCCGCAGTGGTGCGTGTAGCCACAACATGCCCCACGACGCGGCGGAGGCCGGTTGAAGACGGCGGCCACTTTTGTCTCTCTCCTGCACGTCAATGTGCAGGAGAGTCCCCCATATATTTGGACTTTGCACTTCGGTCCCTCGACTTTGAATTTCGTTTTTGGTCCTCATTTCTGTTATATAAGTTTTGATTTTGTTCAATTGGGTCCTCCGATTTGAATTGATTGAATGTCAAAGTTTCACTTCGGTCCTTCCACTTTCAATTTTTGGATTGGCTGTATGTCAGTCAATCAATTCGGTACAAAAGTTCCGCTTTTTGCAATTTTGCCCTCTGATTTCAATTGAGAATAAAAGTAATTTGCATGTCAGCCCTTTGACTTTTAATTTTTTAATTTCAGCCCTTTATATTTGATTTTCATTTAAGTCCTTATACTTTTATTTTTTTATATTTCTACAATAATCCCTCCTTTTGTCCATGTTTATATAAAAGTGTATTTAACACAATAATAATGATAATGATAATAATAATACTAATACTAATAATAATAATAGTTATCGTAATAGTAATAATAATAATAGTAATAGTAATAGTAATACTAATAGTAATAATAATAATAATAATAGTAATAGTAATAGTGATAATAATAATAATGATAATAATAATAATGATGACTTAATTATTTTTTGTTCTTACTCTTCTGTGTTTTTTTTCTTTCTCCCGATAATTTGATAAATTTTTTTTTTGGTTATAGCAATAATAATTGTTTTTGTTTTTTTTTTATCTTTTGTTAAAATTTCTTGCATGTTTTTAGTCTTTCATTTTTTTTCCTTTCATTATTAACATAATAATAATAATAATAATAATAATAATAATAATAATAATAATAATAATAATAATAATAATAATAATAATTACATTGTTTTGCGTGCTTGCTCTTTCTTTAATGTTCTTTTTCCCTCCGGATAATTTCACAATTTTTTTTTGACAGTAATAGCAATAATAGTTTTTTTTTTTAATCTTTTGTTAAAGTTTATAAGATGTTTTTAGGCTTTCATTTATTTTTGTTTCTTTCATTGTTAACATAATAATAATCATTATAATAATAATAATAATAATAATAATAATAGTGATTATTATTAATATTATAATAACAGTGATTATATATTCTATTATTATAATAATAGTGATTATTTATTCTTTCATAATAATAATAATAATAATAAGTTTTTTAATTTGTTTTTCTTGCTTGCTGTTTTGTTCATGCTTTTTATTTTTTTCCCTTGGTATAATTTAATAATTTTTGTTGTTTTTATTCTAGCGGCAATAATAATTTTAAATGTTAAGACTCCGATGTTGCTATTTCCCTATTTTTACTCTGTCTATTAATTGATTTTTTGAATTTTATTATCTGCACAATAATGATTTCAGTCATTTATTTTTTTTCTTATTCAAATATGTTGCTCTTTTTTTTTATGTTAATGCGCGCCCTTTTGTGATTGTTTATGACGCAATACCTATATTCTAAAAAATATAATCTATGCTTACGTGACAAACTTAACTCAAAATTTTAAACATTTTATCTTTTAATCTATAATTTTTATTTACTTATATCATATAAATTTATCGTTGTATATTTTAATTATGTTAAAATATATACAAAAAAATACCCGCGGCAACACGCGGGCAATTATCTAGTAGTTAATGTAGAGTGTGAGATATGTGAATGAAAAGCTGTCAACGTATATATATTTTAAGAATCTGATATTTATCTATATAATTAGTTATGCATATAAAGATTTTTTAGAAGAAAAAAAAATACAATAAGAAAAACTAAATAAAAACAAGATAGTTAGAAATTAATAATAACGGTGGAAATATTAATATACTAACACCACTGAAATTGGTAAGTTTAGAATTCAGAAAGTTTGGCTAGAAGCAAATCTGAATTCAAGCACCCCAGACTACAAGCCATAACCTTTCTGATAAGAGCTCAATCCAATTCTCTTACTTTGACCCCATTTCTTCTAGCTAGGTGGGATCCTCTCCCTCCTCCACCACCAGACCCACCACTCCATCTCATCCTTCGCCACCCTTCCTTTATCTCCCGTGACCTTCCTTTCCTATCCAATCCATCTCCGCCTCTGATCGCTTGATACTTCTTGCTGCTACTTCTCACAGTTTTTCCCCAGCTCTCCCTCGCCCTCTTGTTTTCAATCCACTTTCAGGCTAATGGGCCTCTGGTCCTCCCCTCGCCACTCCTCGCCGCTGGTGGGCTACTGGCTCGGCACATGACACGGTCTATGTGGCGAGTGGGATCGGATCCCAATACAACACAGACGTGGCCAAGTCACTGGAGAAGTGGGATTTGCAAAACAAGAAAGCCATGGTCTCGAACAACCGCAATAAAACAACCACATGGAAATGGGAAAAGGTTAAAGAACTAAAAGAAGGGAGATTCAGTAGGGACGCTATTGATGCAGTGGGATGGAGAGGGAAACTTTGTATGGTGAATATGAAAGGAGATGCAGCTAAAGAAGGGATTGTTTATGACACTAAGAAGGACGCATGGGAGGACATGCCAGATGGTATGGTTGCAGGGTGGAGAGGACCCGTGGCAGCCATGAACGAGGAGGTTATGTATGTGGTGGATGAAGCCAGGGGTGTGCTTAGAAAATATGATCCAGAAAGGGATTATTGGGAGCGTATAATGGAGTCAGAGAGGCTTATTGGAGCACAGCAGATTGCTGCTGCTGGTGGTAGAGTTTGTGTTATATGCGGCGGTAGCACTGAGCTTGCGGTGCTAGATGTGGTGGCGCTTCCGGTGAGACTATGGGTGGTGAAAACGCCACCGGGATTTGAAGCCTTTCGAATTCATATATTGCCAAGGATAAGCCAGGCAGATATTTGATTTCCTGATATCGAGATGATTTTTAATTTTTATTGTATATACTTTGCGATCTTTTGTTTGGTCGCGGTCTGATGATATCTTGATCGGTATATCTTACCATAATTTTTTAAATCGCTTTTTATCCTCACTGAAAGTGAAAATTTGTCTTTTCTGGGATGAACATGTTCCCGTACGTATACGGATGTTGATGCTAATTTCGGCAAAAAACTTCTTTTTTATTGTTATTAATATGTTATCTCGTTTAGCTTTATTTTATGGATCTTAAAATTAGCATTTATTTGTTATTAATATGTTCTCTCGTTTTGCCTATTTATTTGTTCCCGGCACCTTTTAAATTGTTTGCAAGGTGGACAAGGAAGAAAATAATGAGCATTAACTAGACAACCTGTCATCTCATCCTTTTTTTTTTTTTCTTTCTCTCCAAAATGATGTTTGGTCCTTCAATGTTTAATTGCATCCTCTCTAAACCTAAGACTTTCAATTATTTTTGATTTTGTCCCTAACAAACTCCAATGGCAACCCCAAATATACTCACCCATGTCATTTTGGTATTTGGTCTCAAATTTATGCAACTTAACCCTCAATTGATTCTTAAACTTCAATTTTCTTTTAATTTCACCTCTAATTTGGGTCAATTGGATCCCTATAGTTCAACGCCTTTTACAAAAATGGTCCTTGACTATGCATTTCTTCAATTTGGTCCCTAATCGCCCCCAAAACATTGATGTTATTGATTTTTTACCCTAATTTCAACCTATAAACTTCTTAAGAGTTAAATTTGGTCTCCAAAATTCTAATATTCTCAATTTAGCCTAAACCATGCTCCCAAACTTAATTTTAAACCAATTAAGCTCATAATAAAATTATTTTGACTAATTTAAAATATAATTAAGTCTTAGCATTTAATTAAGTACTTCAAGCGAACCCTAAATTAATTTCTAAACATAATTAAATTATAATTTGTCATATAATTAAATCAAATTGGCCTATTAAAAACTCGAACTTGAATGTTGTAAACGGGCTATACAAGCAGGTTATATTAATAAAACTATTTAGTATATAATTATTTTAATATACATTTTTTTTTCAAATTTGAAAGTTATTTATTTAGTCCAATTCAAGTTGTGATTTAGGTTTAAGTAAAATAGAAAAGACCAGTATCCATGCACAATCTAAAACCTAATTTTTACATTGAAGTTCTGTATAAACCTTACCCAAAACCAATCAATTCTTAAAAGTTTCTAATAATTCGAGTCATATAAATCATGTTCTAGTGAAATTGTCAATCCATAATATTTATCTATGAAGCAAGGTGCAATTTGCTGGCCTCCATTATGAGACTAGCAATCGGTGGGCCTCAATTATGAGGCTCATAATTATACACCAACATGCCTTGCCTGACACAAGTGAAACACACACACACACCAATGCAAAAGTGCATTTCGGTCCTAAAAGCTTAAATGTATGTGATGAAGTTATATATATATATATATATATATATATATATATATATATATATATATATATATATATATATATATTCTTAATCAATCATCACATTTTTTACATTACATTTTTTTTTGTATTTTTGTCTCATTTTTAGCACATTTTCGTCTCTTTCACTTTTTTTTTTCTCTTAAACTTTTTCAGGTATGCTTTAATTATTAATAGGGTTTCTTTAACAATAAGAGAAAAAAACATTTAAAAAATTATGAAATGGGCGCTTAAATGTATTAGAAACACATTTTTCTAAATTTATTCTGTTTTTGTTACATTTTTTTTTTAAAATATTCTGAAAATGAGAGTAAAAATTCAGGTTATGTCATCTATTAATAACAAAATTGCAAGGAAATAAACTTTATAAAAAAAGGTGAAAAAAGTTCTTATCTAAATATCCAATAAATCGTGATGCACGGGGCATCTTTTTCAATAAATATATTATTATTATTATTTATTCTTTTGCTGGACCTAGCCACGTGATGCACGGGGACAAGCATCTTGTTTGGCCGATCACTTTTATAAATAATTAAGTAGTGGAAATGGTTGATATATATATATATATCAAGTTATATTAGCCATTGAAGCAAGCATAGCTCAAGTAAGAATAAGTTGCCTGCGACTCTCTCTCAATAATTCATGGCATCACCCAACTCAGTGAAAATATTAGAGATATGTAAGGTCACTCGGGCTTTCGACTCAGTGGACGCATCAACAGAATTCTCACTTCCTCTCACCTATTTTGACATCACATGGCTGAAATTCCCTCCAGCCGAGTGTCTATACTTCTTTAAACTCAACGAGTCATCGAGTAGACCCAGCCTATTTCACTCAGAAATCTTGCCTGCACTTAAACTCTCACTCTCACGAACCCTCGGCCACTTCGTTCCTCTCGCTGGCCACCTCACTTGGCCAGATAACTCTTCCAAACCCGTAATTGTTTATGCTCTAAATGATGCTCTATCACTTACTGTTGCTGAGTCTAATGCTAATTTTGATCGCTTCATCAGAAATGAAATCCGTGAAGCTGTTGAGTCACACCCTTACATACCCGAGTTGCATGTAACAAACACGATTGCTTCATTACTCGCCCTGCAAATAACTTTCTTCCCCTGCAAGGGTTTCTTCATTGGCATGGCCATACACCATGCCGTGCTAGATGGAAGAAGCGTATTTATGTTCCTCAATGCGTGGGCGTATTTATGTAAGCACAACCAGAACGAAAAGAGTCTCCTTTTATTGCCTGAATTAAGGCCATCTTTTGACAGGACTGGTGTCCAGGACTCGTTCGGGCTCGAGTCAGTGTACTTGAACCAGTGGGAAGCCACGATCATTCCAGGTTCGGAACTGAACTCACGAAGCTTGAAAGTGATGCCAAATCTTCAAGTGTCAAGAAACTTGCTTCGTGCAACCTTTCGTTTGTCCCGTGAAGCTATTAATGAGCTTAAAGAAAGTGTATTGCGCTACCACCAAGCAGGATCAAGCCCTAAAAAGAACCTTCATCTGACAACTTACGTGCTTACATGTGCTTATGTATCAGTTTGTCTGGTGAGAGCAAGAGGAGGAGATAGTCGCAGGAAGGTTTATCAAGTGTTTTCAGTGGATTGTAGAGGCCGTGTGGAACCTCCACTTCCACCAAATTATTTTGGTAATTGTGTTGCAGTCCATCACATGGTTGCAGAAGCAGAGGCTTTCATGGAGGAAAATGGGGTTGCGATTATAGCAGAGAAACTTAGTGAGTTGATAAATGGCTTGGGGAATGAACTTTTTCAAGGCGCAAAGGAGAGGCTTGTCATGCTGCGAGGATTGGGACAAGAAGTGCAGAAGTTCGGGGTTGCTGGATCAACGCGGATTGGATTTTACGGGTTGGATTTTGGGTGGGGAAATGTTGAGAAGGCGGAGATCACATCCATAGATAGAGCCACAGGTTTCTCAGTGATGGAGTTTGGAGATGTATCAAGTGGAGGGATTGAAATTGGAGTTGTTTTGGTGAGGCAAGAAATGGAACGTTTTGCCGATCTGTTTGCCACTGGCCTCAAAGCTCTTCAATCCAGACTGTAATAACTAAGTTCAACAAAGATATGAAAGCTTGATCGAATTGATCTGTAAGATTGGTTTTTTTTTTTTTTTTTTTTTTTTTTGCAATTTTACCTCGAGTTCTTGGATCTTTAGATGTCACATCACAACCTTTTGATTACGACTAAATGGCAGACCATTTTATGTGATAAGGAAATAATAAGATGAGATATGATGAAATGAATCAGAATCATATATAATGAGTTTGCTTGTATCATTGATAATTGTCAGTAACATTTATGACATAAATATTTATTATGAGTTTTATAATTTTGTATATTTTACAGGTATTTTTCTGTAGAAGATCACAAATCCTCATGGAGCATTATCCAGTTACTTTATATATATATCCCTAAATCTCAAGTACAAAACAATTAGACAGATAAAAATGTACAAAAAATCCAGGGTGTTACAGTGAGAGCATATGCATGTAATTCAGTAAACTATATGAATATGAAAGGCATGACTAATGGATATTATATATATCTTATGATAATATAAACTAGAACTGGAACAATTATACTTGTTGCCGCCTAAAGATGTAACTAAGAAAAATAGTGTGATACTTAATTATTATCAAAGATAGTAACTAAAGAAAACAATACTTGGTTGTCATGTCTTCCATAACTAAGAAAATGAGATGTTAAATACGTGGTTGTGGGATCAATAATTAAGAATTTTTTTTTTTATTAATTTCTTGATAATAAGGTACAATATATGTCTTATTGACTAGAAGTTTAGTCTTAATCAATACAGAGAGAGATATCTCTCCACCATTATCATTTAGGATGCCATATTTGGTGGGTGTTTGGGGCGGCGGTTCAACGTGTGGTTGCGTTGAACCGCAGCCCCAAACTCAACATTACCAAACGGGAGATGCTTTTTTATTAGGGGGGCCCACATCAAAAATAATGTTTGAGCCGCAGTTGCAAAAGCAACTGAGAGATGCTTTTGCACCTGCGGCCAACATACATTTCTCACCTCACACCCACAGACCGTGTCTGCCTTCTCCCTCGCCTCCCTCTCTCCTTCACGAAACTCTCCCTCAGCCATCTCTGAGCTCACAGACCAGCCAATCAACTGCCCCTTGCTAAACCATAAACATATAAGGCAATTGTTTTGAGTCTCTCTCTCTTTCTAGGATTTGATTCTTTCTTCTTTTTGGTGATTGTCGCTGCTATACAAGGTGAATAGGTTTGTGGTTGAAGGATAAAAATCCACCGGTATGTTGTGAAAGGCGCCGTTGTTGGGGAAGGAGCTGTCGCTACTCTGTTAGTGCTTGACGATGAGTTAATGGGTATTGGCCTTAGCTGGAATCAATGGAAATGGGAAAGGAGGCTATAAGTGGGTTTCAGTTGAGAAGGTGCAAAGGAGGGAGAAGGAGCTGCCTGAGGAAAGGTCTTAGTTTGCTGGTAAGGGAAGACAATTCAGTTGAGGCTTGGTAGTTTGCTGATGTTGGTGTTTGGTCGAGTAAGGCTTGGTAGTTAATGGGGATAAAGATGGAATCATGTGGGAGGAGGATAAAGCTAAGGATGTGACTGGATTGATCTCCAGGTGGTGTTGGTTGAAAAGGAGGAGGAAGGGAAATCACTTTTGTTGCCCTCAGTAGTTGTGCCATGTTTATTAGAGTTCCCCATTTATGAAGGAAAGAGATGTAACCAACCAAGTGAATTCGAAACACTACTCAGGACATGGGAATGCCCAACCTCACAGTGGTAAGGTCATGAGAAATCTGATGGGTTGTTTAGTGTCTCAAAGGCAACAGTTTATCAGCTCAAATTAGCTAATCCCACGTTTGTTTCCTTACAACCAGGTTGAAAATTTTGCTTGTGATAGCAGGATATATATGTAGTGTGATGCCTTTGTGTTTTGACATTTTAGAAAATGAAATTTGATCAGTCAGTCTGTTGTTTTCTTCAGAGAATTCTGATATACTTTTATGGAAAAGATGATATCAAGATCAAAGCAGTCGTGGTAATTATTTTTCAACTAATGGATGATTCAGAGTATTAATTCAAAACCCAGGGATTCCATGCTGCTGTATTACTCAGCTAATGCCTGTGTTTAGCATCTCCAACAATAAGGCGTGCAAACCTCAGCAAGTCATCCTCTTTGCCAATTAATAAAAAGCAGATCAAACGATAAATTTTACAAAACAGGACTGATTATCCATACAAAATACAAAACACAAGTCAAGACTATGATTGCATTAATGGTATTACATAACTATATTAGAAGAAGATCATAAAATAATATTATTTTTGACGAATATGATCGCAATCCTAATTTTGTTCCTGAAGATATTTTACCAGATGTTGTTCTTCGATCAAATAGTCAAGGATTGCAGATGCGTTCAAGTATGAATTTAGTTCGCGATGGAATTGCAAGTAGTTTGATGAGAGAATAAAAACAAGTGTTTAATTTACTTCAATTATTTCAAACATTTTGTTATTATAATTATTAATAAATATTTTAAAAAACAAGTGTCTGATTTACTTGAATTATTAATAATATTTTATTTTTATGATTTTTAATCTACAATATTTAAAAAAACTATATATATATGTTCTTTAAAATAATTTCAAAAGTTGACAGCAATATGAAAAGCATGGTAACCAAACACATAAAACTGCTTTTTCATTAAACTCAAACTCAACCACAGTTTTAACCAAACACTTAAATTCAGTTATGAACCGCAGCTAAAAGCGCTTTTCAGAAACCAGCTTTTTTTCAACCTCAACCACAACAGCAACAGCTGCAACAGCTGTGCCAAACAGGCCCTTGGTCTCTTTGCTTTTCACCACTAACGACGATGGTGTAAGCAAAGGGGCCTCCAATGGTGGGGCAAAGGAGAAGCGACAGATGGCTTTACTGTCAACAAGAAGATCAGAAAAGGAGATGTTGTTTACGCTCAGGTGTGTCACAGTCCATGATGTAAAGCAATTATTAACAGCAAATCTTCAATCTGTGTAGATGAAGTTAGAGAAGAAAAGAGCAAGATCCTTAGAGAAGATGCAAGATGGTTTATATTATGATCGGATGAAAACTAATTGAAACAGTCTCAATGCATGTGATCATAACCTATTCTTATGTGAAAATTATGAAAACACATAAAGGAATCACCATGATTGGTGCCAAGTTTATATAAAAAAACAAAGAAAAAGTGGGGGGAATTGTCATAATTGGAACTAATTAATTATGAAAAGTTTCAATTTTATTTTAGAATTTGAGGACTTAGGATGATGAGAGTTAATTACTAGTAGCAAGAAAGGATAAAGGATCGACCCATTAATCAACTCATCTTTTCCTGTCAATTGCTGATTCAAAAAAGCCCTCATCTGTTCTTCTTTCAGGAGTTGTTCTCCGAGGAATCTTTGATGACTTTTGTTGTTACTGAGCTCAATCCTTAATTTATCCAATTCGTCTTGCAAGTCTCCTTCGCCAACTCTTTTTCTTTTAGCCCTAGTGATAACGGGTGACTTATCTTGCATCTGGTTTTACTTTACTGTATTCTGGAATGTTTCGCAACTCCTCCATACTAAATTATCAGGACTATCTGAGGACTTTATTTGGTGGATTTCCTTGCCAATTAGAACAAGTTGTTCTAAGTCGCTCCTAATAACTTCAAGTTTAACCAATGAATTAACTTCTCTGAATGAACCGGTGTATTCGGCCAGCCCTCCAAACTCCCTGGTTGCTAATAAGGGTGAATAACTGATATACCCGGTTAAGCCAATTAGCGGGACCCATGCTTTATTACCACAACTTATAAGGTAAGTTAAAACACTTACCCAAGGGGTCTTCCATTTGAAATTATTTTTAGGGAGTGTTTGGTATTTCTTCACCCATGCCTTTTCATCTAAGTCCCTTCATTCTTCATTTAGGACCATCCCAAGAGGCCTCATGTTAAACCACCAGATATTATTGAAAATTTCTTTTAGAGTTTTCAAATGACTGACAATCCACATAAACAATAAAGGAATGCAACACCGCATTGCTCCTTTCTCATGTAATCTGCAATGGCTCATAGACTAATATAGCTCAAATGAGATTATTCTTTACTTGCTCATATTCGACGACGACTAAAAACTTCCATACTAATAATCTTGGTGGCTTCTGAAGGGAATAATACTAAATCAAAAATGGCAAAGGCCATTATCGGTATATCTCTTCTCCAAGCCTCCCTTTATCTTTATCTATCTTCAACTTGCTCTAAATCATCTTCCACTTGAAACCTCCAATAGATGTCTTGTATTGGTCTATTTGATCTAAGCATAACATCTTGGTGACCTCTTGGGTTGTATGCTCTCTCTATAAAATAAACTCGGTGAGGGTTGTGAGGAAAATTCAGGATTTGAGCATACTCTTCAATAGTAGGGGTCATGTCAACATCCCAGAAGGTGAAGCATTTATAACTTGGATCCCAAAAATGTATAAGGGCTTTGACTACTGATATCTGAATTGAGATTTTCATTAGATGAGCAATTCTTCCATATTTTCTTTCAAACAATGTCTCATCTACATACCCCATGATTCTTTATATTTTCTATGGAGTAATGTACTTTGGTTATGTGTGGTATTTCGTTAACCTTAGTCCTTGGGCATTCTCCTTCAATTAATTGCATCATCTCAGATTTTTCCCTGTATTCCAAAAAGGTCATGGAAGTCATGGTCTTGGTTTGATAAATTCTGCAAGGTTTAAAAAATGGATTATTAAAGAGTTCGTATCCTAAAGACAGGTTCTAAGTTATTAAATGAAGAATAAGTTTTCTATCTGGTCTTAAAAGGTTTATGAACTGTCTAGTAATTGTCTTATGTGAAGGTAGTATAAGGGTTTATAAGAAATAATTGGAGAATGGTATGACCGCCATTATCATGTGCACACTCAATTCATAGTTGGATGTATCATGAATCTGAATCCTAACTGAAAGTCATGAGGCAAACCGCTACTCCCCACCTAACCTAGAATTGAGTTTATTTGTGAAATTAAATGATGACATTAATTCATACTCAATGTTTATGAATGAACCAGAAGAAAGATGCATGTTAAAAAAGTAAAAATGTGTGCTAATTTTTTTAAAATAAAAAAACAATCAAACAAGCAAAGCTTAGTCTAGCCAAACAAGTCCCTAATGGAGTCAACATCTAACGCGACGATGATTTTTTTCACATCATGCTCGTGCATTCCCGGATTTGGGGAGGTGCGCGGAAAAAAAAGGTTTTTTTATAATCATAAAACTATAATTATAATTTTTAGGAGTCGCACCTAGTATTAAGACACCAGGAAATATAATGATCTGCAAGGGTCCGAGTAAGCGAACTTGTTGTGCAAGGGAAAGACGTATAACCCCCACTGCACCTTACCTAAGATAAGCTACACTATTTTCTAATTATTTGTTTTAGGTCAAATTTTTATTTGTTGGTCTTTTCTAAAGTTTGAAGTAGATCACTCTTCATGAGGGAGTCTCTACATCATTGGGTCGAAAACCTAACCACTCTAAAGTCCAAATTTTAGCACTGAATTTATTGTTTTTTTTAATATCTAAGGGTTTACTTTACAATGTAATTTTACACCCAAATAAATGAAGTTTACTACTAAAAAAAATATGAACAAAATAGTTGCTGAAAGATTTTTGATAATTTGGTCGAACTCTAATGGATAATCATAAACAGGTTATGATATCCAATTTTTCATTTTAAAACATAAGAAAAGATGTGATTTTTTTTTATGAAAAATATGGTTAGAAAATTTTAGAATTTGGTCGTATACATGAAAATAAAATATTTTTTTGATGTTTTTTTTTATATTTTTTTTATGTATATTCATGGTTCGGATGGCTGCCTAAATGGTTTGAAATAGACCAAAATACTAAAAAGGCTGGGTTGCCCAACGAAATGGGCTGCAATGGCTCAAAATGCCATAAGGGGGCTAGGCTCGACTGTGTGTCCAGCCCAGCTAAAGCCTATTGTTCAACATGTGAACAGTAGCAAGAGAAGTAATGAAGGAGGCTCACTTCTTGTTGCCATTGTGTGGTGTAGGTTAGACCGATGCTAAAGAAAGTGATGGTGGAGAGAATGGTGGTCGGTGGTGGATGTGGGAAGAAGAAGAAGAAGCAGTTGTTGCTGAACTGATACTCCTGTATGGAGAGGAAAATGACCGGAGTTGCTGCTGTTTTTGTTGTCGCTTAAGGAGAAAAAAAAGGGTTGATGCTGGTCGACTGTTGGGTGGAGAAGAAGTTGTTGAAGCTATTGCCGATGATGAGGAGAGGAAGGAGTTGATGCTGTTGGAGGAGAAAAAAATTGAAGGTATCGATGGTGAGGAAGACTTGCTGCCACTAGAGAAGGAGGAATGTAGTGGTTGTTGTTGTTGCCGGAAAAAGTGGTGTTATTGTCGCTAGAATTCTCTCTTTCTCTGCTATTTCTCTCATTCTCTTCTTTCTCTTTTTGTTCATTGTTTTTTTCTCTTTTGTGTTCTTTGTGTTCTCTCGTCTCTCTATATCGTTTGTTTTTTCTCGTATCTGTTCTCTCTTTTCTTATGCTATATGCTGCTCTTCCCATTTATATAGGGTCTGCGTGTAGGCTATAGGACATGGGCATTGCTGTGCAGGAAATAGTGTGTTGCAGTGCAGGAAATGGTGTGTTCCAGGTGATGACAATTGTAGGGTATGGTAACTGGTAAGGCAAATGCAAAAGTATTAAAAATTAGACAGTCAATAAGGAGTTTTTCGGCGGGAAAACCAAGAATATTGTTTTTTCTTCAATTTTGGCTACTGATTTCTCCCTCCACAGATCATGGATTTCGCCTTTTTTTATACCTAGACGAACAAGGTAATCTAGTCTACACTAGAGTAAAATTTCAGTCATCGGTTCTGAGAAGAAAACTCACCCACTGTCGAGGGGGTGGCCTATGTTAGAGGTTTGTTGAAGCGTCGTCAAGGAGAAGCCGAACTGAGTTGTTGCAGCGTGGGGAAATACGGTTAAAGAAGATGGAGAGGGTTCCCTGTGCTGGTACTATAGTGAAGAGAGAGAGAGCTGACGATGAGTTGTCATGCCGACAAGAGGAAGAGAAAAAGTGGAGGTTGCTGCAATTTTTTTATACTGTGATATTGTCTTCTTCATTGTGTTCGTCTGTCTCTATGTGTTTTTCCTGTTTGCATTTCCCCTTTTTTATAGACTAAATATGTAGGTTACAAGGAATGGGATTGATGTCCAGGAGATGATGTGTTGTAGTGTAGGAAATGGTGGGGTGCAAGGCATGGCTGCCGGCATGGCACAAGCATGGCTGCCGACATGACATAAGCATGGCACACGGTAATACCTCGATAGCTGGCCAGGTTTTATTTTTCCAAAAAAAATTGAAATAACATTAAAAATACAAAAATATTGAAAAGGCATAAAATTGACAGACAAAAAAATGGGTTGTGAAAAAAAAGAATTTTTTAAACGAGAAAACTAGGAAAAAAAGCTTTTTTCTTTTCTTCAATTTTACCCCTGATTTCACTCAATTAACTTAGTAAAAACAAATTTGGTCTCCAAGAGTTCCAATTTTCCTAATTAAACCTAAATTAAACTCAAGAAGTTGATTTTTTTTTATTCAATTAAGCTCTTAATAAAATTAATTTGACAAATTTAAAAGTATAATTAAGTTCTTGCACTTAATTAAATTCTTCAATCGGATCCTAAATTAATTTCTAAATATAATTACATTTTAAATTGGCTAACGATTAAATCAAATCGGTCAATAAAAATAAAATTATGTCTTTTGACTTAATTTTTATACAGATTTATCCAATAATAATTTGTTTTAGCCTTGAATATGTGTTTTCCTTCATTTTTGGGCACAAAAGAGGTAGATCGGGCTCTCGAAAAAAATATAAAATTTTCACCTTGATTTTTCTATCAACGCCAATGTTTTCTATTATTTTTTGTTTTTTGATTTTTTTGGGTAAATTTTGGAGAGTAACCTAGAATTGGACTATGACAAAGTCTATCAACTTTTTATCATTCCCCTCGTGTATTGACTTTATTACTACCTAGTTTTTATGACTAGGGGCATCAATAACAAGATTTGCCCTTGTGGTGATCTATTACAGAATCAAAATCTTTAATCAATTCTACCCCTTTTATTTATCATATGTTTATTTTTTTACATCAAATACCTCAAACTCTTATGATCGTGAAGATTTGAACTTAAGATGCCTCCTAAAGTTTTATGGAGAAGTTAATGGAGTATATATGATAAGATGGTTTATGGCTATTTTTATTTTCTAAAGTTTTTGGTTTTTTGGCCATCGAAATAACTAATAAATATGTGAAAATAAAGGAAATGAATGTGGTATTTACTTAAAGATCGAGCTCCCCACAAACTGTATCAATAATAAGGTTCAAGGAAAACATCAAAATATTTAACACTTTCCATATATGGTAATGGGATAATGTGTTGAAAATGAACTACTAGACTTATAATAAGATGAAATCATGAACATATACAAGACATGTGTATTAATGGGCTTAAAGGATCTTTTGATGTTAAAGTTAGTAAAATTATATGAGTAATGAAGATTTAAAAGCTATGTAGATTTAAAAAAAAAATATATGGTGAAAAAGATAATAAGAAAATGTTGGAAAATATTTGAGTTTGAATTCACTTTACCTCATACTTCATGACATTTATATAGACATGAGTCGTGCTAAATTGCAAGAGATAAGGATAAAACTAGGAAAAAAACTGTGATAACTGATTTTAAGAGCAATTATTTGGGGTATTATTATCTTAAAAGCTAAAACAGCTCGCGGGTCGTTGCTACTGTTCACCAAGAGACAAAGCATTGTGGACTTTAATAGTAGTGCTCAATTTTCAGGTCAGTTCGATTTGATTCGGTCAGATCAGTCGGTTCAGAAGGTCTATTTGTGTTTTTTCCTTTTTGCACAGTGTAATAACGAATTTGTCCCTCGAAAAAGATAAAAAATGGCACCTGGGTTGAGGGGTTCCATGGTAATTGTACATTTATGGTCCGATCCGGTTCATCTGGCCGGTTTATTTTTTTTTAATATTTCATTGAACAGTGCAATATCCATTTTGTCCATCGAAAAGGACAAAAAATAGGCCTGGAAGGGAGGGGCGATCCGGTAATTAACCAATTTTTTATTCTTTTTTTCGCTGGTTTACTGTTGGCGCGTCACCGGACGCGCCGTCCATTTCCGCGCTCACGCGTGTTTCGAACGGCGCGTGCGGCTTACTCCGGCATCCAAAAATGCCCAACCGGCGTCTAGAATGATTTTCAGGCATGTCTCTTCCACCTGGTGCGGCGCGTGTGACTATATGGTGGCCAGAGACGTGTCAGTGATCGTTTGAATTTTTCCTCCTTTTCTCTCTCCTGCTTGCACAAGCTGACGTCAGCACACCTGTTTTTTGTCAAATTTCATTTCAGTCCCTGAACATTTGAAATTTTTTTTGGGTCCTTATTGCTATTATATAGGTTTTGATTTGTTTCAATTTTGTCCTTCAATTGAAATTGATTATATATTGTAGTTTCAATTAGGTCCTCATTCTTTTAATTTCGGAATGGTCTGGAATCCTTAATATTTTTGGTATCAAAGTTTTGGTTTATTTCAATTTTATCCTTCCATGCAAATTTATTATAAATCCTTAATATTTTCAGTATCAAAGTTTGATTTGTTTCAATTTTATCCTTCTATGCAAATTAATTATAGATTTCAGTTTCATTTTGGTCCTAATTCTTTTAATTTCCGATTTTGTTTTAAATTATTAAATTTCATCGGTATCAATGTTTGGATTTATTTCAATTTTGTCCTTTAAATTAAATTTATTACATATGTTTTTTTATTTTATTTTATCCCTTATACTTTTAATCTTGGATTTTATTTTAGTTCATTTATTTTTTATACATATTTCTTATATAGTTCCTATTTCTGTCCATGTTTATATGTATATGCTCTTAGTTTTTCTTTCCAATTTTTCCTTATTTCCAATGTTATTAAGTTTTTCTATTTAATGTCCAAATTTTAATATGTGTTGGTCATCATTTGAAAATTAATAATTATTATAATTTTTTTTTTCATTCAGGTCAAATAATTTGTTAAAATCTAAAAATATTTATTTTTATTTTGTCATTTATTTTGTTTTTTGATTGCTTTTTTATTAATATTGTTAGGTATTGAATTTTCTAATTATTATAGACAAGACATTCAAAATAATGATAAAGATTATTTGTTAGTTTTTTTTTTTTTTTAAATATGTCAGACTAATTATATTTTTTGATATTGATTTAATATTAGCGCCTTAATATATATATATATATATATATATATATATATATATATATATATATATATATATATATATATATATATATAACCTAGATTTTTTAGAAATATTTTTTACTATCATTGCTCTTAAATAATTTTAATATAATAATATGAGTAATAAATCTTATAAAATAAAATAAAAATTCTATCAATAATTATGGTCGCATCAATTTTTATTATTTTTACTGTTATTAAGATTTAAAAAAAAACATTTTAATTTGTGTTGATGATCATTTTAAAATTAATATTTATTATTTTTTCTCTTTTTTGTTTTTTAAAGTCTTTTTTATTTATCTTTCAAGTCAATTTTTTTTTAAATCTACCTATATTTATTTATTTTTGTCATTTATTTAGGTTTTGTTTCTTATAAATATGTGAGACTAATTATATATTTTAATATTAGCACTTGAAAATATATATATATAGACAGAAAAAAATGACCTAGAATTTTTTAAAGAACAAAAAAAATAATATCAGTGTTCTTAAATACTTTTAATATAATAATATGAATAATAAATCTTATAAAAAAATTGCCTTTTAATTCTATTTTTGTCCTCTTTTGTTTAAGCTTATTTCTTAGAAAAAATTAATTCTTGGATTTTAGATTGTTTTGGTAAAAAGAAAAAATTTAAAAATATTTCAGATTTCATATTACTAGGGAAAAAAGGCAACTTACAGACAAAATGGGTAGATAAATTTACCCAAGTTATCTGCAATTAAAAAATATAAAAACCTACTTTCCCTGCGTTTCAATTACACTGTTCATTTTAAGCTGAATTTTTTTTTCTAACAGATTTAATCTATTACAATTTCATTAATGAAATATTAAAATAAATAATTACAATACATAAAAAATCAATTAATTTTATACATTAAAGAAAAAATCTAACACAGCACGCTGACAAATCACCTCGTAACTTCTAATAGCTAGTGTTGAACGATTGGAAAGAAAATAAAAATCATAATTATCTGGGCATCCACTAAGCATGGACATCCCTGATGTTATTTTGTGGGCTTCAAATGTGTTGCCTTGCTGGGCTTGAAGTAGACTCTAAATCAATTATTTTTGGGTATGCAAGTGTCAAAGACTAGATCCTTTCCAAGATCTTTGCCCAGATCATCTACTTAGATTTTTCTTAATCACATACCAGTTAGAGATGGTGAGAGATGAAAACCCTAAAGATTTTATCGTACGTACCCTTTCATTCTAAAACATATGCAGTCGAGGGCTACTCTCTAAGTGCCTGTTTGGCATTGTGATTTCACTTGTTTTTGGCTGAAATTTGAATTTTTTTTTTTTAGTTTAAATGAATATGTTTTTGTGTGTTTTATATTATTTTGATATGCTGATTTCAAAAATAATTTTTAAAAAATAAAAAAAAATCATTTTGATGTATTTCAGCACGATAAGCACTTTGAAAAGCTACCGCAACCACACTCCCAAACAGGCCATTAAGTCTCCCTGGATTGAATAATCTAGGGGAGGTCGTCGAGTTAAGAAGCATGTGTGTGTGTGTAAGGGCTGAAACAAAAGAACCTATGTGTAATCATTTTTTTTATGATTTCTTTCTTTTATCCAACAATATTATAATGTGATTTAATTAGTCCCGTAAAATTTATACGAGGTTTATTGATGTTTACAATTCAAGTCCATTTTTTTTTTGTTTTTTTTTTTCTTATGTTGAGAAGCAATAAAAGATTTGTAGAGTATTTTTTTGACCGGATTTTTGGAGTCAAGCCATATGATAGAGGATAGAAAATGGGGATTTCGTTTTTTGATATTTCTCAACTTTCAGCTGGTAGTCCTTTTCGAGGGTTGATAAATTTGACTTTATTTATTCAATTTTAGAGGCGTTCAGGGTTATGAGCCCTAGATTTTCTGCTTTTGTGGAAAGAGGTCTAAATCAAGAGACAGGTCGATGAACGTTTGCAATAAAATTGATTTTCCCCCGATATTTCGAGGAAAATAACATTAAGCTTTTCTGAAATGAGGAGAAATAAATACCATTATAGATACATGTTATTCGCACATTTACCTACTATGTATTGATATATCTAACCATAGGGGCAATTTTATGTACTATATGCATGTTTGGAATGTACTTGAGGTTGTTTTTTAAAGTAGTTTTTGTTTAGAAATATATTAAAATGATTTTTTTATTTTAAAAAAAATTATTTTTAACATCAGCATATCAAAATAGTAAAAAAAACACCCAAAAAATTAATTTAAAGTTAAAAATAAAAAAATAAAATATTTTTTTTCAAAATTGTTTTCCAAACACATTCCCAAATACTCTATAGTATTGTGCAAGGAATGTTTTTACCAATGTTCGATCAAAAGGTTTTTACTAATATTAGATGTTAAAATCTATTATAAAATGTCTTTAATAATCATAAATGCCATGAAACTGTACGATGTTGAAGGTTACAATACGTTACGATAGCATTTGTTAAGTAGAATGTGTGTGCTCTTTAATAAGCCTTTCATATAAATGCATAATTAATATGTTAATATTCGAAGTTTAAACAATACAAATTAAATGTTAATATTAAATTCAAATAATTAATTAGTGAAACACAAAAGCTGGCATTTTAGGGTTTCCCGTCACTCTTCAATGCTTCCACAAAATATAAAATACTGAAATTGGTAGGAATCTTTCTTAATCCATGCTCTCATAATACATATTAAGACGGTTTGCTCGTATGCGAGACTCCATTGTTGTGTGGCCTTAATTTTCTTCATTTCTTAAAACGTTTTTCAGGATTCATGAGAAAGTAGCCCTCTACACAAGGAGGCTGAAAGAAGCATGTGATGCTGTAGATTTCACCGGGTCGTCACTGATAAATTGCTAGCCACTCATTCTTGAAACAAAAGTCCACAGTCAACATATACATTATATGTCCTTTCCGGCTAGGGTTTCGCAACTGGGCTCCAAAATTTCAGCAGTATTGAAGACGGTGAAATTAAAAAGAACGCATGCCCTTGTATCCCTTTCAAAGAAAGAAAAAACGAAACTAGAATACGTTTCTATTTCCTGCAAGTCGGTTTCTGTCCATTGAAAGAGAGTTTCTATTGCAGTGTTGTTAGGTTTTAAAGCTTCAACTTGCTCCATGCATATCTCTCTGCAGAAAAAAGTTGCGTGGTCCTCGTTTCAGTGGAAGTTTTATTTGCTGGTCCCTCGCCTATATATGATAGCTACAGAGTCTCTCTCTCTCTCTCTCTCTCTCTCTCTCAATGCATGTCCTCAAGTAGTTTTCATCAATATGACAATTCTGTAAGAGCATAGACCACAACTTTTACTGCCCTCAGATACACTTCTCTAGCTGTGGGGATTTCATTATTTCTTACTGAAGTCTTTGTACCCTAGCTAATTCTCTGGTATGATGAAAGAAATGTCATATTTTGAGGCATCGAACTTCTTTCACTAGGTGATTGATATATAAATAACACTGCATGCATCGTAATTGCATATTATATTTATCTCCCCGAAGTTGTCGGCTGTTTTGAAAATAATATAAAATTATATTATTGCATCTCACCTAACAGTTTAATTTAAATTTTTAGATAAGATTGTTCTTTATACATGGTATCAGAGTCAGCCTTGTTGACTCAGTGGTCTCGAGTTCGAATCTCACCATCCTTATTGTATTTGATAAAAATCAAACATAAGATAATACGGACTTATGTGTAAATTCCAAGCTCAAAAAATTTTCATTTAAAAAGGTATTAGAGAATAATATAAGTACATTGCCAAAGTTTTTGTATGACCGACCAAAGCCAATTCTATATATATATATATATATATATATATATATATATATATATATATATATATATATATATATATATAGTGTTAAAAATGTCTCATTTCATGCCATGAATTTCTAGATAAGATGGTTCATTATACATGGTATCAGAGTCAGCCTTGTTGACTCAGTGGTCACGAGTTCGAATCCCACCATCCTTATTGTATTTGATAAAAATCAAACATAAGATAATGCGGACTTATGTGTAAGTTTCAAGCTTAAAAAGCTTTTATTTAAAAGGGTATTAGAGAATAATATAAGGACATTGCCAAAGTTTCTGTATGACCGACCAAAGCCACTTCTATATATATATATAGTGATAAAAATGTCTCATTTCATGCTATGAATTTCTATCAGCTTAAATTTTCAGATAAGATAATTCTTTAACATAGCATAAGAACCTTGTTGATTCAGCGACTACGAATTTCTGATATATAGTGTTAAAAAGCAGGCAGTGTATCGGAGGACTTGAATATTTAGGTTACCAGATGATGGGATACCTAAACTGGCTGCAGTAGAAGGCTGATTCCAGTGCTGGCTTTACCATCATAAATACTTGGTCCAAGCTGGGGATGAATTCATCGAACCATGTGACAAGAATTTAGGCTCAAAAACTTTTTGTAGTTGTCGATAAAGCATACCTCACCGCCTGGCGAAATTTCCAGCTGCAAAATGGATGGTCCCCAATTCCTTCAATTTCTGAAATGTGCACGATGAGAGACACCGTTCTGTATATCTTGCTTGCGAACTTTAAGTTTAAATTTCCACAAATTGACACACCAAAATCTCAACTTAGCCGAGGAAATCTGCAAGTCCTAATGATCGTTCATTGAGACAATGATTGCTCAACATGCGTGAAAAAATGAAATGATAAGATTTGGACTGGCACATTCATTTGACCGATGGTGAAATGTGACACGTGGCACCATCTGTACCATTGCTTTATCTTTAAGTCTTCCTTGGAGCATGGTCGGTTGAATTCCGGCATCTTCCTAGCTTTCTCAAATGGCTTACCTTCTCCAATATGTTTATTCTCTGTGATCAAAACAAAATTGTTCATCCTCCAGAAAATACGATATTCAGATTTCCTACCATTTGGTCCATCAGACACAGACAGACTTGCTGCAGAATTCGTTACCTTTCTCTTGAATTCCACTGTAAGTGCAGTTAACCCTAACTCTATATGCATGCCTAGCTACAGTTAGCTAAAACCCTTCCTTCAAAATCACCTTTTTATTCATTTATTGAAAGCAAAATTTATTTGTAAGATATATACTGGTAATTACTTGTTTTGATCAGCTGTGGATTACCTCTTTGATAAGCATAAATATATATTATTAATTGTTTTCTCTTCACAATTGAAACTCTCTCTATATATTCAGCCCGAACTTGGTTAGTTGAGAGTCTTAGCAAACGAATTTGACACATGTGATTCACAAATCCAACGTTAATTCTCATACAATATTACTGATATTGACTATGCTTTTGTTCTATACTTTTCTTCGAATTTGTTTCTACTTGTGCATCTTGAAACCGCGGTTTGGATAGATCATTTTCACTTATAATTAGATGATGTGAGTTCATCTGATGCCTCACTTTCTTCTTTTCAAGATCTGAATCAGAGTGAGAAGCTATCTGCACAAAGAAAATTTATGCAGCAAGGTTTCTTTGACTTAACAAGGAGTTTCACATCGCTCAACTCTCTCGTTCACTTTCCTGTGCACCGATCGATGATGAGAGGCATGAGATGATTACTAGTTCGAAAGAGGTGGATTTTCCACCGAAAAAGGAGGATGATACTAAAAGATGGTAAGATTTCTAAGGCTTCATCCAGCTCAGCTCCATGGTTAAGACTGAAGGATCCAAGAATTGTGCGGGTGTCTCGAGCTTTCGGAGGAAAAGACAGGCATAGCAAGGTTTGCACCATTAGAGGGTTGAGAGATAGGAGAGTTAGGCTTTCTGTAGCCACTGCTATTCAATTGTATGATCTTCAAGATAGGCTTGGACTTAATCAACCTAGTAAGGTGGTTGATTGGCTGCTTAATGAAGCTAAGCAAGATATTGATGAACTCCCTCCACTCCCAGTGATGCCAGGGAACTTTTCCCTGAATCATCAAGCAATGCTAGGCTCTTCTCATGAACTCGGCGCCTCACAGTCTGGAAAAGAAGTGTTTAAGATGAATAGCAGCATCAATTGGGAAGATCCGAATGTATTTCCTAGACCGAATTCATGGAATTCTGATGCATTTTGGAGGGCTAAGTCGAAAGAGATGGTAATGGATCAACTGAATGAAAAAGAATATTGGAAAAAAAGAAACGAAGAAGACACGCAGGATAGCAATATTGAAGGGAATAGTACTGCACAAGTTTCATCTAGCAATTTCTTTCACAGAGCTAGCCATTCTTCCTTGCCGAGTTTGATGAATAATGGCATGCCATATGGTTCTTTCTTTCATTTAGAACCTCCAAATTTCCCACTATCTCATATGGGAAACCATGGATTCTCAACACATACAGGAGATATACACAACCTGAATGCTGTGCCGTTGTCATCAGCCTTGTCTTTATCATCTGGCTCTCAATTTTTTGTCTGTCAGCCTGGTACAACACAGTCTTATTTTCCTTCACATGTCACAGCTTCCATGGAGAATGATCCGAGACAAATCAACCACTTTCAAGTGTTGACCCCGAGCACTCAAAATCTCTTTCCAAATTCCCTTACCCCGAGTCCATACCACACAAGCCAATCCATGAAACCTACCCAATATTTCAGTGCCACTCCTAGTCTCCTCCGATCTGATCAGAATAGCGAAAGTCCACCTGATCACAAGGTCGACCCGGGATTTCCTGTTTAATTACATCAAAGAAAAGCCAGGATTCGTAAAGAAGAATAGAAGGATCCAGTTCCTAAAACAAGAGAAGCTTCAATTTGATTTAGTGTTCCAGGTAAGAGAAAAAGGTATTTTTCTCTTAAGAACTTACACTACAACACTTCTACTTGTCCTGTGTGTTAATTAGTTTGCAGACAGTTTTTCCTATTAATTGTACTCACAGCTATAATCTCATGTTTGATTTCACATTTTTGCATTTTTCGTGTCTGTTTATCAATCCTAGGAGAGTGCTGTGTGTTTGACAAATGGTTCATACTTGTGAGACAACCATAGAATATTAATGATTTGGTTTTCAGCCGAGTGATCAAATCGATAGCAATTTGTACAGGCCATGTTGGCCCTAAGAAATACGAGTGTTATATTTGATGTTGCCTCTTGATATCAGTTAATAAAAAAGCTTGTAAATGTTGAGTAAATCACTCCTGAGAGGATTTCAAAGGGAGTAGAAGATATTATTTGGACCTTAAGCTTATATTATTCAACTTTTTTTGTATGCCATAGCCATGAACATTCTTTGCTTCAACAAAAAAAAGTTTCTACCCGTTCAAGCTTGCACTCTCATTGCATTTACTAAACCAAACAAACTTTTTAAACCCTAGAAGATCAGTGTATGTAGGACGCCAAGCTATATACAGGAGTCTGATATGAGCAGCACTGCGAGGAATAGAGAGGGTCCAACCTAAAATAGGGTTTGGAGGTTGTATTTCTGATAGAAAAAAAATGGTTCCAGAAATAAAGAAATGTGAGTTGGTTGCGTGTATAAGTGAGTGAGACATAATTAATATGCTAGCTTAAGTACTGTCAGCTTTGCACAAGATCCAACAAGATAATGGAAGGAGCAGCAGCTTTAGATGATCAAAGGAGCTCGTGAAAGTTGCATCTATCCAATGAATAGAAAAGATCACCAGTGGTCCTAGAAATTTGGGGGAGACAAGGAGGAGAAAAAAGATTTTGGAAGTAGTCCCGTTTATTTGTGTGAGGGTGGGGTCCAAACTCCATTTTTTTTCATATATATGGGGCGGTCCCAGTGTATTTTCTCTTTCAACACTAAAACTAAGACTCTAATAATTCAAATCACCATTATATTGATTTTTCTTTACTTAGTTTTTAGGCCTAGCTTTCTCTCCTAGGACTAGGGCATGTTCAAGGTTTTCTAGCTTGAGATTTGGTTTACATAGATGAAATTCTCAGTTCCGAATGAATTGGGGTATGGAATGTGCCAAGCATTCATGCATGAAGATACATCACAATCCCACAAAAAATTGATCAGTTGGTATATTAGTGTCAAGAAACCATTTCATCTAAAAAGTTTAAGTTGTTAGGTTGATATATTATTGAGTGCCAAGAAACTATTTCATCTAAAAGTTTAAGTTGTTAGATGAGCTCCAGAATATAATTTATATTATTCTCTAACATATACCCCTCAAGTAAAAGTTATTTGGGCTTTGAAATTTGCATAAACTCACATATCTTGAGCTTGATTTTTTTATCAAATAGAATGAAGATGGTGAGATTCAAAATCGTGACCACTAGGTCAACAAAACTCTGATACCAGTCAAGGAACTATTTTATCTAAAAACTTAAATTGTTAAATATAATTTATATTATTTCCCTAACAATTAATGTCATTTCCTTCCCAAGTAACGAGGGAAAAGTATTATTTTTACACAAAAAGCTTTTCTATAACCATCAAAACACTGCTTTGGGAAAGAGCTGTGAAATAGTTGTCTGCATTTCCCGAAAACAACATACTTTTTTTTTGTAATCAAGCAGATAATTAGCTTGTGGTGTCGACCGATGCCAAAAAAAAAGAAGCTATTAAAACTGAATGAATGAATACTATACAATACGATATAAAATGAGGAGCAGAAATTGATTACTGCTGTGAAATGAGAAGAATATCAACTGGGAGTCGTTCCCTTGCTTTCTTTCCATTTTCAGTAGGAACAAGTTGATTTCTGGATTGCTTTCCTGTTTTGATACCAAAAGCTGCCATGGATGCGCTTGTTATGTGACAATTTTCCTAGCATCACATGGATTAATTAGTTAATTAAGGCTGAATTGCTAGTCGATGATTCGATAATATCATGAAAAAAAATCATCTAATCAAGCTTTTCAGGTGAGGTTAGTGTCCAAATCACTATGAAACATTCTATGAAGCTAGGTATATATAGCCCTATAGAGGAGCTTCTGTGATTAACGTATGTATTTCGTATTCATGCATCACAATATCATATAATTTTAAACTTGTTCTTAGTTTTTTTCTTTTTCTTTTTTTAACCCACAGAGTAGAAATGAATAATGAGACAGAAAATGGGGGGAAATATTCAAGAGAAAAGCTGCGAAAAAGAGTCACATTACTTTCTAGATTATCAGTTTTGTCACAATTAAAACTTTTTTGCCAAGATAAATATTATTATGTAATCGACCACGCTACCATTAAGTTAATGCTGAAGAAAAAAGCCAGTCCACTATGGTATATATAGCTAAGGGTACGTACTAATCACTACGACACAAATGATAGGAAGTTTGTGTTTCTTGAAAATTAAAATTTATAATTCTAAAATATAAAACAAGAACTTGGAGTTTCTTGGGTTTTAAGATTATTAACATATAGCTAAAAGAAAACGAAGATTTCAACAGTGAATACTGTTCACACAGACTCATCCGCACTGTGGACGCGAGCTTTGTCCTCCGTGCTTCGCAGGTGCACGTCCACCCTTTTTTTTTTTGTTTTTTCCGCCTATGAACAGTGTTTTACCGATTTCATCCCCGATAATAAGACAAAAACACGGTTTACGCTGAGGGGCACGGGTGTAATTGACCATTCCGGTCCGGTCCGGCCCGGTTCGGCCGAGCGGTTTATTTGTTTTTTTAATATTGTTTCAAACAGTGCAGTCACCGTTTTAGCCCTCGATAACGACAAAACCACGCACAGTGTGGGAGGGCTGCAACGGTAATTAGCCAATTTTTTAATTATTTTTCGCCCGGGTTACTGTTGGAGCGTCCGTTCACGCGCCATCCATTTCCGCGCGCACGCGTGTTTCGGGCGGCGCGTGCTCCGTCATACGGCGTCCAAAAATTATCAACCGGCGTCTAGAACGATGGTTCGCCATGATCTCTTCCACATGGGGCGGCGCGTGTAGACATGTTATTCCCAGGTACGTGTCAATGGGCGTTTGCATTTCCCCCCTTCATTTCTCTCTCCTCCTGCGCATGATGACGTCAGCGAGTCAGTGTTTTTGGCAAAGTTCATTTCAGTCCCTGAACACCCGAATTTGTTGTTCTGGCCCTTATTTCAATTATATTAGTTTTGATTTGTTTCAATTGCGTCCTTAAATTGAAAATCAGTAGAATTTATAGTTTCAATTCGGTCCTCCTACTTTTAATTTCCGGTTTGGCTGTAAATAACTCAATAAATTCGGTCCACAAGTTTCGATTTATTCAACTTTGTCCTTTGATTGAAATTGATAATAAATGTGGTTCCATTTCAGCCCTTGGACTTTTAATTTTTCAATTTGATCCCTTTATATTTGATTTTCATTTCAGCCCTTATGCTTTTATTTTTTTATATTTCTAGAATATTCCCTACTTTTGTCCATGTATATATAAGTGTACTTAACACAATAATAATAATAATAATAACAATAATAATAATAATAATAATAATAATCATAACAATTATTTCAATAATAATAATCATAACAATAATAATAACAACAATAATAATAACAACAATAATAATACCAATAATAATAATACCAATAATAATACCAATAATAATAATAATAATAATAATAATAATAATAATAATAATAATAACAACAACAACAACAACAACAATAATAATAATAACAATTATTTTTGTTAGTAACTCTTTTGTTAATATTTTTTTTGCTCTTCATAATTTAATAATTTCTATTGTTTTGACAGTAATGGTGTTAATTTTTTATATATATATTTTTAGTCTTTCGCCTAAGAATATATATAGGGAAAAAAAAACATGACCTAGGATTTTTTTAATATAAAAAATTAATATAAGTATTCTCATATACATTTAACATAGTTATATAATAGTAAATAATCGGCCACACAATTACAAATAACGGATTACAACAAATTCACAAATTTAATTTAATTTTTGTAGAATAATGCCTACTTTTGTCTATGTATATATAAGTGTACTTAACACAATAATAATAATAATAATAACAATAATAATAATAATAATAATAACAATAATAATAATAGCAATAATAATACCAATAATAATAATAATAATAATAATAATAATAATAATAATAATAATAATAATAATAATAATAATAATAATAATAATAATAATAACAATACTAATAATAATAATAACAATTATTTTTGTTAGTAACTCTTTTGTTAATATTTTTTTTGCTCTTCATAATTTAATAATTTCTATTGTTTTGACAGTTATGGTGTTAATTGTTTTTATATATATTTTTAGTCTTTCGCCTAAGAATATCTATAGGGAAAAGAAAACATGACCTATGATTATTTTAATATAAAAAATTAATATAAGTATTCTGAGATACATTTAATATAGTTATATAATAGTAGATGATCGGCCACACAATTACAAATAACCGATTAAAACACATTCACAAATTTGATTTTTTTTTGGTAGAATAATGCCTACTTTTGTCCATGTATATATAAGTGTACTTAACACAATAATAATAATAATAATAATAATAATAATAATAATAATAATAATAATAATAATAATAATAATAACAATTATTTCAATAATAATAATAATAACAATAATAATAATAACAATAATAATAATAATAATAATAATAATAATAATAATAATAATAATAATAATAATAATAATAATAATAATAATAATAATAATAACAATTATTTTTGGTTAGTACTTCTTTGTTAATATTTTTTTTTCTCTTCATAATTTAATAATTTCTATTGTTTTGACAGTAATGGTGTTAATTTTTTTATATATATTTTTTAGTCTTTCGCCTAAGAATACATATAGGAAAAAGAAAACATGACCTAGGATTTTTTTAATATAAAAAATTAATATACGTATTCTGAGATACATTTAATATAGTTATATAATAGTAGATGATCGGCCACACAATTACAAATAACCGATTAAAACACATTCACAAATTTAATTTTTTTTTATTTGTAGAATAATGTCTATTTTTGTCCATGTATATATAAGTGTACTTAACACAATAATAATAATAATAATAACAATAATGATAATAACAATAATAACAACAACAACAACAACAATAATAATAACAATTATTTCAATAATAACAATAATAACAATAATAATAATAACAATAATAACAATAACAATAACAATAATAATAATGATAACAAATAATGTCTACTTTTGTCCATGTATATATAAGTGTACTTAACACAATAATAATAATAATAATAACAATAATGATAATAACAATAATAATAATAACAACAACAACAACAACAACAACAACAACAACAATAATAATAATAATAATAATAATAATAATAACAATTATTTCAATAATAACAATAATAATAATAACAATAACAATAACAATAATAATAATGATAACAATAATAATAATAACAATAATAATAATAATAATAATAATAATAATAACAATTATTTTTGTTAGTAACTCTTTTGTTAATATTTTTTTTTGCTCTTCATAATTTAATAATTTCTATTGTTTTGACAATAATGGTGTTAATTTTTTTTATATATATATTTTTAGTCTTTCGCCTCAGAATATATATAGGGAAAAGAAAACATGACCTAAGATTTTTTTAATATAAAAAATTAATATAAGTACTCTGAGATACATTTAATATAATTATATAATAGTAGATGCTCGGCCACACAATTACAAATAACCGATTAAAACACATTCACAAATTGATCAATAAACTACAACAAAAAAATATCACACCAAACAATCAAATAATTCACCATACAAATGGATACAAAAAATATTTCCATAACCGATAAACACAAACTGAATAAAGAAAAAATTAGATGATTGACCACACAATTACAACAAAATCAACCACCAACAAATTCCCAATTGACTACAGACAAACAAAAAATCTCTAATCAATATAATCTATTACATTTTTTTTCGACCAACCGATTATATAATTATCAATCCAATTAAAACACACCGGGATAATCAAAACATTGCAATTTTGCTATCTATGAGTTAATTAAATCAACGCACAATTCAAATCCAAACTGTGACTAAATTATTCTCCAAGCCAGTAAAATAATGTCAACAACCAACCAGATCAATGCAAACAAAAATTAATCTATCTTTAATGGATTTCAGCGCTTATAATAATGTTATCAACCAGTTAAATGCTTAGTAACTGTTAAAAAATATTTAACCATCAACACATTCAGTTCAAGACAACAAAAAATCATCTTTCATTTATTTTATTGATTACAGATTTACATCAACCAATTAAATAACCATCAAAACAATTAATACATACTAAACAATTAATCAATTATGGTCTTGCAATACTCAAATTACAATTCGCTAATCTTTCATAAATTTTATAAACTATAATTTTTTAAATTTCAAAATTGAATTATTATCCGAGTATTTAAACTTATAACAATAATCAACTAATTCAATACATAAAAAAAAATTATAGCATGATTTAAAATTTACAATTCTCTATTTATCAACTAAAAAAATTCTTTGTTTACCACATAAATAATAAGTTTGCTAT